>VXAL01012275.1:41529-430624 GCA_013399475.1 Chauna torquata
GTGCGGCGGGGCGGGCGCGGGCAGCGGTCCCGCGGGCGGGCGGGCGCGGCGGAGCCGTGCATGTGCTGTCCGGGCGTTCTCGGAAACTGTTCTTCACACCCAACTTGAAGCAGTTTAAATACCTGGCATGAATAAATTTAATAAGAGGAAGTGTTTCCGCGCTATTAAACAAAGATCTGTTGCTGCAGACCTCCTTTGTAGCAAAGATGTGCTCTGTTTCCAGGAGACTGACTGGGGCAGCTGTGTTAGAGCATTTTGGAGTTTTGTGTTTATTTCAGATGTAACCAAATGAAGTTGTATTGTCAGTATTGAATGAAATGTTCTCTTGTCAAGTATAGAATTGAGATATAAAAAGTGATTTAGTCTGAAGATAACTGGATAATCACAGCTTCAAATGTAAGTTGCGTTGAATATTTACTGTTTTAGAGATCTCTGAAGACGGCTAACTTGAGCAGGGGTGGTGAGCAAATACAGTTTCCTTATTCTGCCTGTATAACCACCTTTGTTCATTTTTTAAAGTAAATGTTAGAGAAATGACAAATTTAATTTGAGATTACAAAGGTCCTCTGATGCAAATGACTTATCTCTGTGTCTGCTTACTGCATGATTGTACCTAGTCTGCCTGTGCAGCTTTAAAAACAGCTTTTTTTTTTTTTTTTAAAAAAAAAAAAGTACGCTGCACTCCGTACAATAATGCAGGAAATGCTTGGCTCACAAGAATAGTTTTATAGAGGGAGCAAGTGTACTTTAATCCTGATTTTATTATTTCTGCCATGGTGGTTAGCTGTGGGGCTGAGCACGTAGGAGTAATACATCCGTATGTTGAAATGCATGATCAGCAGTCTGCACTTTGTAAGCAAGAAGTAAAATCTGCGTGGTGAAACGGCCGGCTTGTGATCTGGGTGCGGGGGGGTGACGGTGTGCGATTCTCGAAGTTCTCAGTTTCTGCCTTTAACCCACCATCTTAATGTGCAAGTTTCTTAGCATACGTCACTGGCATGCGTCCTGGTCGTTGAAATAGGATGCAGCATGACCGCACGCGTGAAGGGGTTAAAACAGCTTATGGCCAAAGAGTTAATGCATCACTTCAGCTCAAGAGATTTTTTAATTCAGTTTCGTTACAAATATCGCCATCTGCCCTTTTCTTTGCATGTACATGTCCGTAAATATATCTTGAAGAAATACTGGTTGAGGCTGTTTGCGAAATAGTGAAAGCCATAGATAACATTTTATTCTCATACATGGTGGCAGTGTCTGGAAAATCGAAGTAGAAACCTTCCTACATTGTGTCTGTATTTGGCTGTGGGCTGAGAGGTATGCAGGTATTTTTAATTTTTTTAAACTAAGACCAGCTTTTGGGAACATTAGCTAACTGTCGTTGGCAAAAGCAGAGAGGACAGTCGAAGCTTGTGATTATAAGGAGAAAGATCCAAGCTTGTGGGTAACAGAGAAGAAATGTTTTCCTCTTTGTGTCCACATAATGCAGGGCTGTGGGAAGATATGCTTAATGAGGATGATTATTGCTGTGGCTTTCCATAAATCCACTTGTAATGGAGGCTTTGTACAGTTACTTCTGAATCTGTACATTTAAAAACTGCAAATAGCGATAATGGAGTTGGCTAATAGCAGACTGTCAAGTAAGTGCAATCCTTGTGATAACGTTCAGCCATAGATCTCCATTCAAGTATTACTTTTAAGCAGAAAATGTTTCTTGTAGGTCATAGTATATGCAGTTTGGAGGGGAAAAAAAAAACAGTTGTTGCTGCATGTACTTGAATCTTAACCAGCTAACTTTCTTCGTACAGAGGGTACTTTTTCTCTCCATTTTTTTTATCAGATCACAGGAGGTCTACAATTCAGTAGAGCCATTTGATTTGAATTTAAATAGTAGAAAGGAATAATAATAATAACCAGCTGTTTAAAAACAAACAAAACAATAAAAAAAAAAAACAACTGACTGAAGAGGTCTACCGAAGTAGTGAATGTGTAGCTGTGTGCAAATTGAAGTTGGGACTGGTGCCTTCTGAAGAATCGTAAACTTCCCTGTAAAGCGTTAGAGTGAGCTGAGTGCCACTAGGCGAGAGTCAGAGCTGATCTAGGTGGTAATATTAAACAGGACAAGCCTTTCCATTTCACTTCTAAGTACCTTTTTTTTTTTTTTTTCCCCAGTCCCCCTTGGAATCCAGGGTTGAGAGTTAAATTACTTGTCTGTTATGCAACCTAAAGACAAAAGGTGAAACTAACACAGCAGGGAAGATTTTTCATGGGTTATCTCACTGCGCTACAGGAAGGCGTAAAGGACCACGTTCTTCTCAAGTGAAGCACTTGCAATAGATATCAGAATTTTTACGCAAGGTTTTGAATGAATGCAGTTTTAACTTATGTATTGAAGAAACGGCTTTTGAAGAAGCCTGGCATGTGAGTTGCTCGTGTATACTGTTTGGAAGAATTTGTTGACAAATATTTGGGATGCTCACCATCATTGCTTACTCCTCTTTAAAAGAAGTGCCTTAACTTTAACCTTTAATACAATTTGTATTAACTGTAACTCCTTACATGCAGTTACTTTTGCTCAAAATCTGGCCATAAATGCAAACTGCATTTCTACAGGCTATAGTGCAGTGTTCAAATCCAAAATGTATGCTTCGTTTCCAGTAAAAACTTATAATTACATGGGGTGGTAGCTAACTGGAAAGTATTGCAAAACATATGTAAGAATACTGTCGTACAAACTCTAAAACTGAAGAATGACTCAGTGCGCCAGTGCTGTATCAAATTCTATCTATACGCAAGGTTTAAATGACAAGTTTACTTTAGGCAGGGAATATGCAATTTTCTTGTACTCTTTCTTCATCTAATGTCAAGTGAGCTTAATGAAATGGTACATGTGGGCATTACAGGAGGCACCAGTTGTAGAGCTTTAATGAGCAAAGGGAACAAGCACTGCTTGGCTCTGTTTGTGAAGATGGTAGAGGCATACTATATACATATAATATATATATTAAAAAACAACTTCATAGTACAGATGCATGTCTTGAGACATTTGTTTCTTTTAATATACCTCGTGATTTGCTGATGTGCATTTACTAACATTTGTTTTATTTTTGTTTTCTGTAGGAGAGGGTACTTGGTTTTTAGCAGTGTACATATTCATCTTTACATATTTGTCTTTGTTGAGCTTCTAACTGGCATTTCAGAATTTTGGCGATTGTTTTTGTGAACATGAAATTCAGGTCACTACCAGAATGAAAACAGGTTGATGTTCAGCATGGGAAAGACTGTGGAGCAGAGGCGATGGCATCCATTGGCAGTGCCCATGTGGAAGCCCTGTGCGCAGGTGCTTGTGCTGCTTCATGGTGTCTCGCCTGTATTTCTGTGCGTCCTGGGACCAGACAAAACAGCCCGGAGGAAGCCTGGCCTGCAGAGCTGAAGAACCCAGTGTCTGCTCCAGCCTTGGTGGAGGACTTTAAACTCTTTGCAACCTTTTCTTTTAATTTCTGATATAGCCGTAACCCATTCTGCCCCAGAGCATGTCCCTTCTGCTCTCTCTGTTGCTTGTCTTCTTTCTTGGCTGAGGGGGAGATGTAAGATGCTGTCCTTGGTCTTCATCTTGTGTTATTCACAAGGGCTGTAGTGACCAGTGCCTGCAAGTGTTTTTCCTTTCTGTAGGAGGGTCAAAGTCTCCTCGGGCTCTAAAAGGAGGTTAAGGAAGGGAAGCTGGAGAACTTGCTTTTTAGTGTTAGAGTGCACATGGTGTATGCGTACATCTGTGCCTTACTGGAGAAAGTGGTGAAATAGGTCATGTTCCTTCAAGGTGTCCGTTATCGGAGAACTTTTCTAATGATCAAGCCTACAGAGAATTTCTGGAGCAAAGCATGGATGCAATGTAGGTAAGAAGTCTAGCTTGAGAGCAAAACTGATAAAGCATCTCCTAATACCTCAGCTTAGTACTAGGAGGAAGTAGTTTTGTTTAGATGCTTTCCCTAAGTGCAATCCAGTGTGTAGCTGAAATATGGAAATACCATTAATCTGGGAAAGGGTAGGGTTGTCCTGCTCTTACTCTTGTCCTTCAACAGGAACAGAAGCTTCCAGTTTACAACCTGCCCAAAAGACATTTATGTTTTGGCACAAAATTTCAGCTGCAGCTGGCAAGTGGGTAAGTACTTTCTTCCAGCCTTACAGAGAAAGAGAGGAATTATTTAGGTTGGCACAAGAAGTTTATAGTTAGGAGTTGTCAGATGAAATTGAACAGAGAAAAAATGTGAAGACTGGGCATGTGGTATCGCTTTCTCAAAAGCAGCGTTAGAAATCCCGTCATTGCTTATAATTAAACAAAACATGCATGGGTTTGACTGTGGAGAGGAATTATCTGTTGGGTTAATAGGCCTCTCTTCCTTATTTTTTTTTTCCTGCAAATGGAGTGTTTGACACTGAGTTGCATGTGTGTATGCAAAGGATAACATCTGTTCTATTTTATGTGATCCACATAGCATAGTTGCTTTTTTATCCCTCCAGTGTATGGATTCTTCTTTTGTGTGTCATCCTAGCTGCTGAAGTCAGCTGGGCACTTAAGCTTTGTAATAACTCCTCTCTCTGCAGGAGCAGGAAGTTATTCATGGGATGGGACTTGATTCTTCAGTTAAATTTCCTCACAAAATCGGATCTTGTAGTGTTCTGGAAAAGCTGTTACTTTTCTGGGGGGTTTTGTGGGTAGGGATGGAAGTGGGATTATTGTATGACTCTTCTTCTGGAGGAGTTTTGGTAATTATTATAGCAATAAGTTAGATTGTCTGCATCAGCCTAGATGTATTTTGATAGGCTTGTTAATTGGGAAGGTAAATGAGATAATGAGAAACATGAAAGGCTAGGCTAGTGTTTGGATTTTATGGTGTGTATACATAAAAAATATAATTGTCTTATGTGACAGGTGTCGTGCTTCCGGTCTTTTATCTTGAAGGAGAACTAGAAAGTGGTAAAAAGGACCCTTAGTCCTTTTGGACACTAAAGAAGGCATTGAGGTGTCACGTGCTTTGAAGACATTGCAGAGGGGGGGAATGGCCTCTTCCATTTCTAGATGAGGTTGTCGTCTTTATGACATGCTATTTTTTTTCCAAATCGGAAGTAGTTACGTTTGTTTATATCTTAGTAGCATTTGTTTCACCAAATTTGATCAAAGGTTTAGTTGTTGCAGAATCAATAGTAATTCCCTTTTCTTAACAAAAAACCTGTAATTTATGAATGCACTGTCCATTGTGTTTTAACTACTTGTAATACGGAATTTGCGAGATGATACAAATTGACTAGAAGATGCGTGTAAAATCCAATAATACATTTTTCTATGTCAAAGTTAAGTGAAATACAAAACAATTGATGTAAACAATGAAAATTAGCCTCTTTAACCTATGAACTAGTAGGTGTGGAAATAATTTCAGGATATATATTCTCATCGGTTTTGTTGAGACTGTTCTTGGGCACAGACGAAATTCCTTTACGGTCTTATGTATTCTAATCTATGCATTATTATGTGGTAAAAAACATACTCATAAAATCTTATTTAACCTGAGGTTGAAGTGTGCATTTTTGAAGGTATGTTCTAGATACCGACTCTGTCTCCTCACTGTAACCTTGCTCATGGGTAGCTTCCATTAATAAAGCACAGACTTGATGAGTTACACCTAGGGAGACAAGTATTTCAGCAGATTGCAGGGTTACTGCTTTAATTCTGCCTCTTGACGTTAAGATAGTTATAAACTTTTGAAGGAAAGCATTGTCAGCTTCACAACACTTGTAAGATTGAAGTCTGGTGTGAAAAGTCTTGCTGCTCTCGTTGGTTTGAATTTTCCCTGGGTCCAGGTACGTCGTTGGCGCCTGTAAAACTGTGCTTTGTGCTTTGGGTGTAGTGTTAAGGTAGAGTACCTGTTGGAGTCTTTTGTTTGGATTATTGGCTCAGAAGAGGCGTTGTAGAATAGCACTACCATTAACCTAATTTTCTGAAGTCTGTCTGTAGGAACAGGATGCTACTTGTTCACCCACGCAGGTCAATGCAGGGAGAGCTTGTGGAAGACTGTGCTATGGACGTGATCTCAGCTACTCTGCTCTTCTTGGCTGATGCATGGTGCAGCTTTCTGTTGTTCCTAGTTGGGTTTTAGAGATCCATGCCAGTGTGGGTTCTCAGGTCCCCTGCACTGGAACGTGCAGGTCACATCCCTTGCACAGAGATGCACGCCTCCCGGCAGCTAAGTATCATGCTTTGCTCCTGTTTTCCTTCCTTTGCTGCTCACTTCCCTGGTTCATTTGCGGAGGCCATGACTGCTCGGAGCGCTTCTCACCTGTGCAGGAGAAATGCACAAAAATATAACACGTGTGCCTTGGTGATAAAACATTAGCAGCTTTATGGGAGCAAGCTGTTACTTCCGATAATTGTGCTTGACTCTTACTGTGTTTCTTACCTGAAGCTTTTACTTTGTAAGCAACATAATAATAAAGTTTGATGCTGTAATAACTCAGCGACAACCTCTTGCTTATGTCTGTAGAAGAAATAAGGAGCATAATTAATTATAAGAAGGAAGAGTTCTGAAGGATTATGTGGCAACAGGCTGTCACACTCCTCTAAATGATCCCCCCCACCCTGTCATCATAAAGTTGAGCATCTTTTAAGATTTTAAGTCTTTTTCTGAAGAGTGATCAAAGGCTTCATTGGCCAAAACCATCTAGATAGATGGGCAAATGTTTCTCTTAAAAGGACTTGCGTGGAATTATTGGGATCAACAGCTTGACTGCAGTGATGAAAATGCCTTTCATACACTGGAAACCACGAACTGTGTTTTGTTTGCTCATGTTGTTAGGTGTTCAGGGTAGGCGCTGTGGATTGTGCAGTGTTAAAGAACACGTTGCATAGCAGTTGTGTTGCTGGAAAGTATTTGCAAATTTAAGTTTGAATTAAAGATATGTATTTTTTTCTTATTAAACTTTGAAGAGTAGTGCTTGGAAGGCTAGTGAATTTTTGATGCTCTTAAACGTTGTCTGCAAGGAACAGGTAAGGAAATTGCTGACCTCCAGTTTTTCTTTTCGTTTTTTTCTTTGAGCTATACCTCTGCTGTGTGTTGGTGTTGGATGTTAGGAGAAATGCAGACGTTGTTTGTGGAGTTTAGGTGATGGGGTGGGCTGACACAACTGTGTAGGTTATAAATGGAGGATGAGCACTTAGTTACTGGCTTTCTTTCTTCGTATCTGAAGTGAGTTAACAGCCTCTTGGATTCTTGTAGCACAGTGTAATTAAAATAAACACTATAATGCTAATCATTTATGTATTTTTGCCTGTGGGTGAAGTTTTAAATTAGAAGTAACTATACTTCGGTGGAAGTAGATTTTTTTTATTATTATTATTCTAATGTTGCCTGTTTCTAGTCTGGTAATATTTCTGTGAGAGTGCATAAAAAATATTGCTAGGCAGATTTGTTTTTGTTTTTTATTACCTAATTGTATATTCTAGTAACAATGTAATTATTGCTTTTAACAAAAACTGCCTGACTTGAGTGTTTAATTCCATCACACTCAAGCAGTCGCTGATGAGGTGATAAATGATAGGTTATACGTAGAAGTGGATTTGCAATTATTTGCTGCTTTGGGAAAAAATAATGATGTTTTGTTTCTGTCCAATGACTAATGTTGAAAATCAAAGCAGTGCACCAGATGTTTTTTCTAATGACTGTGGTTCAAGGTCTCTTTTGTATGGAGGAGGTTTGAACTGAGTTCATCTCTTGGCTTTGAAGTTTCTCCTGCTTGTTAATGCAGCGGTCCTCCAAATCTTCTGTTCTGGACTCCTCGGTGACTGGGCTGTATGGAGAAGCTGCTTTCCCAACCGTCCGCGCGTCTCGCAGTTCCCCATTCATCAGGAGGTAGCGGGGTGACAGAATTTTTACAGTGCAGTCTGAACACTTCAATTCACTTGTGTTTATTTCATAGAATCAAAATAAGTGTTTCGCTTTATTTGTTGATGTCTGATTAGGAATTAGGAGAGGAAACTGAATCGCTGGTGTGATTAACGTTAGGTTTTGTTTCTGATGTATGAAAGGATTCATTGTCTGAGGCTTTTCCTCCATAGCTCTCTTTCTAATCCTGCTGAAGTCATTCTAACGGCAGCAGCGTTTGACGCTCTTCGTCTTGTTTTCTGGCGTACTTCGTGATATAGTTGGAAATATTTCCTCTTCGAAGGAACACTGGCATCTCATGCTGACGCTGCTGTCATGGTGTAGGGGTCCATGGTGGCTAATAAGGTGGGCATTCGTTTGTGCAAGGGTGGGGAGGAAGTTACTCTGAAATCTGCAAACGGACCTAATTTGTGCTACATTTGGGTTTCGAGTCAGGGCCTGGTGGTTTTGGTAACCCAGTCTGTCACCTGCCTTTCTGCAACTGCAGCTGAAGGAGGGGTGCTGCTTGGTTCTGATTGAAATTTCTTCCAAATTTTTGTTAGATCAACTTTTTCTAACTGCTGATGTAATACTTCTGCAAGGAGAAACTTTAAAATTGCTGAGTGTATGTTTTCAGAAGCGATTTTGTAAGTTTAAGGTTTGTAGAGGATAAGGTTTCTGATGTATGTAACAAGAAATTATCATAGGCACAAGTGCTCCTCTTTCAAAAAAAAAAAAAAAAAATGCATTTTGCAACAGCACCCTCCCAGAAGAAGATAAAGAATTATAGGACAGTAGGATTNACTCCTTTTTAAAAAAAAAAAAAAAAAAAGCCCTGAAAGAAACACCCTCCCCCCCACCCCAAGAGCACTGACCTTTCTTTTCTTCTGAATCGGATTGTCGTTGCAAGGTTTCAGTGATTTAAAAATATAAAATAAACTCCCTTGAGGAATCTATTTAAAATTATTTGGTTCACTGAACATTCAGTGCGCATTCAGTCTTGGAATCCATTACATGCCTTTAGAAAGACTTTAAAAATCCTCTCTGACAAAGTTGGTCTGAGTTTTGTCCCTTTGGCAGGTGGGCATGAGGGAATTTCATAGCTTTATTTTCATAACAGAAGTGTGCAGAATTAGTATTGATTTTAGTATAGCTGTTTGCTAGTGCCACTGTATCCAGGGGTTGTATGTCAGCTCTGCTTTTGTGGTGGCAGCTTTCCGTGTTTCTTTAGTTGAAGGTTCTAGTTGTGGGGCTCTGGAAATTATTGGGAAATGCTGGGTTTTTTCCGCTTTGAATTCAATTTGTAAAGCTTTATTACCTAGAATTAAATTCTTATCAGGTTGAAATGGTGCATAAATTCTTGTTGAATGGAGACAAATGCTGTTAGAAACCTGTGAAAGTAAGCTGTACTTTAATCCTACATTTATTTTCATTTCCATTGTCATACACTGAAAGCATTTTGCATCTACTTTGTCCATGCATGTTGATGTTCTCTTGTTCTAGTAATTTTTAATGGTTAAGTCTGGGAGAAACAAGGTGTGTCAGATTCCCACTTACAATGGGGTTGCATCCTATGGCATCACTTATGTTTCCAGATACCTGGTGTAGGTGTTGCCAGTCCCCATTAGAGCATGCCTGTGTGAATGCTGAAAAAGGCTGTCATGTTATTCGTATGCAGCAAAAATATTTCTTTTGAAAGAACTTTCTAGTGTTTTCAGCTGATAATGTAGAAATGTGACATGTGCTTCACTGGTTTTTGTATGCATATATTAATAGTTGCTCAGGGCTCAGTAGTTCTTCAGAGCCTAAAGTCAGGTGAGGACTTAAAGAAAACACAAATAATGGGCGATCCCTCAGGATAGGCAAGTTTATTTGATTAACCCACCTGACCTGCAGCGCTGGAGAGCAGTTAAATATTTGGACAGTCAGCAGTCCCGTTGGTCATGTTTCATTAGGCGGTGGCCTCCGCTTGGAGCTTGCGCTCTGTCTGTTCCTGTGGAAGAGTCTTGGGCGATGCTGGCGTGGGGCCTCTGGGCACCCGGGGCCTGTGGGGGGCCTCTGGGCACCCGGGGCCTGTGGGGGGCCTCTGGGCCGCCTGGCTCTGAAGCGGCCTGGTGTGATTCTGGCACCTGCAGTGCCAGGGGATGGAGGCGGGGGGACCTGTTAACTGCGGGTTGTCAGCACCGTCCGGGTTAGCTGGTAGCTGCTAGCCTGAGCAGAAATAGCGATGCTGCCCTGAGAGGTGTAAAAGACTTGTCAAAATCTAGTCTAATCTCCTGTATTAACTGTACATTGCAATAATGAATTAAATGGAATTCTGGCAAGCGGAGATGTTCCGATTTTAATAACTTCTCAAAAAAATCAAAATGAAGTATTGTGTTGGAAGAGGCATATCACCGTTAGCAAAATTTCTTTCTCTAGAATAATTTTTAATTTTATGTGAGCGCACATTAATGGTTTAAAAACTCATTTATCTCCTTGTCAGCAGCTTGACCAGTATTTTAATACAAAAGACATGATTTCATCTTGAACCAGTTTTGTTTATCAATGGGTGTTGCAGCCAGCTGGAAAATTGTTTGACTTTTTCACTGCTGTGGTTTTGATGTAAGATGCCTGCTGTAAGAAAGTAAAATTGATGTGAAAACAATGGAAATACAGCAATTGAAAGCATCATTTTGATTCAAGGAGAGGGGGCTGGGTGTTTATGCTAACGAACTTGGTCTTAATCTTTTTCTGAAGATCTGTGGTAACTCTCCATATTACAACTAGGAAAAATTCCTACCCTTGCCAAAATCAGAGGAAGATGAGGAGAATAGCAGCTGCAATTCCTAGTTCAGTGTGTTGCTGGATGCTTTGCTGTGGCTGTTGTGGTAGAAATATGGCTGGTAAGTTTTGTGGGAGAAACAGCCAGTACAGAAAAACCCTCTTGGAATTAAAATGTGGCTTTAAAAATGCCGCTAATACCTTCCCCCCGCGCCCCCCATTCTGGCAAGAAAGTAGCATGATTATAATGTGTTTTCATCGTACAGATTTTGCTAGTGACTAGACAAGATTCAGCTCTGAATTCTTGACTTTGGTGTGTCCAAACTGTGCGTAGTTAACTTAAAAGTCAGTTTTTGGAAACTCAAATGTTTCACCAGAAAATTAATGAGAAATGTACTACTTTTTTCAGTATCTTTTTTCCCCCCTGAAATTACTGAGTTTTAACTATTTTAAACTGAAAATGATTTTTAAACTGTGATTCTGAAGACAGCTGTGAACAAGTGTTCTCCTGTGTTTGTGGCCTCAAAGTGAAAAATGTTTTGAGGAATAAAGCTACTGCGTTAGTTTTCATAGTAGTTTGCTGTGACACATGTATTTTGTAGGTGTGCTTAAAAGGTGCGAGTTTTTCAGCCATTCTGCTGTACCTTTCCACCTAATTGCTTTATGGATTTGCATATAATGTTGTTAATTCAACTCTCCTTGCATGATCGCTGAAGCATCTCTGAACAGGTAAAAAGTACTTTGGCTGGGTGTGAAATCAGTTGCAGTGCTCAGTTTTGCAGTGCTTCTTGTGTATACTTGGTGCCCGACAAGCAGATGCACTTGCGGCACGGCGTCCTGCTAGCGGAGTGCCCACGGGTTGTCCCCTCTCACTCTCATCAAGGTGTACAGCTGCCACTGGCGATGACACCGGGCGTTTGTCAGGTTGTCATGCTTGCTGATGCTGCTAGATCTTCTCAAAAGAGTTGTCTTGCTGTAACCACACTGCAGTGTGGATAACTGGAAACAAATGACTTCAGAGGAGTTTTAACATAAAGGCGAGTGTCACTGTGAAGGCAGCTCCAGGAGACCAACCCCACTTGGCAGCTCTGGGTTCAGTTTTCCAAGCACTTGCTGTGACCTTGACTGTGTGCAGACAAGCTAAGAGACCTCCCGACAAGCTAGAGAAATCCTGTGTGGATGCATAGCCTCTTGCTTGGTTTAATAGTGGATTTTTTTTCCCTTTTTTGAGGAGGGACGGAGAAGACACTGAGAGTTCCCAGCTACAGTGTTTTTCAGATCCTTATTTGAAAGTGTTTTAAACAAGGGACATCAGAAGCTGAGATACAAAGCAACCTTTTGAAGTTAAAAGTGGGTCTGCATGAAAATGAACTGCTTGTCTGTGAAAAGAGTCAAGTGTGAAAGGATAGGATAGTTTCACTAAATGAATTTGATAGTCTGAATAAGTGTGGTGAGGCAGAGAGGAGAATCTGGAAAGGTCAGGACTGAGCATGTGACTCCAGATGAGGCGGTGGAAAAACATGAAAGGAATTGAGTGGAAATGCCTCGGTTTACATTTTTTACTTAGAAGTGATTTATTTATTTTGGTGGAAAGTGGTCATAAAAAGAGAACTTTAGAAGCTTGCTGCGGAGAAGTGGGAATCTGACTCCTTTGGGATCTTGTACCTTTTTCATTCAACTTTTGTGTGGTTTCAAATAGCTAAAAGATCAAAGCCCTGAAGAACTCCTTATTGCGTGTACTACCCCATTAGTAGGACTGCCCTATCCTACGCGCTGTGCTCACTTGAGCAGCTTTTTGTCCCACATCCAGGTTTTCTTCTTATTGCTGGATTATTTTCAGTGATTCATGTAACTTGCAGATTTTAAGTGAAATAATTCATGAAATGTTTGCTATGTCCCTGGTCCTGTGTTAAAAGGATAGTGTAGAGAGTGTGATATCTCACATTTATCTATGCTTAATGCAGCAGATTTGCACTGGAAGCAGGAACCAGTCTGAACTTTTCATAGAAAGTGATGGACTCCAGGTTGACTGTCACCACTCCGGGTGGGATCTTGAGACTGACAGATGAGGCCATGAAACCGTCAGCTCTGTGCTTAGTAGTGATCAAAGAAAGCATATCAAATCTTATGAAATGCTATGAAAAGAGTATTGAATAAAATACAGAACATTATTATGCCATGTCTAAGTCTGTGGTTTGTCCATACAGTAAATACTGTTTCATCTCACTTTCCTTTCATCTCAGAAGAATATAGTACAGCTAGAAGAAGCGTGGAGAAATGCAACAGAGGTCATCAGGGATCTGTACGGGCTTCCACGTGATGAATGACTGGGAAAGGGGTGGCTGAAGAAAGATGTGACAGAGGCCTGTGAAATCCTGAGTGGTTTGAAGAGGGTTTGACAGTTTCATCTCCCAGTGTAAGAACAGGGAAGGTCAACTAAACTTAGTAGGAGCTGGGTTCAGACCCCAGCAGGAAGAAATGGTTCTTTGTGCTGGGGACGGTAAACTCGTAGAGCTCCTGCGAAAGATCTTCTGGGGACTACTCGAAGACAAATTACCAGACCAAGAAAATCCCTACCGCTGAGAGTATCGAAGGCTACAGAGGTGCTGGGGAAAGTGCAGAGGTGCTTGTCCTGTTCTTGCTCTTCTCTAGTTGTTTGCGTACAGGCTTTGTTGTAGACGACTGGGCTAGCAGGACCTGTGATGCAGCCCAGTGCATCTGTTTTTACATTCATGTCGTATGCTTTGCCATGAACTCTATGAACTTTGTCCCCGGTTTGCTTAACATTGGGCATGCCTTCTGCAGTAAAGCCTTTTCCATGCAACTTACTTTCTTCAGCAAGAGCAGTGAATAGATAAGCTGCAGTTGGCTAAAGCTGAAAGCAAAAAGGGGGAGTTGCTGCTTTCCCATTCCTGTTCCCAGTTGCTGTGGCTTGCCTTATGCTATTTTGGTGTTGGGCCATTTCACTGAAGCAGCAGAAAAATAACTTAGAGGGGGAGAGGAAGAGCTGAATAGCTTTCTGCTGGTTAGTGGATTAAAGCAGTTCATGGGTGTAGCGAATGCCCAAGGGGATGGGGCTGCGCAGCGAGAGCAAAGGGAGCGAGGCGATCTTGTTTTTACCGCTAGCGAGCCACTGGACAACTCTGTCTGGGGGTGCAGCCCACCCGTCTCCCGGCTGCGTGGCCTGCACTTGCATACACTGGCTTCAGTGATTGTTAAAGTGACTTGTGGAAGGCTCAAGCTCAGAAAACCAAGAGAAAACTTGTCGGAAATGCATAGGCAGTGTCATCGCCAGCCGTCATCTCGGTGTGCTGTGAAGAGGGCACCAAGGTGTGCAGGAAGGTAGAAATTACTGACTCACTTTTGCAATGAGAGGAGGGTTAGAAGATGTGCTCCAAAGGAAATTTGGGAGGGAAGGTGGAGTGAATTAGAGCTGGAGCAGAGTTTCTCTATTAGGTTCTGTGGGTGAGGGTGGTGAGATTTGCTGCTCCTCGGGCAAGTAAAAAGCTGAGTCTTCTGCTTTTGTGGAAGTTTTGTTTTCTGTTCTATTGGAGTGAGTGCTTCTATATACAAAATGCTGATCAAGATTTAAAAATATTATTAGTGTGTGCGAAAGTGCAGTGTATGCAAATGTGCCAGTTTGTTCACCAAACAGATCGTGTCTCGTGGCTCCTTTTGACATCAGACCCCTGAAAGGCTATAAGAAGCAGTGGTCTCGATGCTTTTTATTTTATTGGATCTGAGGCAAAAAATGCCACTTCATAAAATGAAAAGATCTGCTTTTAGTTGAAAGGAGTTACCTTGTGAATGTTATAGACATCTATGAGAAATAACGGTAGAAGATAAAGATTTGTTTGAATTCTTCTAAGAGAACTAATACTCAAGATTGATGGGGGGAAAAAAAACCATGTTTTCTTTTAAAAACATAGTACAGTATTAATGATTTCCAGCTATTCTGTAAATATCTTCATCTGTCTAGGTAGATACCTTATGTATTTCAAAAGAGATTTGCTCTGCTGCTTCTGTCTAGCGCTACATGTCAAAATAATTTTTTTTTCATGGACAGGCCAGTAAAATGTCACGTAGGTTTTTTTTTTTAATTTTTATTTTTGTGCAGGCAGGTCAGTAGCACTTTATTCAGGACTGGAAAATTTCCCTGTTTTACAAGGCTGTGTAAATAGGCGTATCTGTGGCCTGCTTTTCAATACTCCTATGGTGTTTTGGATTCTTGCAAACTTAAAGCTTTTTGAAAAAAAAAATTACAATTCATTTTTTAAAACAGTGCTAATTCAGTGTGTCTAGCTGAGGATCGTTAATAGCTTCTCTATTCAGTAAGTTTATGCAGTAAAACTCCTTCTGGAGTGATGCTGTTAAATAATTCACTTATTTTCCTCAACTTCTTTTTATGGTGGCCTAGCTTTTTAAATCTTTACCAAAATGTTGTTTGAAATCCTAATCTTACTACTTCTTTAAGGATTAATTCCATTAATGCGTAGTTTATGGAGAGAAATGTTCTATTGTGGGAGAAACATATGTAACTTTTATGATGGATTTTGGAAATGTCAGTATGAATACGGGCATGACTGGTGATAGAAGATCTTTGTAGAAAAAGAGCATGTTCTTTTTAGCTCTGAGTATATACTTTAGGACTGTGGATATTAAGGTAGGCAAAACAAGCTACACAAATGGAAGTGTATTTAGAGCGGTGGAAAATAAACATTATCTCCATGCTCACTTTTTAATTATTTTGGTTATAGTCACAAAAGCTGTGCAAAATTTAAACTATTCAGTGAAGGGAATGGGTCATATTGTGACTATGACAACTGTTAAGAGCTTATTTTGAGAAGAAATTGCTCCCTAAACTTCTCCCACAGCCAATGTATCATGTTTGCAAAGGTGCTGGAAAATAACAATGCTAATTTTATGGCAAAGCTATGATTTGCTTAGAAAAAATAGCATATAACAGAGTGGTTGTTCTGAGAGTCCGTATGTATGCTTGAGGGACTGCATAACTGAGTGGAGCTCACCATTGCGAGATGTTGGACTCTCTTTAGAGGTAGAAATATCTTTAGGGCGCACCTTGTCCCCATACGTTTAGAGAAAGGAGATTCAATCCAACTGTTGCAGTGTCTTTGGCAAGGGTAGGCGGCTAGCCCATTACCCAGCTCAGGTTTACAAATGTGGCTGTAGACTTGTCTCCACAGCAGAGATTCTGCTGTCCTTCTGGATATATAGCTCATAACAGACTCAAGCTTTCAGGTACTACATTTTACCTTGGAAATGGCCTGGAGTTGTGGTGTGCTTAGGCATCAGTCATGGGTCTTCAACTTGATTGTTACCTGGGATTTGTGCTGGCTCATTTCTTTGTCTGGGTAACTGGCTCGTGATGAGTGATTTGCAATACAGTCATTTCTTCCAACTTGCCTGATAGCTGTTTTTATTTTATTCCTTGGTAGAATGCCAGAAATAACAATTAAATCCAAACCTTTACCTGTGTTTTGTTGAGGGCAAATTTGAACTGATTTCTGATGAGATCTTTGTTCTTTCAAGATCACTGTGGTGTTTTGGATGTTCTCCAAACCTGTTTAACAGTCTTCAGTCCCTCTTGTCCTGGGGTGCGTGGAAGAAATTGGCTTTGTCTTTAGCATGTTGACAGTTTGCCTCATGGTAGTTGTCAGACTGTAGTGCAAGGAGTCATTGTGTGTGTCCGTGCTTACCCCGTTGTCCTTAGTTCCCACAGGATATGGTTAAAGGTGTTCCTTCATTTACGCTGGTGGGGCAGGACTTCTGTCGTGCTGTATCTGTGAAGCGTAGTGCTCAAGGTTACCCCATGCAGATCATGGCCTGTAGCAGTGATCTCCTCAGCTGGGAGCCGGGGAGAGGTCCGCACCCTCCTGGCTGGGAGTCAGTCTTTTTTCCAGATCAGGAGTTGTCCCAGGGCTCTCCTCACGGCCAAGACTGTGTCTTGCTAGAACAGACTGATGAGCCTGTTTTCCTTTGTGCTCCTTGCTTTGGAGCAGAAGCTTCCTGGTGTACCCGAGACGTCAGGAGGGCTTTGCTTGTCTGGGCAACCAGACCCTGTGGGTGACCCTCAAGGTTGCTTGTCCTTGTGACGTAGAGCCCCAGTGCAGAGATACCCAGCAGCACGTGCTCGGGGCTGTGCTGGGAAGCAGCAAGCCAAGTGGGGCGGTGGGGAGGATGTTCTCCGCCTGTGATGGAAAGAAGTTACTTGCCTGTGAGTGGAGTCCCTGGAGATGTGCGGACCACGTGTGTACATTTGTCCTCCTGTGACTGTCGGGGGAGCTGGGGTGCAGGGTGTGCTCCAGCCCCTCCACCCCGCCTCTGTATGCGTGTGGGCAGAGTCACCGCCGGTCAGTCCAGGGAGGTCTCTCCTCTGCGGTGCTTTGTAGTTGCCCAGCTTGTGAGCATTGTGGACTGCACATCTTGTAGCTGGGGTTGCTGGTTATGTCCTCCCTCACCAATTCTCCATCAGGTGTGCTCCTCTCCCAAATCCATGGAGCTGCAGTGTTCACACATGGGTTTTGCAGCTGCCCGTTTTCACCTCTATTGCTAATGCCAAAGACTACTTGTAGCTGCTAATAATTTGCTGCAAAGAATACTGCGGGAAGTGAAACACTGCCTGATTGTATATTTCTTCATTTTTGCCTGGAAAACAGCATTTGACTCATTCACAGCATGATGCAAAATATTTATAGTGCTTCAAATGCCTGTGAATACATGTTGCAAACAACAGTGTAAGCAATGTCTCAAGCCACGTGGAGCAGTTTAATCTATCTGAAACTGCTCCCTAGGTAACATTTTGATATTATAGATACAGAAGACTGACTTGGGGTAATTCAATCAGTATTACAAATTTTTAAAGTAATAACAATATCATTTGATTTACCTCCAAACTGGTCAAAATACTTCCGTTGAAACAAGTTCTTCAGGTCTCAAACTCCAGTGATACTTTGTAAGTAAATAATAAAATGCTATTTGAATTTTATTTGGGAACTTTACATAAGGAATTAAAAGAGATGCCAGGAAGGGTGGGCAATAGCAATCTGTGGCTGGGAAGACTTTACGTGAAGAGAAGCTGAACTGTTTTGCATCAAAAAAAGGCAAATCAGAAGGGGTATAATTCTAGAACCTAATAAATTAGGAAATGTGGATTGGGAATCTGTTCTTGTCTTTTCAGATAGAAAGGAAAGATGAAAATTCAAAATTGGTCAATTCAAGATGGGTGAAAGCAAACTCCTTTTTATGGTGCATGCAGAAGCACCTGAGCAGGCATTTGCATGGGAAGTCAGTTGAGGGCAGCAGCTTTTAAAATTCAGAAGAGGGTTAGGTGTTTATGTGGGTATTGGGAGTTGGAAAAACATTTAAAGGACAAACAGAACATTGTTTCAGCATATTTTTATTTTTATATATATATATGTGTGTGTATATATATGTGTGTGTGTGTGTGTATATATATATATATATTTTTAGCAATTCCTAGCTCTTAAAAGACCAGGACAGTGTTTAAACTGAACTAGGTGGTCTCCTCTGTTGGAAGCTCTTATATCCTCCCCTAAACCTCCCAGTGTCTCTGCAACTGGTTGGTGCTGAGTGGGCTTCCAGGCTGATGTTGCCTTGCTTGTAGCTTCCTCTGTGGCTGGACATCATGTGTACCTCTGAGATCAGTGAAGTGTACTTCTTAAAACACTACACAAGTAAAATTTAAAGGACGTAGCCTTTCTGTGGGAAGCTGGCAGATTGCGCAGACTATCTGACAGGCTTTTTATCTGCAGGTATAAATGTAATGGATTTTAATATTTAGATTAATATTGGTATCTGAAGTGATTTCTGCTGAGTCAGTGTAAAGAGTCCTGTTGACGTCTATGGACATTAGGTCAGTTCCCTTAAAATCAATCCCATAATCGTGTATTAACTACTGTATCCTAAGGTATATCTACCCTTGCTTGATAGTTTTTACTATTTAAGGAAAATATTTTAGATGGTAAGCAAGTATCTTGTATACCGTTAATCTGGGAGGAATTACCCAATTAACGTGTTCCCATAAGTCTACCCAAAAGTCTTGCCCAGCCAGCTGTATTTTTAGCAGTCTTTGTCTCTAAAGCAGATCATGTAGGTTCTTTTTAGCTACAATTTACTACTAAAATCTGCTTTGTTTTGGGAACACTTCATGCATTTCTCAGAACTGGGGCAGTTGCTGAAGGTCATCTCAGAGGGGAAAAAACTGTTTTTGAACCTTGAGGTTTAACCTTGGGAAATGTGATGGTGAAAATGCAATGTGCCAGGCAGAAATGATGTTGCAGTCACCCTTACAAAAACTATCAGAGCAAGTGATGATTGAACAGAAAGGACAGGAGAAAACAGAGGACTTGAAATATGTGTGGTTGGTACATCATTATGTTCATCTTGAAAAACCATGAGTCAGATAATTAGTGTCCTTGGTCTACAAACGACAAAATGGAGTCATACAGATTTTCCATTCTTTGGAGCTGTTACTAAAAAGTTTGGATGCAAATATATATACAAAAAAAATCCTGATTTTTTTTTTTTAATGATTGCAGGACAGCAAACTGGTCTTTAAATAGGCATGTAGGTAGGGGAAAATACATTCTCCTTTAAAAACTTTGGTCTAATCCTTGGTTCAAAATAATATATTTGGAATGAGTTTCTTTAAACTAGTTCTCAGTGGAAATTGGAATATTTCTGGCAGAGTTGCCATGCTTATTTTCATTCTTCTTCTCTTGTGCAGAAGTAACCTGAAAACCATTTCGTATTTGAGAAAATCACCAGGCACAAGATCAGTAGGTTGTGGTACCATTAGCGCCAAACTGATGGCAACGAAGCGTTGTAGTTCCTCTATCGTGTTGCATTAGGAGTGTTCAGTAAATATCATTTAGCAAAGTTATGTAAATGCTCTGGTATTAGTATTTATCTCTAGAGTTCTGAAATTTCGTTTTCTAAATTTGCTTGAAATGTTGTTCTCTGAGTAATGTATGCTAATGAAATGTTCATTAATGTGGAGAGACAAGCTGGTTCTACACAGGCTGGCTTGTCAAGCACCATAGATAGGAATGGGAAAACAAAGCTAACACAGCAGATGAAATAGTCTGGATTTCATTTACAGTCTAAAGTTTGGTTTTAAAAACTTGACTGAACTTGTTACGCTACAGCAATGAAAGAAGAGCAGGGTTCTTGCCCTGTAAAGTTTATACCTAGGTAGGCAGCATCCTGTGAAAAGCCTCTTACTAAATTGCAGGGTAGTATTCCTCATCCTTGAACAGGTCTTTGGCAGTCATGTCTGTTGATATGTGTTAGTGCTTGAGCTGTGCAGAAAATAAGGATTTTGAATGGAGAGGACAGATTGTTCACACTGCAGGAGGAGGAGGAGGAGGCTTCGTGGCTGCTCCCCCCCCCCAGCCTCTTCGTCCCAGCGATGGGTGAACTTCAAAGCCAGCTGCCCGCTGGGAAGTGCACTGCTGCTCAGCTTGTATTGCTTTGCTTTTGGTAAAGCTAGAAATATGTCACATTAAGATACAACAGTTAATTTAAAAATTAAAAAAAATCATGAATTGCAACATAGTGTGCATGTGTGGTATTTTTTTTGTTTGTTTGTTTGCTGCTCATGTGTTCTACAAACCAGAGCAGGCTTACTTCCCTGTGAGTCGATGTGTTCCTGTTATGGAATTTGTTGTGCTTGGAAGAAAATAAATATTTACTTAATCTTTTGCTGAGAAATTCATGACCTTCAGCCAATTTGAAGGCTATTTGGACTTGTTGTTTGGCCCCGGTGTAGAATTGCTCTGGACTATTTATATTCATGTCGTGCCCGGTCCAGGCAGAGGTGTTGTGCACTGCACGCCCGCAGTAGCTCCTGGGGGAGAGCAGTCAACACATTTTCAGCTTTCTGCTACTAATCTCATTTGTGTGAGCGAACTCTTCTTAAATGGTCATTTAAGTCTCTCTCCTGGGTCTGGTTGGGGCTTTAGAAAGGTTGTTACAAGGAAGCTTTCAGACACGCCTATTTTTTTCTTTTTAAATGTGTCCACCTACTACCATGTAGTATTCTGAATAAGACCTGTCTCCTCCCTATTTGCATCCATTTTAATACTGGAGACTTCTGTGATTTTTTTTCTATAGTTTGCTACCCAAAGTGGGCATGTTTTGCTGTTGCTTCTCTCCTGCTTGATGTGGCTTTTTTTTGCATGCGTGGCCAAGGTTTCATTAATCTTTCTTGCTACCAAATCACACTGCAAACTTTGTAAGAATTTCTTGGCTTCTCAGTTTGTCACTCCCACTGAATATTTCTTTCATATTATTTTCCTGTTGGATGTCTTCGCTGCACTTTTCCAAGGAGAATCTTATTTTTAATTGCCTGTTTCTCGACTTTCTCTGTCCTCACTGGGGCTTGCATCTCCTAAATTTAGTATCATCCACAGATTTCAAGAACACACATTTTACTTCCTGTTCTGCATCATTAAGTAAGATTTTAAAGTAAGAGAATATATAAGAAGGCTTCCTGCATCCTTGATAGATACTTTCAAAGACTTGGTGTATGTTTTTGTTTGCTTTGTTTGTTTTATTGTATAGTGTTCTCAGTCCCCATTGAAACTTGTTTCAATAATTTTGATACAATGTCATTTGATAGTCAAATTGTTTACTAACATGCAGGTGTGTTTTATTTACTGTGTGCTTGTTATCAACAAACTGCAGTTCTCTAAAAGCAGTGATCGGCTTCATTGGACTTTGTGTATACTTTATAAACCCCTTTTTTCCTTATTGCTTTTGGTTGAAAGAAGATAATCATCTCCCAAAAGTCTTAGGGTTTAGGTTCTGCTATCTTAATATAACTGTTCTTTTAGGAGAAGTAAAGTTTGCTAATATGACAACAATTTTCATGTTTTCTTCTGTGAACTTGAGGTCTAAATGTGTGTTCAGTCTATAGACACACCCTCAGTACTCCATGTCTTAAAGTAAAGCTTGTTTGCTAATTTGTCTTCACTGGCTCAACTCCTTGGAATAAGTTATGTGGTTCTGATACGTGTATCTAAGGCTTTTATCTGCAATTATTAATGCCCATTTGTAATGGCTATCAATTCGTACTTTACCGAGGTAACACAGGTAAAAGTGTGGTACTGCAGGAGTGTGTATTAGCAGGAGTGCTCGCTGAGAATCGCTGTCTGTCGTAGTTTTCATTTCTGTATGTTTGAGTGTGTTTCTCACTGTAGATCTCTGAAAGTTCGGTTTTCTTTGTGGTGCCGTGCGTAATTGTGGCAGCTAACTGTATATGTGTGTGTGTATGTGTGTATATATAATGTTTTGTAAGTTTGTAATTACATTCTGATTGTTCTGCCTTTCCTTTATTTCCTCTTGTAGATTTTAAAAGGTGGTCAGTGTAGCAGGCTACTTGAGTTTTTAATTCTTCCTCCTTCATCATTTATTAGTGGTCCAGCCTACTTTTGTAATGGCCACAAAGCATTAGTCCACTTGACTTTTATGCTGTGCTTATCTTTCCCTGCAGGCTGTAACTGGCAGTGTAATTCTAGCGAGGGCGTCCTCCTCCTCTTTCCCTTATCCAGTGCAGAGGCTCAGTGAGACTCCAGTCTTGGCCGTGGTCTCCCTGGAGGCCACATTGATCACTTCAGGCTTCTTGCATCCTTGCCTTTTTGAAGGGCTGGAATTATTCAACTTCCAGGTTATTTTGTAGGTTTCACAAGGTTGTTCCATGCTCATAATCCTTTCTTCCACTTGACCTTATTCTGCTTTTAGTGCCATGCAGCTATGGTCCCGAAAGGAAATCTCAGGGAGGGTCCTGATGGACACTTTGAACAGTACCTCCCAGTGCACATGGGTACCAGATCCATGCAGTTGTTTGGCACCAGACTTTTCTCTGCTTCTATCACCAGTAACTTGTGCTGGTAGGAAGTCACTTCAGGACGATTTCCCTTCTTGGGAGCTCTGTTGTAGGTCTATTAAGTGACGTGCTCCATGGCCTGATGCTGCCTAATTTCTTTCTTTTTGTTAATGAACAGGAAGCCAATCTAACTGAACCCTGCTGAGTGTGGTGTCTGTGCTTCTGAGCATGCTGGTGTTTGTTCTGTGAGTGTTTTGTCATGTCCTTCACTTAGTCCTGAAGGCTTGTAATGAGTATGAGTACTCTCTCACCTTCTTTCCTCTCCCTACCACTCATGCCCCCCCTAATTGTAGTCTAAATTCTTTCCTTAAACATACCAAACTTCATCGGAGTATTCAATTTTTGTTCCTCTGTAGTTGGACAAAACTGCTTTAGCCTTTTTCTTTTGTAGCTCAGATTTCCTTTGATAGTTAAAAAGTGCTGTGGTCTCTCATATTCACAATATATTTCACTACAATTCTCGTTTGTATCATCTCTCTTGGTTCTGCTTCTTTCTGTGTTACTAATGCTCATTGAATGCACGTGTGGAATTATTTTTCTTCTGGTTGTTTTTTTCTAGGTGGAAACTGATTTTTTTTTTTCTTTTTTCATGCCATAATATATACGCTCATAGTCTCTGATGGTAGCTTTCCGTTTTGTAGACTGTCTCTGAAAATGTAATTGCGAGGTTTGTTCCTGTCTTTATATTAAATAAGATACTTAATATGGCCAGACAAAATTCTAATCCCTGTGGCAATGTACTCAACGTATTTGTCGGTATGTAGCATAGCTAACTATTTTAGTCCTTCAGCCATTCTTCAAACCACATCATGGGGTTGGTAGTTAAGTCATGCTTGTTCAGAGCTGTTTTTTCAGGAGTTCTTCTCCTTGTCTTTTTGTCAGGTGTTTCAGGACTAGAAGCACTTTAGAAGGTGATCTCCACTTCTGTATCAAAACAAACCTAAAGATTCAAAATTTGCTTGCTGTGTGGTTTCTTGTGCGAAGGTCTAAGCGCATAGCTTTGTAACCAAAAGTTTAAAAAAAACAAACCAACAACAACAAAAAAAACAACTTTTGGTCTGTTGTGGCTGGAAGGACAGCCCCATGAGCTTTCTGGCTGACTGCACACGCTAAAAACGACTGTGAGCACTGTGCAGTTCAGAGCTATCCTCTTTTGCCAGTGGTTTGGGTTTTTTCCTTTAAGAAAAACAACCACCCAGTTATGAAAATATAAAAACAACGTAAGAAAGGCTTGTGACAAATAGGACAAGGCTGTATTGCCCCTCCCATGTGAGGGTGTGTAGGTTGTAATGCCACTAACCTGCAGTGTACCAGGGAAGCTTGGAAGCTGAACATCTTTCAGAAGTAAGTGAAAATCGGTGCATTTTTGTTAAATTAGGAAAAAACTGGATTTTTCGGTTAAATGTACCTTGTACTGCTTTTTAATTGCATGGAAAATTATGCCTTGCGTTAAGGCCTGAAAATTTGATATTAAATTATTTTTTCAAGCACTGTATTTTTGCTTCCAGTTTTTAAAAATAATCGAACTGCTGAACATGGGAAAGTGTTTGTATACCACCTGGATTTAGAATTAGTAGAAATGTTAAATCATCTGTAACTCATTCTACATCTGCAGACAAAATAGTATTCCCATAGTTTATTTAGTGAATTCCACTCATGGTCTCATTCATACATTGTTAGGCAACCGAAAGATTTATTTTTCTTATGCAGTTTGGAATGTTCATTTCCTACTATATATGAATAAAAATTTATTGAAAGATGACTGTTTTGATGTATGGGATATAGATCTTTAGTTTAAACCTGATGGATTTAAATGCAAAAATATTCAGATAAACCCTTTCCATTTTGTGCGAACACTTTAAAAGACAAATCTCCTAAAGAGTTTCTGTTGTATACTTTTGTGCTCAGTTTCCATCCAAATTCAACTGGAACAAGTCAAAAGAAAAAATTCAGTTACTAAGAAAGAAAAATTATGGTTCGTGGCAGATGTAAAACTTAATGAAAATGAAAAGTGTATGTGCGTATACACATATATGCATATATATACGCACAGACAGCACAATTTATGTGGGTACTTAAATCATGTAACTTTTTTTAAAGTGTGAAGTCTAGATTTAGAAGCAAATTAATACTTGCTGGTATTAAGCAATCAATAAGAAACAGCATTTCTTTAGGAAAATGGCTTGAAAGTACAAAAGCAGACACAAATTAGAACTGGTTATTTGAATCATGGGAGGGAAATCCATTCTGCTTGACAGGTGCCTTTTTGTTTTTAAGAACCCAATCATATATATAGTGTTGAAGTACATGGTATAAATTACTGCTTGGCCATTTTTTTGGGAAGTTGTTTGGTGGGGAAAATCTGGTCAAAAGATGAAGAATGGATTTGGTGTTGTACCTTAAATTCAGATGAAGTTCTGTGGTTTGTGATCAATGAAAATGTATTCTCCATTACTTACTTCCTAGTTAATCATTGCATTTCAGCTGTCAGATGGTAAGGATCTACTTGTGAAATGATTTTGCCAGTTTACAACAGGCAATGTATATAGTGATACGAAGCCCAGGTGAGTTAGATATGGCAGAGAAGTTTGTGTTATGAAGCCTAGCTGGTGGGGGTGATTTCAGTATGGAAGAGAGCTTTGTTACCTGCAAAGATTGAGCTCTCTGCTGGAATGCAGGCAGGTATAACGTACGCAGGACCATGCCGTGTAGGTGTTTTAGAGGGAAGTTCTGAGTGTTGATTCCCTTTCGTTACTTTTACTGGGAGTTTGTGTGGTGGATGCGATCGGGAAAGCTCACAAAAGGAGATAATTTGGAGATTGTGTCTTGGTTTTAATTAACCAGAGCTCTTCCCTGAACTACAGCTGTTGTTCAGATGCCTTCTTGCAGTCATCAGTCCGCATCATTAAGTTGTGCGGCTCATTGGGTTGTGCAGGCGCGCTGAGGAAGAAGCGGCTCTGCGGGCAGCGCGGCCCCGAGCTGGGGCCCGGCGGTGCTTGGCGCTGCACGCTGGCGAAACTCATGGTGGTTGTGTCACCGCACGTCAGGCGCGGCTGTGGAGCGGCCAACACGCGTGCTGCTGAGCGGCAGCCTGGAAAGCTGGCTCCTGCGGCCGAGGCAGCAAAGGCCCAGGTTCGAGGCCTGGGAGGCAGCGCGGGGGCCCGCGCGGGTTGCCAGCGCTGCAGGACGCTTCCTCGGAATGTGGCGTGAGTTCTGGAGTTTGCAATGTTGTGGGTTTTTATGCTCGTTCATGCACAGCTTGTGTTTTGAAGTGTCTGCCTTCCACCTGGAAGTCACAATGAGACGCTTCTTCCCTCCTCCCCTGCCTGGTCCCTGTGTTGCGTCTGTAAAAGAAAGAAAATGCCTGACAAGGGAAGCCATGGTTCAGTTGTACCTTAGTTTTCTTGTTTATATCCTTCATCTTCTTTATGACTGTAGAGATTTGGTGACAAGGAATTCTCGGGGAGAGTAAATGAGTAAGTCTTGGGTATTTTTCCAGTCCAGTAAATCGGAAGGATTAACTTTGCACTCAATAAACAGCCAAGCAGATTCTGTCCAAATGTTTCTTCACCAGACTTCAATCCTAATCCTGGACTAAAATTTCATAGGCTTGTGGTAAAATTGTTCCAGACTAAAACTTGGCAAAGTAAAAAATCTCTGAAAGCAGGGTTCACAATGGAAATGCTGATGCAAGCATAACTAGAGCATTGCAAACGCGACGCCATAAGAACAGCTTTGCATATTGCTCATGAATAGCTCAGAGGTAAAAGGATTAACACTTCTTAATACTGCTTTGAATCTGCTAGACTTTTTGCTTGCTGGACTCAACACGGATATTCTGTAGTGTACATAGGATTCATATATTAGCCTTTTACTCTGATCCTTTTTTTCCCCCTAGCTGAGAGTTCTTTATTGCTGCAAACAGAAGCCTTTGTTACCTCGAATTTCCTGCGTCACCTCTCTGGGTTTGTCAGTAGACAGAAATTAATACCAGAAATAACAATTTGAGCTCAGCGTGTAGCTATTTAATTTGCAGACTAAAGGAACTTCTACACGTGGTGTGCAGAGAGGAGGAGAGGTGGGACTGTCTGTGAAGAGAGGAGGGCTGGGTCTCCTCTCCAGGAGCGCGTGGTCTGGTGAGGCTGTGGTACCGCAGCTCAAAAGCCCTGGTAAGAGGGCTGACACCCTGAAAATGAAGTGTCTCTTATTTGGACAGTGGTGCTGAATCTGTGCATAGACATCTGGGTCTCTTTGGTTATAGCTAAAATGTTCTGGAGTGAGCGTGTGCTTGTGCGCACACTGCAAGTGTGGATAGGTTTCTAGGCTTCTCTCTTGAAGACTTTCACTATATAAAACTTGCTGCTGCCATCTCAGCCTCTTCAGATAGAAACACTTACCTGTTCCTGTGAAGATGAGAGCAAAGAACATCTTGCGGATCTTCTGAAGCAGTTCAGGGTTGTGTGTGTATGGACACAGGCGCACGCATACGTAGATATATAAATATCCCATTGCTGTTGCCATAGTCACTCTCTCGCTGGGCTTTATGCCAGCAACTGTGCAGGGAGGTGTCAGCAAAACATGATGTATTTTAAATATAATCTGAAACACCATCCAGCAGCAAATCAGATGTTTATTAAAGGTACCTTTCCTCCACCAAGGTTTCACTTAATTTTCTTTCTCACAAAAGGGAACAAACTTGAATTGCTTCGGTGTTTAAGCAAATAATATTTTATAAAAAGGGTAATATGTATGATTAAACGTAAAATACAAGGGCTCTGGCTGGTGATTATTTACAACAGGCATGGCCCTCAGACAGTAATGGTAGGAAAAGTGAGTACACAGTAACTGTTAATCCACTTGACAACTGATATCAATAGAAATTCTGTTGGCAAGAAGATAGAGAGAGGTCTTGTAGAAACATGACTATTATTTTCTTTGATTTCTTTTTTCTTTGATTTTTTTATAAACTAAGATAAGTGTGTATGTAGATCAAAGTAATTTGAATTATATACAGAAAAAAAACATAGCCATTATTGCTGTAATTCACGTTGTTGGTACACCTTGCTACTTCAGAACTTATGGTCTTGGTCATTTACTGCTTGTGGGTGTCAGAGATTTTGATGTTAATAATGCATTTGTGTGTGCTACAGTATGTTCTGTGTGTGGTGCTGTATACATAAGAAGTAAGGACATTGTGGTAGTCTCTAATTTCTTTAGCTTTGAAAATTACCAAATAAAAGAATAAGCAAGAAATGTACGTAGTTAAAATTCACGATGGAAGGGAAGATCCTTCAGGAAGATTTGAGTTGGTCTGGAGGGTTATTAAAGCTGCTGGTTAATATTTTTAATAAAACTTCTGAAGCAGCTTTTATCGAAAGATCTAGGTGCATATTAGAGACTAGTTTAGACTTATAACATCCCTGTGGCGAGTTGGGCAAGTATTTTCAAGAAGCTGATGTCCAGAGATGCTTGCCATGTTTGCCGCTGCTAATTTGAAAAGCTGGGTCTTGTTTGTGCTTGAAATTAATGCAGATTAAGGTAGGGTGTAAGCACAGTAGTCGTTTCTGATTAATTAAATGTGCAGATTTTTTTTTCTGGAACAAGAGCATCTTGTTTCTGGTTAGCATATCCTCTTTGAAATGGCACTCATTACAGAAAACTGCCCACTCGTGGCTTTAATAAAGAGCTGTTGTGTGAGCAGGAAGGTCATTGCTGCTGCACCTAGGGAACCAGCGTGGGTTTTCTTGCTCTGGGTCCCTTGTCCTGTCTGCTGCACCGGCTGGTTCAACAAGCGGCCGAGCAGTCTGAGGGCACGTGTGGTCGCGAGCGATTGAACTGGTGACCGGCAGCTCTGGATGCGCCTGCTTGGAAGTGCTCATCCGGCACCGCGTCCCCAGCCTGGGGGCTGGAGTCACACGTGGTGGTGTTACTCTCGGGTGGCTGTAAAGGCGGACAAACTGAAATATTGACCCACCGGCACTGTTTCCCATTGCCTTATTTTTGCAGCTGTTGTCCCGCAGTGATAGCACTGTCCGGAGGTGGTGGCCCCTTCTGGGGAAGGGGAACAATGGCAAGGAGAGGTGCTTATCAGAGCTCATCAGCTGAGAGGCTTCATTTCTGCTGCTAATAACTGCAGCTGAGAAGCTTTTGCTTTTTCCTTGCCCAAAACCTGCAACCATGAGAGGCTACAGAAACTTTTGCTGATTGCTAACAGCTGTAAGTTTCTATGTGAGCAAACTCTTAACAAAAGCTGAAGGACTCCATTTTGGATTGGATGACATCAAATGTTGCAGGGGAGAACATTTTTGTATTTTGTAGTTGGTGTAGTGAAACCCTTCTGCAACTCTACACTTCAGCTGTTTTTTTCCTGAAAACTGAGGAGACTTTCTAGGTCTATGTCTGTGTCCCCCTGAATACATAAGTGGGTTAGTGAGCGTTCCTAAACTGAGAGTTAATATTGTAGTTTGCTAGGAAATTATTTTCCTTGTCTTTCTGATGGGTTAATATAGCCACATGGGTTATCTTGTTTTCTGAGTGGAGTTTCGCAGCCTTCAGATGACTGCCTTTAAAGATGTGCCGTGGCTGCTTTCACATGAAGGCACTGTGCGTCTACTTGTCTGCCCAGGCGGAGCGCAAACCTGGCTGTGTCCAGCCAGGGGCTTAGGACAACCCGTGTTGCTGCAGTATTTAAGAGACTTGCAGTTAGTGATAGGTTTGACAGCTCACATCCATCTCTTGCAAAAGAACTGTAAGACTTGTAGAAACGCAGGAAAGAAATGCAAGATGACTGGTTTCACGGAGTCCCACCAGTGGTCCCACTGCTCTTCTGATGGAGTGTCTGGTGTTTTCCAGAGCAAATCAAGGGTGTCAACAGCTGCTGTCTGCTGCTGTGGGTTTGGGTTCCTTGGCACACTGGGCTCTCAGGGTGACGGTGTGCCAGCACAGTGTTTCTGCCAGGCAAAAGCAGCCCATGTGCCCATCCTGTGGGCAACAGGAGAGCAGCCCGCGTGTCCGTGAGAGCAGCGTTGTGTGATGCTAACCATGGGCTGGACCCATTGGTTGTAGGTTTTGGTCATGTCAACTGCTAGAGTAATTGATCTAAGACATTTTGTTTGTGTGTCATAGTTTTGGCTGGGATAGAGTTAATTTTCTTCATAGAGGCTCACATGATGCTGTATTTTGGATTTTTGATGAAAATAGTGGTGATAACACACCGATGTTTTGGCTGTTACAGAGCAGTGCTTACGCAGAGCCAAGGACTTTTCAGCATCTCATGCTGCCCTGCCAGCGAGGAGGCTGGGGGTGCACAAGGAGCTGGCAGGGGACAGGACCAAGACAGCTGACCCAGACTGGCCAAAGGGATACTGCACACCGTGTGACATCATGCTGAACAATAAAACTGGGGGGCTGGCCAGAGTGGGGGGGACGGGCTGGGCATTGGTCAGCGGTGGTGTGCACTTGCACCTTGCGTCACTTGCTTTGTGTATTCTTTTAGTATTTTTATTATTTTCCCTTCCTTTTCGGGCCTATTAATCTATCTTTATCTCATTCCATGAGCTTTTACTGTTGTTTTTTTTTTTCTCCCCCAGTTTTCTCCCCTATCCGCTGGGGTGGCGGTGGGGGAAGCGAATGGCTGTGTGGTGCTTAGCTGCCTGCCTGGTTAAACCATGACACTGTGTACAACTGTCTTTATAGCGGGGATAATAAAACTGATGTGACGTATTTTAATGTTAAAATTTTTATGAAGGCATTCTGTAAGCATAAAGTAATTCATAATTCTTCAGGGATAAGTGAATATCTTGCTTCTCTTTTCTGAAGTGGGCATTGCTTGCTCATGCTGTGGTCTGTTTGCTTGCAGTCTTTAGTACTTATTTGATCACTTCAGCAGTTCATAAGAGTACCCTTATAATACAGGAAAAAAGGCCAGTTTGAGAAGCCCTTGTATAATGTAAAATATTGTGACTAAAAGATACTACATAGCTCTTTGTCCTCACAAAATCCTGTGAAAATACTTCTAAGGGTGTCTGTGCACCGGGATCAGTGACAGCTCGTGTGCGAGTGGAAATAGCTTTTGCTTTGCTTAAGTTCTTGCTTGGAGCATGTTGCGTCTCTCAGGCAGCGCTTGGCGCGATGCTGGTGCCTCTGATAAATCTGGGTGGTTTACAGTCTCAAGCGTGGAGCAAGAATTACATTTTGAAAGTTTTTCACAATGTCTTCAGTGCAATTCCCAAGTATGGCTGAGGATTTCTACTTGGGTTGCTGGAAACTTGGAGGAAATAAAAAAAAAGTCTGGCTGTTTTTATTTAAAGAACAAGCTACCTCTCTGCTCCTCAGGCAAGTTAGGGCTCCTGGGTTGCTCTTTAGGTTTTGAGGCTGAAGTGGGGCTAAGGCTTGTCTGCACTCACTAGCGAGTGTTCTGGAACAGCCGCCCGCGGTATGGCTCCTGCTGAGGAGCAGTCGGTGCGCTCACAGCGGGGCACCTGAACCCGGCTCTCGCTGTGGAGTAGCGTGTGCTGGAGGAGCAGTCCCAGGTGGTTTTCACTGCATTTCTTGCAGCGAAAGCCTGTCCAGTGACCTTGTTAGTTGAGGTGGAGGTACGGTTTTGTTGTGTTTTTTTCTTTTTCCTGCAGTCTTCATTGCTGTTGGCTGTTCTCTTTAATTGAATTCTCTTCTCACTGCCACACATTGCTTAACAATATCTATAGGATGTGTTACTAATTGCATGTTTTCGTTGTGGTAGTTAGCATAATTGAAAGTAAAAGTTTTCAACATAATAGAGCATGGCTTCTCCTGTGTAATGTTTTTCTTGCTGACGTTACATTTTTAAGGAGTGCAGCAAAGCCAGTTTGGTACTTGGGAGAAGCTGACGGTCCAAGTGGTTAGCCATCTCTAGTGCTGTAATTTTGTATTCACGGAAGGCCTCGGGTACACAGGAGGTGAACACAAAAAACTAATTCTGGAGAGGTGAGATGCTAAAGGTGCTCTGGTAACGTTGCTTTTGCAGAGCAAGTACTCCAGTTGTATTTAGTCAACAGGAGAACACATGTCCATTGAAGAGCAAAATATACTGGGCTCTGGGGTCTTCTGACACAGAAGTGAAGGAGCCCCTCCATACTGATGGGGAAGGGCAGTTTGGACTGGAAAGGTTAAATCGCGGTCTCTTGTTCTATTTCATTTTAAATGAGTGTCTCTGTTCCACAAGTACTTTGGCATTGGTATAGAAATGAGTAAAGTCAAAGCTGTAGTGAACTTCAGAGAATGGTTCTTATCTTCCTCTGCCAAGTTTTAGTGAAAGAGCACCGTCTCTCCTTGTCTTTCATGCTGCCTTTGACTCTTTCAGAGCAAAGACTTGCTCACCCAATGGGGTACATCACATGGGCCATGGTTGCTGGGAGATGAGATCTGAGTAGATACCTTGAGTATGGCAAGAAATGTAGGTATAGTCTCATAGTGTTGTGACCGATAACAGACAATCAGATAATGACTGCTAAACTGAATCACAAGCAGGCTTAGCCGGCTTTCACTTGTTATGTATTAAAACAAAAAAAAAAATGGAAGGGAAAGATTGATCCTATTTCTCTCCGTTGCCCTTTGCATCCCACTTTCTTCTGTAGAACCTCTATAGACTTCTTGGGGCCACAAGCCAGGCTGCGTCAAGCTGATAAGTAACTCCAGGGTAGGAGTTATTCCAGGTTAGACTGAAGTTCAGGGGAAGTTCTTCAGTATTTTGGTCTCCAGTTACATGGTTAATTCTTGCAGATTCAGCTACGTGCTGTTCTGTTTGCCGTAGCATCTATTCTTCCCTTTCCTGGAAGATAGAAAACCCCTTTCTGCCCCGAAGCCTTTAACATGTATGTTTGTGTGCACACATGAGTGTTAAGTGCTTTGATAAGCCTAGGCAGAGCCATTGGTGTTGTACTTGGCCAATGGTAACTTTCCTTCTCTGTAAAAGGACCTCATTGTGTTAATCTTCTTGCATTGTAGCACCTGTCACCTGCCAGGTAGGTGTTAAATACTACGTTCAGGGTGGATTATCACCAGCTCCTCTGCTTTGGCTGTAAAAAAAGGAGGACAACGAGAAATTTCTGCTGTTTTATAAGGGAGGAGAAAAGGGGAATCCACTAACATAATTGTTAAGGTCAGGAACAGCACTTTGGGAATCCTCTGGGATATATCATTAATCCCTACATTTGAGATTTGATATTTGAGATAGATTTTGATGTAGAACTCACGCAGTGGAGATGTGCAGTTCAATGTTGTATCACTTGAATCAATGCAGGCTGTTCATCACTGCTATCTAAAAAGCCAGTATGTTGACACATGACGGTGTTGTTATATCAACATGAATTGTTCTGACAGGCTGTGGGAGTCGTGTGCTTTTTTAAGGTATGTAACTGTAGACTGGACCACTGGATGACATAGTTGAAATTCTGCTCTTATGTGACTCTTACCTGATTGTTGTTGTTTCCATCATGTACGGTAACTTCCTAGGTTCTTTGAGATGCTCATTTTATGGAGCACATTAAACCAAAAAGCTGAATGTTAACAGAATTCTGGAGTGTTGTTTGTGTGAGTGTGTGGAAATAGCAGCTACTGTAATGTATTTCAAAGCTGTGCTTAAAAAAAAAAAAAAAAAACCCAACAAGAAAAAAACAGCAGAAAACATGTATTGCTACCATGCATTTATCCAACCTGAGAGAACTCTCCAGCAAGCTTTGCTTGATCTAAGGCTGTTTATACAAACTGAATATTTTTGTAGCTCTGTCATCTTTTGAGTTATAGGCAGTGCAAATTAAAAGTTACTTTTGGCGTTGTTCCAACATTAAACTCAGCTGGTGACTTACTGCAGAGCAGTGAGAAGTAAAAGGGCTGACTTGCCCAGAGCATCTTATCTCCAACAGTATGGCCTGTGTTTATCCCTGAGAGCAGTCCTGGCCTCTGAAGTACTGTACTAGCAGACATGTGTTGCCTATGCAATGATGAGGAAAACAAGGGTAATGCGTGCTGCAGGGTGTTTCCTATGCATCTGCCCAGTTTTATTTTTATATGATATATTTATACACATGTGCTATCTTCCCAGTTTAGCTCTAATGCCCTCTAATTCTGGGTATGCAGTTAAAAAGAAAGCAAAATCAACGTAGAGGGAAGAACAAGGACCTTTAGGGCTTTGTAGAGTGTAAGAAATCCCCAAATCTTCAAATGTTTTGCATGGTTAACTGAATTAGCGTTCCTTATAAAAGTGTTCCTGCTGATAAGTTGAAAATAAAACTCTGGCTTGAGAACTGTAGCAAAATACAAGGAGACTCAAGCTGTCTGATTGTAGGCTTTAAATATCCAGAATGATTCATCCCGCTTTTTTGTTGTCCAAACGTGTAGTTAAAAATTACTGTATACTTTAAGTAAATTGAAGAAGGGTTACCACAGAAATGTGAGAATAAACTTGAATGACAAAACATCAAATTATTTTCAATTCCTCCTTTATAAGACTGCTCTTACAGTCAAAGAATAATTATTAGTGACCTGCAGTGCTATCCAGAAGGAGTTTGTAATTTTCAGTTGAGTCGACACTGAGGATTTAGCAGCTGTGTATATAAGAAGAGTGGGCGACGTAAGCAAATTGTGAGAATTGGCAGAGTGTGGCTTGGATGGCTACTTATTAGATGAAGACTGGAGTGCACAAGACAGTCTAAACAGACTGCTGATAAATTAGGATGTAGCTGTTAAGTAGACTGCAAAGAGAAATGACAGTATAACAAGTCTTGGTACTTGTATCCCAGTTCTTCGTAACCAGTGATTAGCGATGAGCTTAGCCTTTTTATATCGTCTTCCTCAGCGTAAGGCTTTTGCTGTCCTTCAGCCTTTGCTTGCTGGAAGTGGAGAACAGATGGGAGAAACAATAGCCCTTTGTGTCTGTCTGAGGAAAGATAAGAGAATTAGGTCTCTCAGACCTAAAAGTAATCTGGCCATACCGTTACGTCATCTGTGGCATTCAGGCCGGTAGCAAAGCCCAAGCACCTTTAGTCAGCATTTGGCATGGATAAATCCCTGGGGCGAATGGTCCAGGCCCTAAAACGTGCCAGTTCCAGTGCAGCTGAGAATAGCGCTTCCTCTGCATGAACTGTCTGGAAGGGGTGAAATTCAGAAGATCCCTTCCTGGTTACAGGCAGGATGGGAACTAACATACTATGGAAGATGCTCAAGTAACTCCATCTAAGAGAGCAGTGTGATCTCTCCTGATCTCCCAAAAGCTTGAGGAGAGGAAGTACAGGGCTAGTCATGTTTTGGTCTCTGAAAGAAAGCATAGCTGCCAAGGAAGGAGAGGATTATGCTGGTATATCTGCACAATGTAAGAGGATGAGAGAAGCTGTGCTCCAGCCTGGCGCTGGTCGCTGAGGGGAGCATACAGCAGGCCCTTAACGCGCCCTTGCGTAGAAGTAGTTCTCTCCTTTGCCACTTTAATAACTGCAGTAAGAATTGAGCTTGGGCATCAGTTGTGGCTCTTAGGAAGGAAAACTAACTAGTTTTAATTCAGCGCCCTGTATGCCCTGGTAATGATCTCTTAGCCACAGATCTAAGCGGTTTGGTAGGTCTGGACACTCCGTGGGGCTGCAGTCACTTCTCTCTGCTTCCCCAAGCAAGAAGGGGATGCCACAGAGCTGCCCATCTTCTCTTCGGTGGCTTGTCTTTTTCCTATCTCCCATCCAAACCAGAGAGTCTGTGATTTGCAGTACGTCGTAGGGAATCTGCGTACGTGAGTGTTGCTGTGCTAGTAAGTGAAAACTAATTTGAGTTATCTAAATCTTCTGTCTTTCTGGGGATGGAGTGACTGGAACGAGGAAGCATTGGGAGGCCGGCGCTGTGGTGTACCAGGCAATGTCACTGTGTTTGCACCGCATTCGGTGTGAGCAGATGTCTGGGGAGCTGTGTGACCTTGCTTCTGGGTGGTTTATGAATAGAGAATGAGAATAAATTATTTGTTAATTTGTCATTGTAAGGGAGAAATTAAACAGGGAGTCTACAGTTACTGAGAAATCCAGTGATGGGAGGACAACAAAAGGAGAATTAGTGAGGGGAGAAGAGATTAGAAGCTGAGAATGTTCCTCAGATAAGGGTTTTGGATCAGAGCAGCAAAATGTCGGAACCTGGCATATTTCTTAATGAAAAGAATCCTGTTTATGAAGACAGGATGACTAGGGAAGAAGATCCTTAGAATTCCATGATCTGCGAATCAGAAATGCTTGGTGTTTGCAGAAGCACTCTCTGTGCTCTGCTCTTACCCTGTTCTGCTGTGGCCTGGAGACGCAGGTTCCTCATCAAGAGGGAGCTCTGAACTCAAAGGCATGGATTTTCCTGCTCTCTCTAAATGACCGTGCTGTGGGTTGTGAGATGGATTTGAGGAGCCCTTGGTCCAGTTCTTAAACAGGGCACCTATCTGCATTACATTCCAACTGTCCTGATGAACATTAACTCGTCTCCTGCTTTCTGAGCTTGCAGATGCAGTCATGACACAAAGAATTGAATAACCCTTGAAGAATGAGCTCCTTTGTTGCCCACCAAGGCATAGCTGTAGCATTGTTTGCACCACTGGCAGGACAGTGAGTAATAGTTGCAGCTGCTTCACTGAGCTCTGTGCTGGAGGATGCCTTAGTCTCCTTGGACTTTCTTTCCAAAATCATTCATGTGAGGAAAAGATGAAATACATTTGTAAGCAAGACTTCATTATTTTTTTTGTAAGTGTAGAAAACAGAGTTGTACTACGAAAAAAAAATGCTCTTAGACTTCACTTTGTAGAAATTTGAAGGTATGTAGCAAGGTGTCAGCGTGAACTTTTTTCAGAATAAATTTTCAAAATGTGTGCACGCTCTTTTTTTCTCATCCTGCCTTCTGCATCTGGTATTGCAAGTCTGGGCAAAATTTTATCTCTGTTGATCAAGGAGACTGCCCTTGCCTAGGCAGCATTTAGCGCTGCTCCATCCTCAAAGCCCAACAAGGAGTAGGCTGCTCTTTGCATTGACTCAAAGCATTTACCTTGCAGCATTCCACTTTTGTTTGATTTAGTAACACTGACTACCTTTAAAAATGTTTTTGTATTGCTCTCAACTCAGTCTGCCAAGAACTTTTGTCCAGTAGAGTTTAAGCTACTTTTTTAGTGCAATTTAGACGTAATTATCGCACCAAAATTATATCTGTTGAGAGCAAGACTGTATTCATCAAGTACTCCTTTTAAAGTATTTTCTGAAGTGGGTTCTTCACTGCTTTGCCAGACCTAGTTTTAGATGATGAAAGTGATAAGCCTTCAGTGTCTTTGCACAATAGTGCACTGATAATCTGTGTGGTCAGCAGTGATCAAAAAAGAAAACAATTTTAGGAATTACTATGAGATGAATAGAAAATAAAGAAGACATAATTACATTATTGTCTAAATCTGTGGCAGGACTTATCCTTTGAATAGTAGTCACTTTTTAGTCCTCTGTGTTAAAAAGAATTTAGTAGAACATAAAAACTCAGAGAAAAGCAGCAGGGACGACCAGCTGTCTTTCAGGTCTTCAACAGAGAAGAATCTATGGGCAAAGGAGATCGGTGTTAAGCTTTCCAAAGTCCTGAACAGAGTGGAGAAGGGTAAAGAGCGGGGATGCTTGTATACTCTTCCTCGTGCAAGGACTGAAGGTCACCAGCAGGTTTAAGATGAAATACTTCATCTTATGTGTAGTTTAAGCTGTAAAAACACATTGCTGCAGGATGTCTTTGGTGCTCAAAGTTTAGAGAAGTTCAAAATGTAATTGGACAGACTTATGAGGGGAAAAAAAAAATTCACAGTCACACAGAAAGAAGTTCTGACTGGGAATTAATGCGGTTCTGCCAGTTACTCAGTGATGTAGTAAAAGCGTTATTTATTGTAGGTTTTCCATGATTCTCTACCCAGCCAGGTCTGTGACCTTGTGTTTGATGACAGTTTTCAGGTGTGCAAATCCTAGTGGAGCCTCCTCATCTATTTAATTGAGCATCTGTGATTTTTTTGATGAAATACCTTGAGTTACTAGGTACTTGCAAGCAGCTGTGTTTTGTGTGTGTGACATAAGTGATGCCATGGATTCTCACCTGTAGTTCATGGATTTTGACTGTTCTGGCAACTTGATGCAGAGAACAAGATGCATTGTTTTAGACAAAGAGGGATTACGAAACAGTCTGTCCCAGACATTATTTTAGATACAAAAATGGACTCTAATATTAGAGAATTCACACTACTCTTATTTCATAGCCTCATCTATTTTAAATTGTTCTACAAATCTAACATGTAAAATAATACACTTTTGGAAAGCATCCTATCAGGTATAAATTCTTACTATTTGTGTTGTGTGGATAGCATTTATTTATTTTTAACTGTTGTTTGGTGTGTGTATTTGTTTTGGTGTTACTTCAATGACATCGCTTCTAGCTGTCTTTGTTTTGCCCTCCTTCAAAAAAGTCTGGTATGAAAGGAGACCATCAGAGGTATACTACTTTTTTTTTCGCTATTAGTTAAAACTGAACTGTTTTAACAAGACTTGAAGGCCACAGTGTGAATACCAGTGTTTTTTAATGTAAAACATTTGGCATCCGTCAGTGTTGTCACATCATGCGATCATCACTGCATTGAATTTGGAAGAGGAATGCTACTAGTAATTTGCAGAGCATCATTCAATCATCTTTGTCAAACAATGGATTTACTATTGATTTCAGGCTCCTAGTTAGAGAATTATGTCTTGGTTTGTCTGTCTTCTTCCCTGGAGGATGTAGTACCATGCTGCAAATTTTGTATTAAAAAAAAAAAGGCAAGCATTTGATTTAAGTGTTGAGAATTTAGGCATGAGTATCATTTGCTTTATTCACCAAATGGCATGACTTTGTGAAAGAAATGCTACCTAGAAGTGTATTTAGATTGTGTCAGGAAACATCCAAAAAGAAGCTGGACTTGTATTTTGGAATGTACTCAATTTTTTTAATGCTTGCCTTTGAAATTTGGCTGTAGTTTTTATCGCTTTTCTGTGTAATACAAGTAAGAAAACTCTGAAGTCCTCGATTTACAGAGAAAGCAAGTTTTGGGGAAAAGTAATAATTCCACTACAAGTCAATATACAAAACCCTATACAGATTGTCGTCAGGGTTCAATCAACAGTGGCGATTTACCTGGTGAATGAAGAGTAACTAACAGCAGTAGTAGATTCCTATCCTTTATTCTTGTGCTTTACAACATGAAGGGGTTGTTAGATGTCTCTTCTGATTTTTCTGTATATTCCAAACCAGCATCTTTCATCTAGTCCAAGATGGTAACTCTGATTCTGTTAATGCACTGTTTCCTGAAAGACATCTGCTCAAGATGGAGGCGTCGAGAGGAGGAAAATCTAGTTCTATTAGTTATTCTACCACTAAGAACATTAGAAAGGCAAACCTTGTTTTGCCACTTTCAATCTGGCTGGCTTCAGCTTCCAGTAGTCATTTTTGCTTTGCTTTCTAAGCAGAAAAGTTCTATGCAGCCAACTCATGCCTCTCTCTCCTCCCTGGTACGTTGTAGCCAAGTCGCCTTTGTTGACTTTTTGATAAACAGAAACATTGCACTTCCTGCTCTTTCCCAATTTACATCTGCATTTTAAGGTCTCTTAGCGAGTTTGTAGTCCAAATAGCATGTGTTCTCCCCACATTTTGTAATGTTAACTTCTTAGTCAGAATATCAAGTGGTAGTAAATCATGTCCCGCTTTCACCAGTGGGATTCTCAGCTGTTTGCTAAGCAGCTGGGGAATACTGAGATTCATCAATCATGGATTTTTTTTAGTTTTTAATCACTTGGCCCTCACCACGTTTTTCAGTTCTTCAATTCTGCTGTTCTCTCCTTCCCATCTCCCATTCCTGTTGTGATCTATCAGAATTGCCTGCCTTCCCTTGGCTCCGGCACCTTCACGGAGCTCAGGTTGCCTTCTCTGCCCAGCTCCCCAGGTACAACCCAAGCTGCAAGCATGGGGGACAGAAGTGACAGGGAGGGAGGTATCTTTGCTCCTGGTGTCCACTGGACTTTCTGAGTGGTAGGGGAAGAAATGGGGAAAGGCTCTACTAGGTCACAGGGCACTTCGTTGTGTTGTCTGGATAATGTCTGCAGTCAGGCTGATGATGCATCGGTGGGAGAGATGGAGTAGTGGATGTGTGGGATGTAGCTGGGTCCTCTACAGGTACCTTGCAGCCTCCAGCAAGGACAGAGCTAGTACGTGCCCTGTGTTGTGTGGAGCCGCGCTGCTTGCAGCACATGGACGTGTTCTGGGTCGGTGTCCTAATGAGTATTAGAGAAGCAATCCGGGAGGCAAAAACTTGAACAACTTCAACCTAACCTTAGTAGTATGTAGTAGATGGGAGATTCAACAGGTATTTGTGCTTAGTTTTCTCCTTAGAACCACAGAGAAACTATAGTTTCTGTAATGAATTGACATCCATTTTGTTAGAGAAAAAGGCAAACTTTTAAAATGGTGTTTTATTCTTTTTTTATAAACTTAATTTAAATGAAAATTGCATGTGAGACTGCCAAGCTTACGCAGATTTGTCTTTGCAACTTCCAGAAAAGGCTTTCTCCAGAGACTACAGAAAATTACAAGTATGCATTGCTGTCTCAATGTCTGCCTAAGGGGAGTTTTACCCTCCAATAAATAAGAGTCTGCAGATCATAAATCAGCATTTTATCGTCAGCCACCAGGTGACTCTCAAATGTCAAGAAAAGGTGTGTGATAACTCCCAGATTTCTGTTGGTGGTGGTAGTTGCCATCACGTTGTGTTAAACAGAATTTTGCAAGAGGCAGATGTGACCTCTCCTAAATCTTTCAACTGTATACTTTGTGCCTTTTTAATTGCTTGAGTCTCTGTAAATCTGAATCTAAAGAATCTAAAATCAGAGCTAAAATCTTTATTAAAAATAAGTAGAAGTGTTTGGAAGAGAAAGATAAACTATAGAAATCTTGGCATTGTTGGAGGACGTGCTCAGCTTGAACTGATGTCCAATGGCAGCGAATGTATGCAGTTAAGAGAAAGAAGAGATAAGATTTTCTGTAGCGTAACAGTGATTGAATGGGTTGCTGAATGCATTTCTCACGTTAATTTGTATCATCCTTTGGAAGTGCCATAAACAGGTCTGTGCAGCACCTTGTCAGTGATTTGCATTGTAGAAAGAATTGTGAAAAGCTGTTTTAGAAACTGGAACTTGAGGGGCTGTTTTTATTGCTGAGGTGAGAATCTTTTGTCTTTTATTTAAAAACAAAGCAGCTCTGTCCCCGACTCCCCCCAAGCTTCCTCCTCCGTTTTCTTTTCCACTTCTGCCACTCACAGCATGTCACAGCAGTCACTAAATCATGAACTGAAACAGAGGAAAAGTAAGTTAATTGTGCGTTGCTGGCTATCTGATTAAATCCTCTCTTCTGCGTTTAGACTCTAGTGGATTTATGAAGATGAAGTAAAGGGGAAGAAATGGCATGGCTACTGAGGGGAGAATGAGTATTAACGTCTTCTCAACAATGGTCTGATGAAAAGTTATATGTTTAAGCTACCTGGCTGTTTCAATTACTCATGAAACAGCATGGGTTGAATGTAATTCTGCTTGCTAGTGCTTGCTAAATGCTTCATAAGTGCTTTCAGATGACCCAGTTTTAGGATTGATATAAGGAACCTGTAATTGTTGAATGCATAAGAAATGCTCTGAAAGGGCCCAGCAAAACTTTGGAATTAGGCTACCCTCTCTAGGGAAGTGGGACTGTTGTTTGAAATGCCAGGTGCCTTTTTACTTGTGAAGTGAAAAAGTTGATAGTATGTTGTTAATGAAGTAAGTTAATGGAGCAGATCAATAGATGAATATTTAAGAGATTCTGTAAATGATTATGCTGCAAAAAGTATGCAGGAGGAAGAAATATCAGGCTTCTCACAGCTGAATCAAGCATCAGTAATGTAGGTAAGCTTGTCATTGAGATTCCTACCCACATATGAGGAAAGAACCAGGGCAAAATTGTCAAAGATCTTTTTAATTTTCGTCTTGTGTTTTTTTTCTAAATAAATCTAATTTTGCTTAAACTTTACAAAGTAAAGACTGCTTTTAATTGTAGAGCAAATTAAAGAAATAAAAATAATATTGGAAAACTTCAGCCTGAATAAAGTGTGCTTTGGAAAGCTTGAGCCTGTGACATCAGGGTTAGATGAGATACTGCCTTGCAAATTCAGTTGCTAGTTGTGACTGGCTTTATTGCTGTTTCTACATCTTAGGACTTCAATATACACAGTCTCTGTGGAAGCATTTAGAAGGAATTTTCAAAAGCACAAAAGTTCTCTTGGAACCTTATTTTCAGTGTGCCAAATCCCAAGTGTCATACCCTTTACACATTTGGAGTGCATGAACAGTCTCATCCACTGCATCTTGCTTTATGAATTCTTAATAACACTTAAGTGGTTGATTTTTTTTTTTATGGATGCACACCTTTTCTGAGGGTATTTTGTTTCGTAATGCAAGTTCCGTAAGTTAAAGTGGGTAATAGTTCACAAATGAAGATCACGAGTGCTAGCTGGCACGCTGAAACAATTTACTCCTTGGTCAGAGATGCAATAAAATAATCAACGCTTTCTCTGTAGTCTAAATTTAGTCTACATCACCCACCTCTACAGAACAGTTTTTACTTACGTTACCTTGAACATAATACCTATTTTGTCCAGCACAGTGCATAATGAGGGCAGCCTCCTGATGTGTGATAGTTTCATTTTCTGGTCACACTCGAGCAGGCACAAATCATCAGTGAACTTTGGTTCCTTGAGGTTCTTGTTAGCATCCTTGGTCCCAGCAGCGTTGCACCTCGCAGCTGGAGCGGCAAGTGCTGTCGTGTCTCGTAATTTGCTGCGACTTTTAGGGGCAGGATCCTAGTTCAGCTGGTCCTCCTGAGTGCTAAAATAGTGGATAAGCAAGTGGAGAAGGCAAAGAGGCAAAATAGACAGGTACTTCTGCCTGGGTGATGTTTGTGTAGCTTACAGTGATCCAGGACTGTGTCTTTCATGCTGAACTCCGCAGCAGCCATGCTGCTGGCTGGTGCAGTTTCCCTGCTGTGCAGCGCCGTGTGTCCTGGTAGGAGCTGCATAGGTGAAGGTAAAAAAACAACAACAACAATAAAACAAACAAACCAACCAACCAAACAAAAAAACTACTTGATGGCTAGAGGTAAAAGTTGCTACCTTTCCTTCCCCTTAGGTAGATCCTCAGATAGTTCGCTCTTGTGAAGCCCAAAATACACTATCTGGCATTTATTTTATGCCTACTGGTAGGATCCTCTCAAGGCAGAGACTGACTGGTCCTTTCTAGTTAAATACAACAGCTTTCCTCACCTCTCCCAGTGTCTCTGCAGTGTAGAAGTTGAATCTTTTGAAACTGCAGCTTCTACTACTCCTCTGATATTTTGGTGCCACTCGCTGCTGACGTGTTTGCCTGTTCTCCTTGTCTGAAACACATCCTTGCTGGAGATACAGCAGGCAGTCTTTACTTAAAGGATTGCACATTATCTCTCCTAGTTGGTTTGAAGATCTGTTTTTACGGAAGCCATTCCAAATATTTAATTTCTCAGTTTGTGGACGGACCCATTTATTGCAACTGTTGGGATTCTCATTAGCAGAAATTAACACAAGCTGTGACATCGCTTGGCTTGACTTTTCCACCACAGACCACAGTTACATGAGCTGAAATAACTCATTACTGAAATCATTGGTAGTTAAGAGAAGCTTTCTGTCAAGTGGATTTGTAGAGAACAGCACGATTACAGCCTGGGGAGTGGTGTTACGCGCAGCAGCTACTCTACTGGAGCAGGGCGTATGGTGAACTGTCGGCTGAGCCGGCATCTGCAGCTTGACGGCTGTGATTGACGTGCCTGTCTCCGGCGTGCTTTGTGAGATACGGTGATACTGCAGGCGGAAAGAAGAGATGGTGTTGCCTTGAAGGGAACCGATGTAAGAGTGCATTCTTTTAATGCTGTGCATTTCTGATACTTTTAGAAAACGTATTAAAAATCTGAAAGGGTTTAAAAAAAGATAAATTATGACGTGAGGTCTAGAGAGCCTGCCTTGCCTGAGCTTCTGTACTCTGTCACTATGTGTGGCTTTTTTCCGAGAAGGTTCATAGATGACAACTACCACCAGTGTGCAAGTGCCTGCACGGGTGGGGGATTTCTGGTGGAGAGCTTTTTAAATTTAGTGGCAGAAAGAAAGATGAAGTCAAATGGGGCAAAAGGAAAAAAATGTTGGGGTAGATAGGTGTCCTTTCCCAAGGCAGGGATACTCGCAGTGAGAATGTCTCAACAAAGGTGGTTGAGTATAATATCACTCCCTCTATAGACAGCTGAAGACAGTGGCTTGCCCCAGCTGTTGGGTCAGAGGTAGAAGTCTCATGACTGGGATCGATGTATAATAAAGGACTCTCTGGCTGTAGGGAGGCAAACATGTTTTCTGAACGTGGACAAGGTTTACTATAGCCTCTTGGTCTTACTGACCTTGACGTTTTCCATTTGTAGCCTACCCCCCCGCCCCCAGCCAAGACTCGAGAGAAAACAAGTGGTGAAGTGTGCGGGAGATCCTGTATATATTGTGATTCTTGTTTGTTCCAGTTACTTCTTCCCATCTCGGCACTGGCTGTTTACATGCTTTTACTGGGAGCTGTGGGTTTGCCAGTTGTTCATCTCCTGGCAGTGAGCTAACTGGTGAGCCTGGAAGGAAACGTGCTTCTGTGCTGTGTTCAGGAGTTGAGAATAAACTTGTGGAAACTGGTTATTTCTTCTAATTTTCTTGTGATTTACATTTATGATGTAATGGTGGAAAGGCAGGTTTCATATTGTCTTGATTTTCTTTTTTTTATTTACGCTTAAGGTAGTTTTTCTGCGGTTGTGTGTGTTGTTTGTGGGTGAATCTACAACTTTTTGTTGGATAATGTAATACGGCTACAAGAAGTTACTGTGAACCCTTAAATCTAGTGACACAGTGTATCCATGAGTTCAGCTATTTGGATTTTGTTGTAAACCTCTTAGATATGATACCGTGGAATCCTCTTAAACACAAATTCCATGTAGCAAGTGACAGAACATAATGAAAGCATAAACTGTTACACAAATAAAACTGTCAGATGCATAATGCTACAGCTATAAACAGCTGTGGATTTCAGTGTGTTCAGAGTTTAGTGGGATGGGTTAGGATGCACATTTTTTGGGTCAGGCTTGACTATGACAGAAGAGCTTTAAACAGTATTGATACTTGCTAAAATGAAACTTCCTTGCTGGCTTGCAAAGGAATCCTTTGCTGTCAGTATCTTAACTTGCCAGCAGCGCAAATATTTTACTACTTATCTTTATATAATGAAGTGCATTTGAAAAGCACCGTATGGACGTTAGGTGATGCGAATGGTGGGAGATACGACATGTATTTGATGCAGCACAAGAGGGTTTCTCAGTCTGCTTGGAACGGTGCTACTAAAGAATGCATGAATTAAGGGTGGCTTTTTGTTGTTGTTGCTTATGCTGTAGGTATTTTAAAGTGTGTAACGAAGAATGTTGGCGTTCTCAGCACTCGCTGAAAGCAGCTTTCCCATCTGTCCCCCGGAGGAGTCTGCGTTGTAGCCGCTGAACTCTGTGGCCAGGGGAGCTGCCGAAGGAGCACACGGGTTCACCCAGGGCTGCGCGGCGAGGTGGGGAGGAGCGAAGGAGGCCTTGATCGCCTCGGTGGTGCCTGGGGTCAGCGCTCAGCCAGGTCCCCGGCCCGGCAGGAGAGCTGTGGGAGCCTTTCTTGCGAGTGTGCGGGGCATCCCTGGAGCTCACTCAGGACTGCCCGGGGAGCTGGGCTGCGGGCAGCGTGGTGCAGCAGCATGCCTGCAGGCTCCTCACAGGGCACTCTGCTGTCCTCGGTTTGTTTTGAAACCGAAGGATCTGGCTCGTTGTCATTAACCACTTTCCATGGGGATGGCCTGTAAAGGCTTTAGTCAAAAAAAAAAAAAAAGAGAGAGACAGACATGTAGACACCACCCAAGCCTTCTCCCTGCGTTGTCCGTCTGGGCTCTGTAAACTTTTCCATGATGCAGCAGTAAAAACATCCGAGTCCTGCCTATGCTGCCAGTCACTGCAGATGCTCCTCGTGTCTGCAGCCAGAGGCGAACCACGTGCCTGCCAGCGCTGCAGCCTGGTGCTGCCTTCTCGCTCAGCCCCTCCTGTAAAGCAGAGCTGGGAACGCACGCGTGGATTTCAGGGACACCTGGCGCTTCCGAGTGGGTTACTCAGTGTATTACAGCTGGATATTTGTCGTTTGGATGCTGTCAATAAAACATTTTCCTGCACTGTATTGCTGGTGGCCCACAGATAAGTTGTACTAGGCTTCAGATTAATTTAGTGGGACCTGAAATGGATTAAACAGTTTTTGAGTAGCCAGCATTATTTCAACAAGGTGATTGTTTTCCCCACGGGAGTTGTTCCTATGTAAAAGTTAAGTAATTTGGATGACTTTTGAAAGCATGCAGCTCATGTTTTGCATAATGCTGAGTTTTCAGGTGACCTGCGTTGTGACCCAGTATCCACATTCTCTGGCAGATTTGCAAATGTTCGTCATACAGATTTGCTACTCAAGGCACGCTCTTCTTTGTCGTTTCTACTGGATGGATGGTCGCTGCCACCAGAACAGGACAGGCTTCAGTCACCCTTGTATCTATTGTTCCTGACAGTACTCTTATTTGGGCTTGTGCAGCCTGACAAACAGCGTGCTGAGAGCTCGGCAGTAGGAATCCGAAGTGTTCCTGTGGTAGAAAACCCTGGTTGTTGGCTTGGTTCTGCTTAGTCATTGATTCACAGACTATGGACCCAAGATTCTAGAGAGAAGCTGTCTGCAAATCTCCCGGAACACCATAAAGGGAGAAATAGTGGCTGGTGCTGCACCGGCGAAACTCTTGGAGGAAGAGCTCTGTTTTTAAGAAACAGAGGTGTTCCCTTGTTGTGTAACTTATGGAGAAGGCTTGCGCTGTCTGCTCCTGCTCAACAGAAGGGCGAAGGTCTCCACTGCACCCTCCCCGGGGGAGTGGATCTGGAGCCAGAGCCATGTTGATTTCAATTATAAAAATCAATCGCTAGGACTTTATTAAGCCAAACACTGGGTTTTGAAGTTTATAAAAGTCTCTGTTAGCAGTCATAAAGAAAGATGTTTGTTTTTGTAGAGTATATTAAGTGCAACATTGATTTTGACTTGAAAGTGTCCAAAAAGAGAATTTAAGGCAAATAAAATGGGCATGAAGGGACATGTTTTGCTTGCATTCATAAAGATGGTACTTCAGGGATTTATATGAAATAGAAAACCTTCTGCAAGTTGCGTGAAATGTAATAAATTGTGCCTGAAAACACCCTCAGTTTGACTATAAAGGTCTTATCTCACCCATGTAAAATATTTATGCGTAAATGCATATTTTATATTTTGCCTTTACCATCCTTGGGTTGCTTTATACTTTCATAAATGGCATCTCTGTTTGCTTGTAGTGGAGGCAGCAAAAAAAAAACTCGTACATTTTATTTGATGTTATTACTTTGACTTTTCTTTTGGTTTATTTTGGGTATAAGGCGGAGCAAAAAGGCTGTTTAGAGTAGAGAGTACTGGCGTGATAAAAGCAGAAGTAGAGCACTAGAAATTCTTCTTGAAGGTCTTTGTTTAATTGGAACTTATCCTTCAGACACATGAATCCAAAGTTGTTTTATGTTATTTTACATATCACTGTTCTTTATCTGCCACTTCTACTCAACTTTGAATTGTATGTGGTGTTAGTCTAAGAGGATTTGACTTGCTGTGCCTGATTTTTAAGGCATTTGTTGCTGATTCTGTGGTTAAAAGACCTAAAACAGTTTTGAGTTTTATAGTAGAGGGGAAATACTAAGGTGGCACTGTCTTGAGATTTGGTAACGATGTGATCGCTGTGGGAATATGTGTGTCCTGTTCTAATGTTCATGTTTCTAAAAGCGTTCAGTATTTTGAGTGTTTTCAATGAAATCTTCAAGAATGATTCAAGTTTGGGAGACGCTTCAGTGAGTGATTTAAAGCTCAAACTGCTTATTGAAGAGAAGGTGAAGAGGTGACATTGCTGTTGCTTAGAAATACTTAAATAAAAGAAAGATATCAATTTAGAAAAAATGGAAAGAAGAAAGCTACAGGAAAAGCCAAAATTGATAGCTGAAGCTAAACAATTTGCAGGGAGAACAGAGAAGACATGTTTACAGGAGGTAATTAGCAGTTGATGCAATTCTTTAAGGGACTTAGTAGATCAAAGATGCAATAGTTTTAGCAGCTTTTCACCTTAAAATTTGTAGTTACCAATTTTATCATGGCATGCGTTGAACTTCCTGGAGCTGAAAGGCTTTTAGAAAGGTTCCCTCCCTTTTCCTTGTGACCTTCCAGTGGTACTTCTGATCCAGCACTTCACAGCCCCTCGCTGCTTTGATCTGCTCAATTTCTGTGGTACAGCCAAGCCAACGTGCAGGCTCGATGCTGATGCTAGGGAAGGTCTTGCTCTCGCCACCAGCCCTGCTTCTCCCATGCTGGTGCTCATGTGGTGTGGTGCTGAGCCGCTTCGTGCTGAGTTAGCAGCCCTGCCAGTCTGGGTCTGGCAGCAAAAATTGGCGGAGCTTTTAGCTCCTTGCACCAGCTAATCTGGAGCACAGTCAGCGCTGGGACAGACAAGGGGCCAGCACAATGCTGCGGGAACACATTGGGTCAGCCCAGTTGTCCTGTGAACTGGGGTTTGCAGAGACCCCGCGCAGCCTGCCGGATCCGCGGCAGGGAGGTCGCCTGCTGAAGTGGTGGTCCAGGCGGTGGTGCCGCCCCGCCAGCGGGTGAATCCCGTGTTTTCAGCAGTTCCTGTGAAGTGGATGACTCTAAGACTTCCATAACGTGCTTTGCTTTCCAGAAATCCCAGTGAAACGTTTGCTGAGTTAGTCATCTAAGGGGAGGGAGAAGGTGGGCGACTCTGCATGGTATGCTGAGCGGGAGATGCATTAAGGATGCAAAAGGATTATCTTTTTGCGATATCTCATTCTTAACCATTTTTCCAGGCAAGGCATTGCTGAGGAGTTGTGTGGTTTTTTTTTTTTTGACCTGGTCTGTGTGTGTTGGCTCTTTTTTGAAGAAACTGAATTTCACACCCTCAGATCATTAAACTTTTGGGACTGTGCTGTTCATTTCTTGATCTACTTTCCTTTTGGTATTAAAAAGACTAATTTTTCAAGGTATTGCAAGGGGAAAATTTCTTCAGTACACAGAAACTTGCTACATGGCAAATCTAAATTAAATGTAAAGGCGTTGTGGTGTTCTGGCTAAGCTGCTGTTTCACCGTGTGTTGGGACTGATGAATACCACAGAATAAGGAGTTAAGCACGGAGGGAAGTCGCTGTGGCTGTAGGGCTCCTGGCTGCCCTCATTTACATGCTTTGTGCTCCCTGGGCTGGCTGAACCAGTGAAACTTCACTCTGGGCTGTAACTTGGTGCTTGTGCCTTTATTTTATTATTATAATTATTATTTTTGGAAGTGAGCATTGTATATGTCAAATGAAATATTAAATTTCATCCCATTAGTATTAGTCTCTCAAAATAAACAGTTTAATAGCAGCTTGGGCCTGGCTGCTGGGCCCTGATAGCAGTGGTGAGTAGAGAAGGGTAATTCTTACTTAGCTGAAATAATGATTTCCCGCAGTGCTCAGATTTAGACTAGCTAATTCTGACCTCAAAGTAAAACCTTTTTAAATTTCCAGTAACTGAGAATTGTCTAATACTTCAAATTCTAAACCATTGGTTTCTGGCTTTTTACTTCTTCTAGGAAAGGGGGCAAAAAAAAAAATCCAACCACCTTATTTATCTTAGCAGAAGAGGAGAAACTTGTGCTCTGCCAGTCTGGTTGGTCTCTTGGCTCCAAGTGAATCCGAATTCTTTATTGACATTCAGAAAGCAAAATGCAGCAGATACCTAGAAAGTAGTTCATTTTAATATGCTAACTTAGCTGTTTGAATGCTGATTTACTTACCAGATGAGACAAGAATACAGATTTACTCTATAGGATTCGTGCCCCATGTTTGAGATATTTACACAGACACAAAAACTGTTGTTCAGGAGAATGAACTTCTGATTGCGAAAGTACCTTGAGCTTAGAAAAGTTTTCATAAAAATGTGATTTTAACTTTTGTTACATTTTAGGGTTGTGAAACCCTACACGTATGGTTGTGATACCCATGGTGTTGTGGTAACTTATTCTAAATCCATTTTAGCCATTTGTAAGGCGACTTTGCGAGTACCCGTACTCGGGGAGCGCACTGACTGAACCAGAGCCGTCTCTCCGTTGGTGTGATCCGCGTGAGCCGCCGGTGGATGGAGGGGCTGGGGGCTGGATGACGGATGTGCCTGGGAGCGGGGGCTGGCCCCGGGGCCGCGTCCCGCTGCTCCCAAACAGCCGGCGGGACGCGTCTGCCGGAGCTCGGGCACGCTGACGCGCCGGGTACCGCTGGCGTGCCCACGAAGCTGCCGCACGTGGAATAGTTCCTGCGAGAGGACAAAAACCTCCGAGTCGTGTATTTCTGCGCTTCGCTGGGAAACACAAGCCGTTAGACTGGGAGATGTCAGCGAGGGGGTGTGCGGGTCTGTGACTCGTGTGGGCGTTGCTGCCCCGTTGCTGCAGTGCGTTGCCGCGTCAAGTGCGAGGGGCTTTCAGTTGCACAGGAGTAATTTTGTGCTGTGAAAAGCTGGTAGAATATAGAAGAGGCTAACGAAGCTTCTCTGCTCTCTTCTCAGCACTGGGTTTAGTTTTTAATTAGTTTGGATTACAGTTTCGTTTAAAGCTAGTGGAGGGATGGTGAGTTCATGTCATCTGGAGGTTTGACCCTTACGCTGCTATTTGTAGGGTTTTGGTTAATAATGTGTCTTTTGCTAGGAGGAGGACTGGTAGGTTAACGTATTCCTTCCTGTAAAACATTTTTCTTAAAGAAAAACAGACTTTTTTTGGAAACTTTGTACCAGATTAGAGTTGCCAGAGAGTAGTGCAGGGTAAAGAAGAGAGTGGTTTATTGTAAAATCCACTTCTGTTTAAGAAAAAATAAATTCCGTGCAATACCTAAGTCAGCGTTGCTATATCTTCTCCTTCTTCCTCTAAGCTACAGAAGCACCATAATTTTATATACTTCATATTGAAAATTCATTTGAATGCAGTCTGGATTTATTTATTTTTACTATCTCATCAGCGGAATATACTTTTTTATATGAATGTATTTTATAGATATATAAAAAAGGTAGGTTAAGAAGAATGTTCCTGAGGAATTGTTTTATTTCTTAGCACACTATATATGCTTTTAATGCAATTTAGATGGTATCTAGCGAAAATTTAGCTTGAAATTCTGAAGCTGATGCTTGCTCTTGTAAATAATGCACACTTTAAGTCAACGCTTTGCATCATTATCTTGAGCAATGGTTTAACCTTGATATATTTCAAAACAAATGTATTAGATAATGTGCTGTATACTTATATGGTTATTTATGGCTATAAACTTTCTGATTAGATATTAATGTTGAAATAACATCATAATATTTGCTGAAGATGTCTTCCTTGTTCTGCCCTTTAATCAAGACACAGTGTTAATACTGCATATAAGAAATGATATGCAGGTACTAGGATTTGTCAACTTTTACTGAATTGGAAAAACACTGTTTATGGTTAAGCTGTTTTCCTTCAAAATGGTATATTAAATAGTATGTAAGACAAATTTAAGAGGATATGTTTTCTAGCAAGCAGTTTAATGTTTTTGGATTATTGAGAAGACCAAATTTTTTTTGTTTTTAAAGGAAGCAGGTCCTGAAAATGTCTTAGCTGAGCACATTATCTGATGGAAGAAAATGTATTTGATATTACTTATTTCAGAAGTGGAGCTGTTTGTGCAGTCATTTAGAAAGACTGAGCTAGCTGCAGTATCCAGAGAATATGTTCTTTGTCTAAATGAAAATCCCACCCTGGGAAAGGAATTTTTTTTTATTGGGATATTTTGGGAGAGGGCTTAGACATCTGTTCTGCTATCTTTATTGTTACACATCCAGCTGAGTGTTTCCTTCTCTGTCCTTCATTGCTACACACAGATAATGTTCTGTGCCTTATGTTGCCAAAGGACTTCCCACTGATGTGAGACAGAGGTAGAAAAAAACCCTCTTGCCAGCTTCTTTTGCTAGCCATCATCTGTTTCAGTTGCATGAAGCTTACGCGTAAATGCAAATTTAGTAGTTATTTTTTCTTGAATTATACTTGACTGTTAGTCATTGCTGAGGTCCATAGTGGTGACGTTTTGATCAAGTCATAGCATATGGATGTGTTCATCTAGTTCCTTATTAAGAAACTTGTGTTCTTTTAAGCGCATTTAAAGGACCTTTCTTAATTTAAAATATCGTTGTGTAAAAGGTTGCTGTGAAGCTAGTAATTTGGTTTTCTTAATGTAATTCCATTCACAGCCTTAATTTCATTTCTTCCTATAGTTTCTAACGACTGGGTTACTGACTGACGACACCTGTAGTGTTCTGGTACTGTACATCTTGTATGCTGAAATTAACCTGAGTCTTCACAGCATTTATCAAGAGGATCTTCAGTTGTCCTGGTAGGACTCTGCACTTCTGCTGAAAATCCTCAAGAACTGGGATTTACTCTGGCAGCCGGTACGCAAGAAGTTGCCCCTTTGCAGTGTTGTTTTAGATGTCATCTGTCAGCAGTTTCTGGATAGCTGCTTGAAGAATGCAGATATGTGAATGGCGAACTTATGATCACCCAAGAGTACTTGAGCTTGCTGATCTGGAGGTAAAAGTCTTTGCTAGGAGGTGCAATGTAGTTGGAACCTTGCCTTGTAATTTCATATATTGATTGCTTGCATATGTTGACTAAGTCTGCAATATAACTTATCTTATCTGACTTTCACAACCCCTCATCCATGGTGAAGTTGTGCAGATAGCCCATCCCTTGAGGGATGGTGAGCTGTATTAGGACAGGGCTTGACATACAAGCTGATCGACCCGTGCTTTCCTGTTCTCCACTTGCACTGGGATGTTCGGAGTAGAGCAAAAACATTTTTAACTTTCTGAACCAGGACTTGCCTTAGTGATGTAGCACATGCTTTTAAAACTTTTTAGAGCCGGTGTGCATGCAGGTGTTTCAAGAGCCAGTGACGTGACTGTGCGTGCCCAGACTATTCTGGGTAGTAGCCGAGGAAATGCAGCTCATGCCATCGGTCTGCTGTGGTTCTCCCAGCAGCACTCGGTTTCTGTAGGTAATGTTACAGGTGGTATCTATAAGGAATATGACGTGGAAGGAAGCTAAGTTTAGTTAGAAATTTGCTGCGTGCTAAACTGGAAGTGATGATCTGAGGGAAACATTTTGTTCATCTGGTATTTGGGAATTAATTATTCTTTTGAGTTCTGTATGTTCTTGGTGTTTGCTAGGTATACTTTGAGCAGAGCAAAGTGGGGCCAATCTGTTCACATCAAATATTTGTCTGCGCTCTTCCTGTACCTTTAGTCTGCATGTATGTAGGTGTTGACTGATAGTAAAGAGAAGAGCTGGTAAACAATTCAGTCAAAAAAGCTTGTTTATATGATTTTAATGTGCATCTAAGAAGGAACCCCTGGCATGGAACGGAATAACAAAGTTTACACAGGCACGGTTTCAATTACAATATTGGATGAATGCTTATTGATGGTAAAAAGAGCTGCTTCTGCTGAAGTGCTAGTGCTGCCTCTGCTAAAGGACGTGAGATTTGCTGCTGTTTCTGCAATGCAAAATAATCTTCTACCTTACTAGAAATCTGTTTTCAGATTTTTCTTTTTTCTTTCCTGGAGATTTGTGCGTGAGGAAACTGGGAGAATTACTCAGTTGACAGTGTTTCCAGCTTATCTCTACATTTCCCAGCGAATCCTGGTATCCTGTTGTCACCTGGATAGTTATGAAGATGTATGAGACCCCAACCTCGATGTTACACAGCTCTGGGCAGTGGTGGATTTTCGCTTGAGTTGCTTTGCGCACCAACGTTGACATGTCAGATGCAGTTTACATTGTTTGAATGAACATCAGCCCTCTAGCAGGAACTTTTAAAAACATTACTCAATAAAATTCAGTGTGGAGTTGAGATAGCAAAGATAATCCTGCATTTGCTTGTTGAACAGGTGTGTGTTATATAAAACAGAATGGTACTGGGGATGGTTTTTGTGACTTACGGTTTGGAGGAAAAGAAATTTGCATGGTAGTGAGCCAGATTTCATTGTCTTGGACTAGAATTTGAGCTGAAATTCCTGTGTGCTTTGTAGGGATGGATCTGCTCAGCTCTGAGACTGAGCTGCCACTTCTGCATTTCAAATAGGGATTCTGGATTCTTGCGCGCCTTTTAACTTCCATAAGCTTTGAAGAAACACAGTTTGTAAAAGTGCAACTTCCCTTCGGTTCTCCTCAAGCTGACCCGGTCCCCTGGTTAATTCACAGCGTGCTGGGGCATTACGCCTTGTAAAACTCAGTATGCTGAGCTTCAAACCTGCACTTGTCACCAGCCCTGAAAGTCAAATCAATAATTTGAGGAGCTGTAGCTTCTTACCCAGGAGGAGCTCCTGTGCAGGCTCTGCTGGCTGGGAGGACGGCGCGGCAGGGCTCTCGGCTGGTCCCGGCGTTGCGGTCCGCTCGTGGCGCAGGAGGAGGCCGGCAGGAGGACGAGCGGTTTCCGAAAGAGAGCTCTGTCCCGCTCTGTCACCGGGAGATGCGAAACCCGAATCTCAGCCAGGTGTCCTCCCGAGCTGCGCGAGTTTCATGCAGGAAATTCACGAGAGATTGAATTTCGCAGAGGTGTTGGGAAATGCAGAAGTGGTGGAGCCAGTTCTGAGGCGCTGCCAGTGCAGCGGGGGCAGAGCCGCCCCACGCTGGGCTCCGGCCGCAGACGTCGGGCACAACCGAACTCTTCCCTTGTCCGTATGAAAGAGCCCCGGCGAGGCAGCGGCTTGCATTGCTCCAGATGCGCTCAGGTGTGCGTAGCAGAGCCTACCTGCGAGGACTGGTGTGCAGAGAGCTCGAAGGTTAATGGGTGGCACGCATTTGTGGATGATATGGTTATACCGGCCAGTTCCTGAGTTCAGATCTCCTGCTCTTACTCCTTTGCATTTAGCTTGAAGCACGTGTACTGTGGCCAAGCAGTAGGCAGCAGGCGGTAACACACCATCAGCTCATAGGCCATCATTCAAAAAAAGACATCGCTTACATCATTAGGAGTGAGGTCATTCCAGAACAAAATTGATAGAGCAAATTAATTATGTAGTTTTTTATATTAACCAAATATTTCTGACTGTGATGAGTCTACTGGCACACTTATAAATTTTTTAACATACAATCTCTTACCTCACTGGAGAAAAAATGTTTTTTAGAGTGTTTTTAAACTCTGTTGCCTTGACCACTGAGGTCTGATAGCATGCTGGGCTGTCCATGAAGCTGCATTTTGGGAGATTTGTGGGTTTTGTCGTTAAGTCATTTGTTAACATTGCTATATCCCTGCCTCGTACGGGGTTGCTGTGTGATTCCTGGAGGCTCTTCATTAAATTTAATATAGAGAAGTGAAGAAATACTGAAGTATTTACCAGAAAAATGATTAGTATATTTTTGGTATTATGTTATTTCCATTTGAACTTTCTACAAAATCAGAATGATGGTAAGAAGCACTGGAGCACGTAAACCAGCTTTTTAAGGTGACTTGGGAGAGTCTGAGCTTCAGCATCTTCGGGTTACACAAGATTTGGCTGGCCGGTGAATGTTGTGAAGGTAATGTAACGAGATGGAAGGCTGGAATGAAGTCTGTGCTTTGGTGTCTTTAGTTTCCATATGCCTAACCATTTTATAAATTTTTTTTTCATGTAACCAAGCACTGTAGAGGTGTGGAAACCTCTGAGGTGCCCTGTTACGGAAGCTGTACTTAAGTCTTCTGTAGTATGAAAGAGACCTGAGTACAGTTTAGAATTTTTTACAGCGAAGTAGATGACAGGAGCTGTAAAGTGCATGAAGGAGTGACACCTTGAGCAAGTGTCTGTAACACATGCACAGTGTGCATGGAGGCAGAGGGGAAAAAATCCCCAATTTTGCAACAGGCTTGTTTCTGCTCTGTTTTAAGAGGATGTAGACGTGGCATTGTGTGAATAATAATGTATGTGTTTGTTCATTTTGAAATATTAGTTCTACTCTAGACAGGCACATCTAGTTTTAGCGCATTTGCAAAAATTGGAAATGCAAGGGCACATTTTCATTAGGCGTGGAACATCACGGATTTCATTGTTTACACTTGTGTTGCTAGATGCTGCAAAAGCTTTATACGTGGGGGTGAAGTACTCCTTGTTCTGGGTCTCTAGGGTGTCCAGAATCAGACCTAATTTGATTAGAGGCACAGTTCTTTTTAAAGCAATGACACCTGAAATCTGTAATTTACACACACACACGCACGCACAGCTTCTGTGCTGTTTGGAGACCCTAGACAAGGCTGTCCACTATTTCCCTGTATTTTAAAGCCTCTGGCAATAGCCATTAGGAAAAATGCATTACTAACAGGCATAACTGTGGGGAATGGATTATACAAAATGTCTTACCGTGCCGGGACTCTGGAGAACTATTGATGGTACAGAAAACCCAGGCATTTAACTGGTGTTAGCAGATGTGTCTGAACTCTGTGCCAACAGAATGAGCTATTTAAGGAGAAAAGTTGCTGCTGTTTGTTATTTCAGGTGAATGCAAAAGCAAAGTGCCTTAGGATAGCTGTGGCAGAGTGATGATTGTGAGCGTGCTGACGCTGATGTGTTGCTCTGTTTGGAGGGAGAACGTTTCCAGCATCCCACTGGGGGAGGAGGCCGTCGTGGATGGGTGGTGAGGAGGGTCCCGGCGTGCGGGTGTGCGGCTGCAGCCCGGCCAGCTCCTGCGGCTGTGTCCGTTCCGCAGAGTCAGCAGCGTCCTGCAAGCTGTGCTTCGCTCCGCACAGACGTGCAGAAGGGCAGCACCTGGGCTGTACTCCCGTCCTGGCACGTCTGAGGGAGCGCTGGGCACGCCTCGAGGCCTCCTTGTTCCCTGCAGGTAGGGCAGCCAGCAGAGTGAGGACACTTCTCGTGAAAAATTGTGATTTTTCCAGTCTTCAGCCAGCAAAGAGAGAAAAGCTCTTAGATCGTTGCATATGCAAGGAGATGAAAGCAAGGAAATGCACTCTTATCTGCATGATCTTGGACTAGGACACAAGGAGACCCCTGCATCAGATACTCGTGCACCTATTCAGAAAGTATGTATGAAATGTAGTTTAAAAAGAAACTCAAAACTCTAGTCCAGCCCTAGTGTCTTCTGCAAAGGGTTCCTAGCTTTTTATTTAGTCTCTGGAACAGCTTTGCATAAACTCAAAAATACATTTTATTTATTGCATGGCACATGCTGTGCTGTCAGCATTTAGAGTACCTACCCTTCTCAGGGAGCACTTTTTCATTCAATTAAAAGGTTTAAAAAACAAAACAAAACAAACAAAAACCGTAGGAAATGCCTGCTGGTTGGCGCTGGGAGCATCATGGGGCGGTGGGGCTGGTGCGGGTCGCAGGCAGCGCCTGCACGCGTGGTGCGAGCTGCGAGAAGCGGATGCGCTCGGTGTCAGTCTGCCCTTCGCTCCAGCACTTCTGTGGTCATAGGAATGAAAGCAGGGAAAAGGCGCTCAGAGTGAAAGTGACCTTGTGAACCTTAATTGCTGACTCATTTGCATCCGCTCTGATGCTCCCTTAAGGGCTCTGTAGCCCAGTGGCTGTTAGTAGAGCATCCCATAGGAGAGTTTCTTAACCTTTGGTTCTGTAATTTGGGTAATAGGCTCTTACATAACAAAATATTCCTGGCCGTCTTGCAGTGCTGAATCTTTTTCCTTCCTTTTTTCTTTTGGATCGTCCTCACTGCTGATGCATAGTTCAGTAGCAAAAGTTATGTCTGGGCACTCTCATTAGGAAAATGTTGATGGTACAGTTGATAGAAAAAAAAATATCCCAGTGTTCTGTATTAAGTCAAGTAAATTGAGACTTCATTCTCTGTAGCAACCTACAGCTGATGTTACATCTGTGAATTTGTTAATTTGAATGTCTTGTATGTGTTTTTTCTCATTATGTTCATTTTTGTGGAAAGAAATGCTGTTAGTGAAAGACAAAGTAAATTAAATAAGCCAGGTAGTAAAATGGTCGTCAGAGAATGTATCGGTTGTATGCGCTAATGAGTACCAAAACCTTGGATGGTGCAGAAATATATTGCCTGCTTTTTTTTTTTTCAAATTGGAAAAGTAAAAATGGATCCCTCCTTCCCTCTAAAACCCTGCTTTCCTTAAACAAAATTCAAAGTGTGATGCTATTTCTTTTCCTATTCTGGTGGAGGCTTGGGTAGCCTTTTTCAGACGGCTTTGCCAGGATCTGTTTTCAGGGCGGATGTCCGCTGGACTCTTAGCAGAAGTCGAGACCTTGACAGATAGCAGAACCGCTTGGGAGAGGTGGTGCTTACAGGCAGCCGCTGTTCCTCTGCCAGTGTTCGCAGCTGATCAATTCATTACTCTGCTGAGTGCTTAAAGAGAATACCCTTGTGGCTGTTCAACATGGCTCCAAAACAAAAACATATTTTGCTCATTTAATAATTGAAATTATGTAAGGTTTCGTTGGTACTTTATGGTGCTAAAAGAACTATCGCCATTGGGCCTTAACCCCGTATGTAACTTCCTGCTTTTCTGTAATCCGATGGAAGAGTTTGCTTAAAATCCAAACAATTTCAATGACTGTGACCAACTTCATTTCTTTTTAAAGAGTCAGTTATGAATCTTGGTCAAAATATGTTCTGTGCTCCCTCTGCTGGCTTAGCGGCAAGTATTAACACTTTCCCTGCCCTTCCTGTGGGGAGCGGTGATGGACATGTGCCCACGAAATACGAGCACAGAAGCAGGAGCTTCTTTTACAGCAGGAGAGTCCTTGGCATGGCAGAAAGGAAAAGGTGGCTTGGGCCAGGAAACCCATTTTGTTCTCAGTAGTCACGTAAGGTTTTAGTAACAGTGATAGAGCTGCTGCAATTTGAAAACAGTATGTCAGTAAAAAGGTGGCATCCTTTAAGGTAGTTAGTTGGTGGCTTTTTTTTTTTTGAAGTAGCAGATGATACCAACAGAAAAATAACATTTTAGTAGTAAGCTTGGGGAAGCTGAAGTTTGTACCTGGGTAGAATCATGCTCTTTACATACAATAAAAAGAGCATAGGGAATTAAATGCATTTTTGAAATAATTTGATGCCTACAGTTTCTTCTTCCTTAGAAACCAATGAATGCGTGTTAAATTTATCTTGGCATATGAAAAAGATGTAATGACTTGTGCTAACAAGATAAAGGAGAAGGCAGCACTTAATTTCCTAGGTAATGCACAAAATAAAAATGATTTGCATGCCTTCAAATGATTATGCACAACCTTGGTAAATGCGGTACGACACAAGAGAAAAACAAATGAGTTATCCAGTTAGGATGCGTTTTTGTAACTTCAGACTGGTGCCTGCAGAGCTGCGGGGGGGCACTGCGTGGTCTCCAGTTTTTGATGATCATTGTTGGCAAGAGAATGCATTGAGCAACACAATAAAAGCAAGAATACAAGACAGCGGTGAAATGTCGGCATATTTCCTGGTTACACTGTGGTGCTTTGGTTAAGGGTGTGCCCGTTCTCAGAACTTAAATCGTCAGAGGTGGATGGATGGAGTTACTCTCTTGCATACATTTGCTCCCCCGTTGCTGTGTAACATGGAGCCTACTGATGATGCTTACAGCTCCGTTACTGGGACTCTCCTATAACGTGACATTTTCTGCTGGTGTTTTACAGGCAAATTGCACCTTTTGGGGTTCCAGAGGGCATTTGGTCTCTTTCTAGACTCCTGTAATGAGTAATGGGGCTGGTAACAACAGCCAGGCAGTGCTGCGGATATCGACTGGCACAGCCCTGTAATGAGGCGTGGAGAGGAGCTATGTCCCGAGTTTGTGCTGCTAGAGTTGTCAGTCACTGCTACATCACAGTCGGAATGGTTTATTGGGTATGACTGCCAAATTTTACACAGGTGCCAGATTAATTTTGATATATTGTACTTGTAGCAGTGACTCTGGACAGTTTGCGATGTCCCTGCTGGAAGACTGTCAATGGAAGTGTATGAGCAGTTGGCTAACATCAGCGGTGCTGTAAATAATTTTCTCTCTTATTTTCAAAACATCTCAAACAAGAAATATATTAAACAGAAACAGGGAACAGTTCCTACTGTAAGCTAGGCTTCTCTCCAGTTTCGGGTTGCCTTTTAGATGGATAAGGGCTATTCGAAGTGTTACTTTTCACTTGTTCCTCATCCCTTTGTGTGAACAGCGCGCTCTGTTCTGGGTGAGATGAGTATTCACATCTCCTGCTTCTTCTTTGCTAGGGTCTTTGTCCCAAAAAAAAAAAACCAAAAAAACCAACAACAACAAAAAAACCACCCTCTTTACAGTCGAGCATTGAGATGCAGATGCTTTTTCTTTGGGAGCTTTGGAATTTGCTATCGCTGCATTCTTCAGCTTTCTTCCGTGTTCCCTTGATGCACAAAATGCCTCACTCCAAGATCCCACCTGGCAAATACTCTTTCCTTGTCCAGTCCACCCATAACGACCAATGCTTGTGTTGCTCACGGGACTGGTATGCAGTAGCGATGGATGGGGCAGTGCACGTACTGGGTGGCTGCCCCACGCCTGTGCTGGGTCGAGATGCGTGACTTGCGGCAGCGTTGTGGCTGCTGCACTGTGATCACCTCGCTGCGTGTTGGGTATTTGAAAGAATTCTGTAAGCTGAATCAGAGTTAAAGTGGAGTTGTGCTACCTAGCCAAACACAGGCAAGTTAATTTGAGGTAGAACAGATCTGGTTGCAATTCAAAGGTGTTAGCGTTAACAATGTGTGTTACCTCTAATTCCTGGAAAAGCATGCTCAGAGCAGAACGGGGACCCAGAGTGCGGGTACTCGCCTAACGTACTAGGCTGTGAGCTTCTTGCTTATGAAGCAGTGCAGCAGATAATTCCAATCCCTAATGCCACTTCCTTTTTTTTTTTTGAATGCTCAGGCTTTACTCTCTCATCTGTTGCAATGAAGAGAAACCTTGGTACCCACCTTCTGTAGACTTTCTCAGTGAGAGATGCTCATTTCTCGTAAGAGCCTTATCTTGCTGTCTTCAACTAGTGCTTCACAATCAAACTTAATAACTAATTCAGAACTCTTTGGGTTTCGAGTTACTCACGTGGTTTCTTTTCCTGTTGCTGTTGTATAGCCTGGCATTCATGCACAATTGTGTTCCTTAATAATTAAGCTTTTGGTGTGCTTCTATAATAGAGATGTTTTTTCTTTGCCTGAGTAATTTGATGGGGGGGAGAGAACGACCCATTTGCCAGTGAGTTTTAGCCATGCTCAGAAGCTGTTCTTTAAATGCAGATTTAGAAAATAGCTCCTACTAACAGTGTGGTATTTAAAACAATCTTCACTGACCATACAGATCAGTTTAGTTGTTCAGCCAGCTTGCTTCTTGCCTACTTTTCCATGATTTGATAGCAAGGCATACTGATGAATCTTGCTTTTCAATAACTACTTTCCAAAAATTAAAGTATTACTGAAAACTGATACAGTTTTGCTTTCTTATTTTGTAATTATATTCCAGTCCATAGCAGGAGCTTGTTTTATCTCATACCTTCCTATTCTTGATGAGGTAGCCTTATGATAAATTCATTAATATCCTCATGATATTTCATTGAAATTACCAACTATTTTTTTTATTTCCCCGTTTTGTTAACATTTGCAAAGATTTCTAATAAGCTGAGGAAGCATTTTAAAGAAACTGCTTATTTTATTGGGAGTCCAACTTCTGCACAGGTCTCTGTAACTTGTCAGTAAGCAGTAGCATTGGACAGGCTATTAGGAACTACAGTGTGGGAGCAATCTGAGAACAGGGTAACCTTACAGGTTTCTTCTGCCTATAGTTTCTATGATTTCTTAGCAGTGATTTAAGATTTAAAAAAAAAAAAGAGTAATGTCACCAAAAAAAAGATCATTTTCTGAAAGTAATAACTTTTTTTTTATTACCATTGCTTTATGGTTTGCTCTTAGGCAAAAGTAAGTGAAAGAACAGAGTACCTATCAAGTAGTTGTCATGCAGCCCATCTTTGGGACAATGGAAGTAACATCAGTATTATTCATAGGGTTTTTTTCAACTGAAATGTATGGATTGGGTACTATTCCTCACTGCCTGTTTGTGAAGTGTCTTTATTTACTGTGGGCCTTGATGTCAGCTGGAGGTTTTGGTGGTGTTGCAGTACTGGACAGATTGTTCAGTCTTCCTCTGTGAAAGTGTTCTATGTGAAACCACAGATGGGACTCGGGGCTAATCAACACAAGATATTTGCATAATATTTGTGTGGCCGTCCAGTCTCTGCAGATGTAGTAGATGAAAACTGAGTTATTTTTCTTAATTTCTGGGGATCTGAGTACAGCCAATGGTGACCATTTTCAGTTCAATGACTGCAATTGTCTTGCTGCATCAGTAGCAGCTACTCAGCAGGTAAAAGATTACAAAGATTGTAAGAACAAAGATCTCAGCCTCTCTTACCCTTACAGGGGCTGCCTTCATGTCGTGACAAGTTTTATGTAGGGATTATGTAGGAAATCTTATACACGACTGTGTTGAGAAACAGCTCGGTGGAGAGTCCATGAGAAAAGAATCAAATCTTGGTGTAGGAGATTTGAAGTGGAAGTAGAGTAAAGCCACTGCAACAGTGACCGTCTTGTTCTTGGTTTAAAAAACAAAACGCACCATTGCTGTCATATTCAACTTTTATAATGAGGATGACATAAAAATTGTGAAGGTGAGAATTCCTCCTCTGTTCCTAAACTAACAGTTTAACGTGGCCACAGGATGTACAGTGGCTGTGTAAAGACAGCGTGTGAAGAAGCTCAGAGCAAACTTACACCATGAATAAAAAGGAAAGTTTTTTTGAGAAGGGAAAAGTGAATATTGTCAAATGAAAGAAGATTGCTAGAAGTAAAAAGACTTCTCAGAGAGAGGAAGTCGTCATAAAACAAGGAAACTAGAAACAGAATAAATTCAGTAATTTTAAATCTACGAGTGAGAAAGGAAAGTCTACTTCAGTGATTGAAGATCAGCTTATTAACTACTACAAGTAAAAGCTACTAGTAAAACGTTTTCTAAATAGATTGGCTTCCTCCTGTAAAAGGAACATTCAAGAAAGATAGGAATGTAAATGTGGAAAGTAAAACTTTTCTTTGCATGTGAGAGGATGATAGGGTAGGTTGTATGTGTTGGAGCCTTTTTCTTCCAGAAAACTTTTCTGAGGAACTGTCTCAAATTGAAGTGTCAGTGGAATAGGATTTATAATTAATTGATGAAAGGAGCTGTTACAAATCATCAGGACCAGATGGTATTAAATCAAGATTTCTAAAAGCATTTGAATGTGAACTTGATGAGCCGCTGACTCTGGTGTGTAACCTATTACTTAAGTCAGCCTTGATGCTGAAGAATAGAGGATTACAAATCTGATGCCGGGATTTTTTTCTTTCTTTTCTTCGGAGCTTGGTGAGTTGCAAGGAGCGGCAGACTGTAAATGTACAGGGCGTATTGATAGAAACTGTAATAAAGAACAGACTTAATAAAAACGTGGAGAAGAGTCAATATTAGCTCTTGCAGAGGAAAGTTGTTTGAAGGAGCCAGTGAATACGTGGAGGGAGGCAGGCTGGCTGGCATGGTACATACAGTTTTCCAAGAAGGTTACAACAAGGTCCCTCACTGAAAGCTCTCGGCATTTCAGACCCTTCAGGTAGAACCTCTGCTTGACCAGTTGCAGATGAGTTTTTGTGAAGGAGGGATGTTGGTAGCGAAAGCCTGGTCTGTCATGTAGCCGTTTGGCGTGTGGTGCACATATAAAGGACCTGGAACAGGGGAGGAGGTGTAAGGACAAGGTTTACTGAGGAGTATGAAATCATTCAAGATAAAACTAAAACTGCCTGAGGTGAGTGGTAGAAGGCTCTAACAATGCTGATGGGTGATGAAATGGCAGGTGAGGTTTGATGTTGATAAATGTACAGGAGGAGGAAGAACTCTGTGTACATACAGGTTATTACGTAGATCAACTATCATAATTATATAAAAAAACGCACTGTAAAAGATTATCTGAATGTATCAGCTCAGTCTTTGGCAGCAGCAAAAAGATAAATAATATGAAAAAACAAAGCAAACAAAAAAACCCACCCCAAACAACAACAGCAAAAAAGGAAAAAACCAAAAAACCTGTTTTGCCTCGCTAAAAAGGTGTAGTGTTTGTGTATCTTGAATAGTGGGTGTAAGTCTATTCATTTTTATCACAGAAAGGAGATGGTAGAAAGCAAAAAGACTACAATGACAACAGTGGCCATTAAGAGCTGTGTGGTGGCCTCCACACAAATGGAAATTCAGCAGAATGGGATTGTCCATTCAGGGAAAGAAACGCTCAGGGTAGATGAAGTTGAGGCTAATACGGAGTTGGGGGTAAGAAAACCATTATTTGTGGCTTCTTGTAATTTCATGAGGTCTTTACTGCTGTTGAGGTTCTCAGACAGTGGGTTTGAATCTGACAGCAGGAATACTTTTAAACTCTATGATACGTGGTCAGATCTTCAAACAGTAAACTGAAGAAGGATGGTTAGCACCTATTAAATCCCAAGGGTTACATTATCACCTGCAACGTGGAAAATCCCTAATTGCCAGTTAATAAAAACTGATGCAGTAAGGAGGGATTCTTTTATTTTGTTTTGTTGTTTTTTTTTTTAATTTAATTTAATTTTTTACACAATTCTTCTTACAGTTCTCAAACTTCTTACAGTTCTCAAAATACCTCCAGGTAGGCCACCACTAGAGCAGCGGGCTTAGCTAGACTTTTGGATCTCGTATAGCCATCGGATACTTTCGGTCGGTTTACACCGGCAGTAGCTGAGTTAATAGAGCAGGGTTCTGGAAAAGCATGGTGGGCTGTACTTCTGTGGCATGCATAGGTATAAATATGTATTTTCTTCGTAAGGGTGGAAAAGAGAACATATAGGTTTCCCTCTGGGTATTGTAGTCTAACTTCAGGTTCTACATAGTTTGAGGTTATTTGAATAAAAATATTTAAAGAAAAGAATAGAAGCCTTTCAGAACATGAGAGTCTTGTGCATTATGACAAGATAATGAACATTCAGCTTGTTCAAATTATTCTTTGTTTCTGCCACCTTCGTCATGTTGAAACTAAAAATGTTCAGAGCCTGCAGAGAGAAGAAACAAAGATATTATATTCAAGATCAAGAATCCAGATTTTCAAGGTTACCTATTTTATTGATGTGAGGAAGGGGAGCTGGGTTTAAGCCGCTTGTCCGAAACCTGTTCTGATGTTCAGGCAATAGCTGTCTATTTAATGCTGTGTTTTAGACACCTGATGTCCCGACTTCTCTCCCTTGCTTCTCTTTACGGTTGAAATTTTGCTTTGGATAATCATTGCCCTGGCCATACGGCAATTCCTTTGGATGAGTGTGCTATTCACATTGCATAGCAGGGATGTTACGCCGTTGTTTCTCCTCTGTTGGTGTGCAGAAGAGGGACTGACTGTAAATGCGGGGATGTTTATTACCATTCAGCAGCACTTTCATTTGAGGTTTGTGATGGAATTTGCCAGTTCCTACAGGACCATTCGTACTTAGTATTTCTGGCAGCGTATATTTGCTTTTGTTACAAGAGAAACGCCAGGAAAGCAGTAGCGTGTTTACAAGATGAAAAGTGTTTCATCATGGTGTCTGCAGTTTATAGAAGGCTTCAGGGACTGAATGCATGCAAGTCTGCGTATGAAGCAACCTTACCTTGAACAGCCTATATCAACAGTGGTTGTGTTTTTCTCCATTTTCTGCCTTCTGGCTCTACCTCAATTGTTCTTTATAGGGCTGGCTCAGGCTGGGACGGCTGCTGGATTTAAAAAATGTTCAGAGGAATGTGTTGTTCAACAAATAGCAATTAATATAGATTATTCATTCTCTGTTTATATACAGTGTTTATGTATGGAGACTTTACTAACTTTGTGCTAGAAATGCATCATTTTTGGGCAGAGGAGATAATTATATGCATCTTTTGCTATCTCAGATTGAGATACAAAAGACTTAATAGCTCAATTTAAAGGGCTTGCTTTTCCTTTTCATCAGTGGTGCTTCAAGTAGGGTTATTTCTGAAACGGAGGAGAGCTTGTGCTACTTACAATTAGGAATAGAGAAGTGGGAATCATTATTTTTATATAGAGAGTATATGTATAGTGTGTGTATACTGACATATTTTAGAATTAATACAATGGTGCTTACATAGTAATCAATTTCTGGAATTTGCTGCTAGAAATATTCTTTTTATTCCTCCTGCCTTAAAAAACAAACAAACAAACAAAAAACCCATAATGATACGATTACCAACAGTAACATCTGGAGCGTAGGGTAATTTTAACCAGCTCTTGTTCCTTTAGAGTGTAGAATTGCTTGTTTGAGGGGTCAGCAGCCTGTCCTTCCCACTATACCAGACTCTAATATTTTGCTGCTCACTTGTGCACCTTTTCTTCACTTCTGAGTGCGAGGCGTGCCGGTGGCTCACCCAAGGCGGCTTACCAAGTACAGTTTTGGCCACTGCAGCAGGGCCACCTGCAGGAAGCCATCTTCCTGCTCTTTTAAGTGTGACTGTACAAACTAGATTTTAGTTCGCTCTAAATCTTTTAAATCCATTTTAATTCCTGTTGCGAGTTGTGGAGGCTTGTAGGGGCGAAATAACTCATATTTTACTAGGGGTTTGCTGTTAGGTTTGTTATCTTTAAAAACAGAAACAAAAAACCAACCTGGAAAGCAATGGGTTGTTGGGAATCCACAACTGCAGAATATGCCGTCCCAGCTGCCCTGGTGATTCCTCTTTGGTGTGTGAGCTTTCTTGTTCAAGAGAGAGAGTTGGTTGCATTATCTAGGAGTCATTGAAGGAACCTGGGTGAGGAGATGTGACCGTAATGGTTAGCTCTCGAGTCAGTTATCTGCTGGAGCTCTTGCCCTCTGGTGTTAGGTTAATCTGAGAGAAGTGTCTCCATTGGACCTAAAAATTTGTTTCTAAATTAAAACCAACATCATTTAGCCATGAAGTAAAATGCGTCATTTCTTTTGCCCTCATCTTTGTGTTACCAGAGTGCTCTCAGTAAAGCTGAGGTTGGAAAATCCTGGTGAGATCTACATCAGGAGCTAGATTTTTAGCTGAAGAAAAATATTTTGAGAGAGTTTACTGGTGAATTAAGAAATACCTTCTGAAAAAACTTGAGGTCAGAAGTATTAGGTGGCACCAATGGTCCATTTTTTCCTTTAAAGTAAAAAAAAAAAACAAAAACACCCTCTTGCCATTTGTATCACCCTGCTCTGTTTCTTCTTTTTGCAAATTGTCTTTAAAATGAAACCAGTGTCTGAACAGCAGCTTCAGGGATATTTTATGAAGAGAAAAGAATACAGTGAATAGTCTCCATGCCTGCCTGCTCTCTGGCTCCTTCACTGGCTGTGTACTGGTTCCAGTTTTCTTTCACTCAGGTATGTGCTGAAGAATTTGTTTTTAAAGAGAAAAGTAATGCAAATACCACTTCAAATTTTTGTCTGTTTTTTTTTCCCTGATATGAACACACATGTTGCATCTAGTCCACTGCTATCACAGGCAATTGCACCAGAGCCCTTCTTGTAATCTGATCAAGTACCACTTTAAAAAATCATTTTTGTGGCTGTTACTTGCCAAATGGGCAAACCATTCTCCTCCAATGGTAAGAAACTTTCCACTTTCTGGCCTAAATTTATTTAGGGATTATTTGTACCTGACTTAGTTTTGTGCTGACCTTGTCCTTTCGTTTAAAAACTTCTCTACTACTTAAAGTGTATTTTTGGGTTGAACTTGGAGAACCCAGCAATTACACTCTGGTTCTTGTCCCGTTGTGCTGCTTCAGTCTCGGTGGTGCTGCTGGGCCTCCTCTGCGGGCCTCGGCTGCGCGGGGCTCCAGGGGGGCTGCACCAAGCCTCGTGCAAAGCGAAATGCTTCTTCTGAGACGCATCTCAGAGCTGGGTCAGTAAATGCCCTCCATCTAATACACCAGTTTTTGTCTTAATTTTTTTCTACTTGATTGTACCAGAAGTTCTTCCTATTTTCCTCTTGAGTGCACAGTCTTGTACGTGGTACTGTGTGTTTGGGTCTATATCTGCTACCAGCCCTTCAGATTACCATGTTCTTGCTGTATGACCGATGTCATCCTCTACACTGACGTGCAGCAGACTTCATTAGTATGTTTCTTTTGTCTTCAAGATGCTTTTGTTTTTTGTCTGTCCACCTGTGTGTGTGTGTGTAATATGCACACAGACACACACACACAAAATTAAAAAATATATATCTCAGGACAAGTCCTTGGAAAAAAAAAAATCCTTTAATAACCACTACAGCCTCATTTTTCCCCTTCGTGTTTGACTTTTTGACTTCAGCCCTTTTCCTTATTTATCTGAGTGTTCTTATATTGTGTTTTATTTTCTCGCACTGAATTTGTCATTTCCTACATAACATCATCTGTGTTTTCTGATAGCTAGATAAATTAGATCTACCGCATTTTGTTTAGAGAGATCTTGTGTTTTATTTGCAAAACATACTGGGAAAATGTGGCACCAATTATAGCTGGTTAACCCAAGTTGTGTTTTATCCTGCTTTTTTCACTTTCTTTCAGGTCTCTAATTACTTGCCTTTTGAAATGTTTTAAAACAGTCCATTATTCCTGAGATCAAATCAGCCAACATTTAGATAACAAAATTAGTTTTTCCCTTTCCTTAAACAGACATTTGCATTTGCTATTCTATAATCCTCTGGTACCAGTCTAACTTGATATATTTGCAATCAGACCTGCAGTATTCATACCCCGTAAGAATTTTCAAAAGGAGTTTTCTGGGTCCCTGAACTGTAATGCATTGAGTATTTTAGATCTGTGCTTCCTCTTTGGTTGTAGTAGGTCAGATCCTGTGTCTATCTTCACTACCTTGGGCATCCTGCCTTCATCCCACCCCGCTCGGTACCGTTGCCCTCACTGAAGACTGAAGCAAACTATCCAGTTAGTGTTGGGTAATTTATCCATGCATTCGGCACCCCCATTTCCCTCCTGTTTACTCCTAAGGCTTGAGAACCTTTTTATCCAATTTCCCTAATGCAAGAGGAACCGAAACTTTGGCAATTGTGATTTTGTTCTTAGCTGCTTATTCTCTACCCATCAGTCCTTTTTTTGCAATTTCTTCTGAGCTTGTTGCTTATTCCTCCTCATCTTTGTGCAACGGCTTGATATACAGCTAGATGTGGATTCCTTCTTTCAACAAGTTTTTCTCTTGTGATTAGGATCTGCATTCCAGATAGCTTTTACAACTTTGTGTTAGGGAAATGCCAAGTTTTCCCTTAACAGAAAAACAACTGAGTAAATTTGCCTTTTGTGCATGTGCATACATGTGTATCTATACAAAATCATGCATGCTGCAGAGGTCTAAAGTGAAAGCACTTTAGTCCAAATGTGCTGCAAATAAATAGAAATGACTTGGGAATAGACGGCATTTACAATCAACATAGTGTTGCATAGCTTGGCTGTTTAAAGTTGCCTTTCTTATACTTGTGAAAATGCTTAACTGGCAGAAGGTTGTGAACTTATTCTTAAGAATATGAACCACAGGTTTAATTAGTTGGAAGCGATGAGCTTACATGACAGAGGAACAGTTCTCAGGATATTTCTTGGTAAGTTAAAATGCTGCAGATTGCACCTTTGAAGCATGGATGTACAGAAAACCTCCAGTGAAAATGTGTTTCTAATTGCCAACAGCACTAGTTAACAGGTTGTCTACGCAATTTAATGGCCCAACTTCAGAATAGCTTTAATGTATTCTTGTCACCTCATGTGAATAAATTGATATACTGATTAAGATAAAGCTGCCTCATTATTCAAATATTGATAGTAGCATTTTTGTATGTTATCTTTCTTCCTATTTTTATATCCTTTTGTGCCGCTATGCATATTCATATTCGTGGCCACTCAGTGGGAATAAAGGACCTCAAGAAGGTCTGCTTTTCCCTCACCAGGGAAGTAAATATTTGGTAACTTCAGATGAGTGAGAGATAAAAGATTACTTGATTTTCATAAAGAATGAAGACTCCATAATTTAGGATTATTTTGAAGCAATGCATACCTTGCCAGCGGGCTTTTGAGAGAGTGGTGTAACCAGTAGTAGTTGGCTGTGTTCCATAATACATGTATTTTGCTTAGAAACTTGGTTTCAATATATTACAAATGATGTGTTTTGGAGGTTTGAGCATTCAGTTAAAAACACGAGGACAGAGTTTGTAGTCAGTGCATAGGCCTCAGTGGTTATTCACTAAATTGTATTTTTGTTCCTCTCCACCTATGATGTTGTAGTGTCAAGGTTGGTTGTCACTGGTGGTTGTTTTCGTTTGGCGGTGACCTTCCTCGTCCTGCAGACAGAGGTTCTACACTGCAGAGTCAGCCTTGGACAAGCTTTCAGCTTGGATTTATGGGTTTTGGTTCCCTCCATCCCCCATCATGACATTTGGCAAATGCCGTTACTAGCCCTTAAACAGAACCTGTTTTACACAGGAAGGAGAAATCAGTCACAGTGAAGCGTGGCTTTCAAGAAGATGAATGTGGTCATAGAAAACTACTTGAACTGGTGGTTCAGTTTGTTTATTTTTGGGGGGTGATCAAGTTGTATGCTTTGTGTGTTGTAAGTTATATTAGTTATATATTGCTGAATGCCTTATTTGCACTGAACATATGAAAGTCAATATTTGTTACTTAAGTTTTATTGAGGTACTATCCAAAATGGAAGATGTTTTGTCCCAGTGTTTTCCTGGTACAGAAGAATCTCTAACTCAGCTTACAAAATGGTTGATGATGATGAGAAACAAGTGAGTATCATGAATGAAATCTGCAAATTTAAGTGGCAGTAAGATGGGAGGGCAGTGCGTTCATAGAAACATGCAATTCCTTAGACAGTCTTGGTAAATAGGCAAACGGCCTTTTGCTAAGGTAACTAGAAACCTTGGTGAATGTAGTTCTGGTTGACATTGCAGTGAAAATGAGTGGTTAAAATTTGTTCTTCCTAGGCTGGATGGACCTTACCTGTCTTTAGCTAAAGACCTGTGTGTTTTGGCAGTATGGGAATAGCTGAAAAAAAGAACAGAAGATTTTAAGGGATTATATGAGTTCTTGCTTTGTGATCCCTTGCAATTATTCCTTTTCAGTTGTTTCAGAAAATGGTGAGAATGTAGATGACTTCTTAGTCCTCTGCCACAAATTGATAATTTTTAAGATTATAAATTACATTACATAATACTAGTTAAGCTTCAGGTTTGGAAGCACTGTAGTTACTGCTCCGAAGTATCGAAGTATTTGCTCCTTAAAAAGGACCCCTATGATAACTGCCACCATTTATCTTCATTTGCTTTCTGCCTAAAGGGATTTTTCAGTAGTTAGAGGACTAACTAACAGTACTTTTAAGCTGAAAATTTCCCACTTTTCTCTTCCCTTGATTGCTTGTTGTATTTCTTTGTTGCATCGTGTCTATATTAGATCATAATTTCTTCAAGACAGGAACTATATGGTGGAGGATCCAGGATCATGGGCTATGATCTTGGTTTAGGGCCTTAAGGCAATATTAAAATACAAATAACTATGCCTGAAAGATTGTTAACATATGATCTAAGCAGTTAGAGGGCAGCAGTTTACATTCTGTTCGAGCTTAGCAATATACAGTCAAGTTTAAACAAGTTGGAAGCTGACAGTATTTAGTTTTAGTGCTTGCTCTGTGGCTTACCTGCTTCTTGAGTCTTAAACAAGCTCTTTTATCAGAAAATGAAGCATAAACAGGTAAGCTAATACATTTATTTGGGGATTTTAGTTGCAGGAAAGCCAGATCATTCCAATATTTCCAGTGGCAGTTTTTGCACTGTAGTGTGATTTCATATGCAGAATCTACAGTAGTGCACATTCAGATGCTATAAAAGCACTAGATCTTTATCTGGAAAAAAAATTAATTTCCTCATATGAGTAGGTACTTAAAAATTGGACCACAACGTTCCTTTTTATGCACTTGTTAAAATGTATCCAGTTGCACTATTGCATTCTGTTTCTCAGATGATCAGATAATGTAATTTTTAATAACTTGTAAACTACCAGTAATATGTAGCTGTGTGCAGCTTGAATAGGCTCCATGAAAGTCTGCAAAGTGGAAAAATGTACAATAAAATGTCTGTGCAACATATGATGCATTATTTAACATCATAAAGTGTTGTAATGCTGAAAATTTACAGCTGTCTATAAGCCATGTTAATATGATGCTAAGTTATTGTTGTAGTGAACGTACCTTACATGAGAGCCTCTTCATTTAGCTGCAGCAGTTTGAGCTTCCTTGCTTTGGCCTTTGGTGGATGCCAGGCTGAGTGTGCTGCTAAGCACCTGTGGAATCAAGGCACATCAGGCTCTTTGCACTTTAATTCATTTCTGTGTCCTCTGATGTCGCAGTGATTATGAGTACAATGAAAAAAAATCTGAACAGAATTGAACAACCTCTGCTGGTGCAGCCAATTGCCCTTAGTCAAAAGTCCATTTTCTGTTGGTTGAAAGGTCGTCTTATCAGGAATTAAATTTTTCAGCTGAGGAAACTATCTGACTAGAAATTGAAGAGAGATAGAGGGTTAGGGTTAACTGAACTGTTTAAAAATAATAATAATAATAAAAAAAAAAAGGCATGAAAGCACTCTGTTGGCTTTCCTATGGGAGGAGGTGGGTCATCACCTGATTTGCACTGGCAGTATTTGGTACGCTGAACATTACCTAAGAAATTACTGTTTGACAAATTTTTATGTTGCATAGGATTATGTGAAATCATAAACAGGAGACCGATTAAGAGAGATATCTAAAGCTGGGTTTTTATGTGAAATTTAATTTAAAGTTCTGTAAAATGGACAATGCTACTAAAATGCAATTTTTTTCTTGCAACACTAAATGTGTCTTTATGGTGAGCCTAATTGGTTTGGAGATGAGTGGCTGACTTTCAGTATGCGTGAGAAGGTAGGACTGTTACCAAACAAAGCTGCTGGAGCAGCAGTGAGCTGTGCTGTGACGGCTCCTGGCTGTGGCTGTGCCTCAGGCATAACCCTGGGGAGGGACGGGGTGTTTGGGGTGAGGGTTTCGGGACAGAGGTCTCCTTTGCCCGCGCAGCAGTGGCATGCCATGGTGTAGGGCACCTGAGCCGTGTGATGCCAGTGTCAACCCCACTTCTTGTTCCTCTTTTGGTGGATTACCAAAAGAGCCAGCAGAGGATAAACGTGGTGGGAGAAGTAAGTGCAAAATGAAGGAAATGGGACAGGCCTGAGAGTGAGTGAGAGGATGGACCAGATCGTGGGAGGACAAAGGGTCGGTGACATGTGCAGGAGTTTCCTGCGGGACCAAGGCATCTGCCTCGGTTGGCTTTGTTGCATGGCATCTCTCCCTTGCTGCGGGAGTGGAGTCCAGCCTTCCTCCTTCCCTGGTGTACTTATCTGCGGGTGCATTTGTTGTTCACTTCTGGGCAAAAAGAAGGTACTTAGGGGGTTTGGCTTTGTTTGGATCTGTGGGTTGTAGCCTCCGCTGAGCCCGTGTGGGTGGCTTGGCCCCATTGGATTTTCTTACTGTGGTTGGAAAGCTCTAAAATTGACCTGTGTTTTTTGTTGTTTTGTTTTCTAGTGTGATTGGAAACATTTAAAACTAAGTGGCTTTTAGGGGTGGGGGCTGGCTGTTTTTAAGATAAGCTTCCACCTAGGGTTAATTTGGGGAGCCTGTGCTACAGCAGAGCACTGGTCCTTTCTGGCCCTAATGTGCATCACCTGTGGTGCGAGGTGCACTTGGGAGTGATTTGTTTGGTTGACACTCTGCATTTTCTGTCCATGCTAGCCCAGGTTTTGAATTTTTTAATATCCCCTTCCTTCTCCTGAAAGTCTGGGGATAGGTGGAAGCGAGTTGGATGATAATCGGCAGCCAAGAAACAAGGTAATCCACGTGTGATCTCTGAGCAAGTGTGGTGTGTTGGGACAGACTGCTCCAAAATGAAGTGTGGGGGAGGAGGGGTAGTTAGGCACAGATTGCTGGTTTCTGGGAGAAATCGCCTCATTCCCAGTGCCCTGGCAGGAGCCTGTCCTGCCCGAACCCCAGAATCCTGAGGGCTGGGAGAGTGGGGAATTACCTCCCCCTTGGAAACTCCTCTGGTGGTCAGGGATGTTTCTCTGACACTTCTTAGACTTCTATCCCAGGTGTAAATTTCCAGGTGCCTGTAGAAACTATCTTCACTTTTATTTAAGGATGGAATTATGTATTAAAAGATAACTTGATGGAATGTCATACCATATTTATATATAATATATATAATTTTCTAAATGTGATTCATATGGAGTCTGAATACATCTGTAAAATTAACCAGCTAGATAGCTGAATAGTTTAGCATGAATTTATGTATTGCCACAATTAAAATGAATCAAATTTTGGGAAACTGGATTGTTAACGCTTGATTTTTGTTTCAAAGACTCGAGCAATCCTGGCTGTTACTGGAAAAGCAAGAAGTAACAGAGCCCTGGGAGATCTTCAATGTGAGCATCAGCATCATGTTTCTGGGTGAAATCCTCCCAGAATGTGAACTGTGTCTTGCTTGCTACTCTGTAATTGCCTCTTTGTTGGCTATCAAAAAAAATTACTGACGATGTTCATGAGTAGTTTGAAGTGATCTGACAAAATCTACTGAGAGAGATCATAGGGTTGAGAGTATTGCTTTGGCCTTGCACTGTGCCTAGGTTGGGCTCTTTCGTCGATATATTTCCTTCTTAATAAGTAGTTCACTTTGGGAAATTTTCTCCTGATTTCTGCAACTGGTTATTGGTAATCTAAAAATTAGGTGAAACTAATATAAAAACATGGAATTGATTCTGAAACTTAATATCCAGAAAGTCTCTTTGTTAGCAGAGAAGAAATAGAATTAAAGCAAATGTGACTTTAGGTGTCTAAAGGGGGGGAAAAAAAATCATATGAGTTACAGCAGCAACGCTTTGGTGGACTATTTGATAAGAGGGACCTCGTGTGTTACCTTCTTGCTCAGTATTGGTTACTGGTGGTGGATGTTTGGAGCCTGTTATGGTAATGTGAAATTTTTAAAAGTTGGTGTCACTTATTGGCATTGTGTTGCATCTGCTGAGCAAGGAGCCCTGTCCACCTGTGCTGGCCTTTCAGTGTAATTCAGGATTTTTGCATGTGGAGTGTATGCACCACGCAGTTCTCTGCTTTATGTGAAGTAACATGGGGTCACTGAGAGTAAGACCGAAGATGGTTAAAGCTGAGGAGGTGGCAGTGATAGCACAGGCAAAAAGTATTCTACAGCCTCCCATAGTGCAGCAGTTATTAACTTGTATGTTACTCAGTTCAGGCTTCCTTTGTATGAGAATTTGAGTCCCAAGCTTGTTTAAAGGTGAGGGGGAGCCATTTTTTGTCTACTTCAGCGGAGACTGTAGTATACTACTTTCAGGTTATTTCCCAAAAGTACAGGGCAGTTTGTATGTTGTGAAATTCTTTCTTTGCTACTGTTGTTGTTAGTCATTACCTGTATTCAATAACTAGATCTGTGTACATGAACAGAAATAGGTTTCCTAAAATACCGCATTGCAATTTATTTTCATCTTGTATTTGCCTTTTAGATAAAATAGTAAGTTTGGTGAAAAACTTCTCATCAGTGAGGTTATTAAAAAAAAAAAATCTATCAAATACTGTTGTGCTGTAGATCATGGTCTTTTTGTATCTAGTGTAATTATTATTATTATGAAATAACATTCTGAAGCAATAGCACATATTTGGGGTGTTTTCTGCATTTGTCAATATTGAATATGTACATCGTCAAAGTGGTGGGCTAAAAGACCAGAAATCTTGTTTTCTTTCCTCCACGTACAATTCCTGTGAATTTATACAGGATTTTAGAAAACATACTCCAAGACGTATGTAAAGTGCTGTTAAGTCTGCTGCCCTAATGCAATCTAAGGAATTTACTTCAAAAGCAGACTTTTGTTACAAAAGAAATGGGTTGCAGTGAAAAGGCATGGATATTGAGGAGTTTTTTCTGATAGGTACTGGGAGGAAGCCTTTTAAGCCCTTCTACCTTCCAGTGTTTTGAAGTACACTGTTCTGATTTTAGGAGTAAATAGCAATAAGCAAATGCAGAATGTGGAATTGCCCTCTTGCAGACGAAAGTAGAGATTGGCCCCATATGAATAAGCTAGTGTGACCACAGCATTGAGTGTACTCTTACAAAAGGTAAAAGAAAGCTGGTGAATAAAATGTAGGATTAATACTTGTACACAGGCTAATTAGCAGAAGTTGTTAACAAGAGGAGTCATGCTTTGCAAACGTACTGGTGCCTCGTGAAGGCAGCTGTCTGGTTGATGGTCCAGTTGGGTTTCCATGGGGTTTTGATGTGGGAGGGGTCTTTGGCCAAAAAGTGTTAACATTCATCTGCCATGGAATAAAAGCAGATGCCCTCTTTAGGTTTTTAAGTGGTTAAAGAGGAGCGAGGGTAGGAGCAGACAGCTGGAGCTTCTGTCTGCCCTGGAGTGGGCATCCTTATGTGCCCATCACGTCTGGGGAGCGGGAGCGTGTGCCCAGATGGGCACAAGGTGGGAGGTGCTACCCTGGGCATTGAGTATTTGCTCTGATCAGCCATGCATTGTGCAAAAAAATCCACATATTAAATTACTTTGTTGTTGTTGAATGCTTCCCTTCACAATGCAGACAAATAGCTACTGGCACAGCTATTGTCTTTGGCTTGGTTACTCTGGGGATGTATCCTACAGGTCTCTGTTGCAGCGCATTGAGCAAAATTCTGAGTGGTCTTCTCTTTCAAACAATGCAAAAGCTTTTCATTTTGTTTTGTTGTATTTAATTAATATAAATACACCCAGAGGCTTGAGCAATTCCTGTATATTTAAAAAAAAAAAAAACCAACCACACACAACAACAACAAAAAAAACAAACACAAACAACTGTGAAGATTAAACAATTGAAAAAAATCATTGTGGTGCACAAACATTATACAAAATGTATAAACTTAAGTTAATAGGAAGGTAAAAGTTCAGGGGAAAAATTGCCTTGAATATTTAAAAGTGTATCTTTAGATCCATTGCCCTTTAGGTTCTGTGCCCTCAGGACAAAAATTGGCTTAAATATTTAAAAGTGTGTCTTTAGATCCATTGCCCTTTAGATCTCATGCTCTCCTTCATTACTTTGTCTTCATATTTGTCGCTTGAAATACTTAGCTAATTACATTTTAATATTGCCTCACTGAAAGCTGAGTTGTATTGTGCACACAGGTCCTGTTTTTTCTGTGTATGTGGCTGTATAACTTGCATAAGAGTTCTGCATGCCTGTTTGATGGAATATTACTATTTTTGTTTAATAGCTTTATTAGATTAGAGGGTGACAGTTATTTTGTTACTTTTTCTTAAACTGTTCATAAAAGACATGGTTGCTGTTCTGCATGGCTTTTAATATTACAGGTTACACAAATTATTAAACAAAGGCAAGAAGAAAGGAAAAAGCCAAATGCATAAACCAGTTTCTGGATGGTTTGATTGCTTAATCTTTTTGTAAACAAAAGCTTCCTACCCCCTGCTGCAGAGTCACATTTTTCAGGCATTTTGGCGGGCAGTGAGGATGACGTTGGCCTTCTACCCTGCTAGTGATCGCAGGGCACAGTGGTTCTTCTTGTTGGAGAGTTTTATTTAGTTTTTGCTGTAGAAAACTGAATTCGGTTCCCATAGTCATCAGCTGTTTTCTGGAAGTGGGCGATGCTAGTGAGACGATGGTCGGCAGGCTCCAGAGCCTGATCCTGCGTTCTCCTGCCATGGCCTCGCAGAAGCCTCTCAGCCAAACCTCTTCTGGAGAGAGGATGATGGGCATTTTGGAAACTTTGAGTGAAATATTGGAGGTTTTCTCAGTGTAAATATTGCCAGCAGAGATCAGAACATTTCACCCTTTGGTGTCAGATAGTGGCACACGTTGAGATCCAAGTGGTATATCTACATATTTCAACAAAATATGTTGCCTTTCCTGCCTTCACATTCACTTTCTAGTTTCATTGGCAGACAGATTGCTTTTTATGTCCTTTCTGTGCACATTACGCCAGAAGGTTCCTTTGCAGAAAATAAATTTATAGTCGCTAGCTGATAAAGGTCTTCCTGCAGCGGTCTTGCAGAAACGTTTTCAGAGCCATCCTTCCCACTGCCGTGTCATTGCTCGATTGTCTCTCTGAGCACTGGAGGTGACAGCCTACCTGCCAGATTTTCCCTCTCTGTTTCCGTGGTAATTTTCCAGACCACGTCAAGGAGAAACTGAAATTTGTAAATGGAGAATTTTTGATTAACTTGGTCTAAACCATGCTGCTGACTTGAGCTATGTGGTCTCATAAAAATGCTTTTTCAGGTAGGAGCTTTCAGGTTTATTTGATTATGGGAGGCCTTTGTGTGTATGTCTACTCAAATGCGTATGTGTGTGTGTGCTCGTACATATTTACTTTTCAAAACTGACGTTCGACCAAAGAACAAATTGCTTGTGTTCATGATGCGTTTGGTGTAGTTGGATGCCGATGAGAGCTTTACCTGTTCTGCAGTTAGCAGTACCAAAGCGATCGCGTGTTTTGATAACATTTCTTTTAGGTTTTGCAGAACCATAATCGGTTTTATGTATGTAAGCTATTCTAGTTTTTTAACAGTCTCTCAAATCTACTATTTTACATGCTTCATTCTTCATGAATAGAGGTAGGCAAATGAAAAATAGCCTAGCAATCAGAAATTGTTCTTCACAAAAGGTTAGTAGGGAAAGTGGAGATATGAAAGTACTTTTAAATAGCAGGTGTAGTCTTTCTGGTATGATTCAAAAAAAAAAAAAAAGGGCAACATTTTTGTCCTGTGTTCCATTAAATTAAAAAAAAAAAAATCTTTGGAAATAAGGAACATTAAAACTGCTTTTGTCTCCTCTGTTGCAGTGTTCTGAACAATACGAGCTGAGTTCTTGTAGTTTGAATTCCACCTCTTGATATTTTGCAAGAACAGAACATTGTCTAATAGTAAAGCAAGAGATGTCTATACAGTTGTTGTGTTAACGTAGTTAGAAAAAAGGGCTTTAAGATTTTGTTGAAGCTTATGCAGTAGCAAGATGTATTCAGATGACTTGCATATCTTAATAGCAAATTTTTCATCTCGTTAATAAGGAGGAAATGTAAAGAATATTATCAAAATTGTCTGTCTGACATGCAGAAAATGTTAAACTTTATCACATTGCAATGAAAATAAACTCATTTATAGCAGCACGAAAAAGATTATGCCTTGTGTTTGCCTGCTATAGATTTGATTTATTCCTGTAGTAATTACAGTCGTTGATTTGGTAAAACTTGAAAACATTTTTTTCCCCAAGCAGAACAAGGCTGTGTGTTCCCATTGCTACTGCATTGCAACACTTTGAACTTGTTTAGCCGACATGACAAAAGGTTTTAATTAAAATACTAGCAAGATAAAAAGAAAAAATAGTCATTTGTCTGTATTAGCTTTGTGCATTTCTCATAATTCTTTAATTCTTGTAATAAAGGAAAAATATCATGACTGAGATAAGAGGTTGTCCTCCCTTCTTAGTCCCCTTGTCAGCAGAAGATTGTGTCAGAGTTCTGGGATGTTTTGCTAATTCAGCGGCAGGCTCTGGAGCGCTGTTAGATGTTGCTTGTTGGTGCAGGGATGAGCAGGAGGTACTTGGGCAGGATCGCGATCCGTAGGATGGTCTGGGGTACACTGAAATGCACCCAAGTACCCGAGCCTTTCTAGCTCCCAGGTAATTGTAAAATAACTCATTCTTCCACACCGCTTTAGTGTTTGTATTAAACTGTACAAAATCACAAAAATGTGGTTGTATAACTGCAAGAATTCCTGTTGGTTACTGGAAACATGGTTACTTTTTTAGAAAGTCAGTTCTGCATGGAAAATGTCACCTGTTGTGGTCAGTTGAGGAATAAATCCAACACCTGATAGAAGGTGAGCAGTTATTTACTGATAAATAAGAGAGCATCTTCTCACCCCTTCGTTCTTCTTGGTTATGGAGTGCTGGCAAGTTGTTTTAACACTGAAATGTTTTGACTCCAGCATGACAATGTCATCCTACAGTACTATGGTGGCAGTAACATGTGAGTGAAGGTTTTAATGTATGCTCATGTGAAAATTCTCAGCTTTACCCCATCTGAATAGTCTGAAATTGAAGAATGTCAGTTATAAGTAGGGTAGCTAAAGGACTTTCAGGAATTTTTCTGCCGAATCCATGGTTAATTGTGGATGACGAGCTCCCTAAACTCTAGGTTAGAAATAGAGATCATTGTCAGAGTTCATTAAGTCTTTCAACTCCTTTTTCTTTTTTTTGCTACTTTCTAATAAATATCTAATTCTCTAAAACATGATTTAAATAATGATATAAATCAAGCAGAAATTTTGATGTAAATCAGTCACTTTGATCTCGCTTTGTTACATTTCTCAAAGGAGAGGTTAATTATTAGTAGTTTGGTAATTATTAGATTGCCTTGATTTCCTGCTAAGTACAGCTTTTACACTAAGGTAACACCTTTTGTCAACAAATCTCCATTATAAGCGTATGTTATAATTGTCTAAATATGCCAAATAAGCATTCAAATACTTCATGCTCGTATTTTTGGTAGTAAAATATTCACTTAACGTACATTCAGTGCTGAATATATGGTTTTATTGATGTCAAATGCTTAGGATTCAAAATTTTAATTCAGTTAAAATATATGAAATGATATTAAATTGTTAACTACATTTTTCTTAAATGTACTAGATACATATATCAAAAGCAGACTTGCTGCATTTTGCTTTTAGAATTGGTAAGGTAGTGCTTTCAAGGTTTAAAACAGTTGTGGTATTAACTCTGGATAGAGACTGAAAAACGTGTTGGCCTTTAAAGTTTTTGTAAATAGTAGATCTCATCCTCGTGCTCTCAATGTTTACTCCTAGACTGGAAAATGAAAACGAGTCTTCATGCTGTGTTATTTCTTAATTGATTTCTTATTTTGAGCAAATCAAATCATTGAATTAAATTAACTGAATAAACTGAAATTAGGAAAAATGCTATTTCTACATCAGCCAAAAGGTCAATCACTCTTTGGAGTTGGTTTAGTGCATTACTTTCAGATGGCTAGCTTGGTGATTTGAGTCTCTTGAAGGCTTGGGAAGCAAATATAGTTTTTTTTTTTAAAACATACATAAAGTTTGAATGCTTTTAAAATGCATAACAGTAAAAATGAATATACGTTTATAAATATATAAATGTTTTAGTACTTTGGAAACATAAACTTAATTTTATTAGGAAAGTACTTTAAGATGCAATATTTAAATATATATGTTAAAAGTAAACACTTATTCCACTTCACAAAGAAAAACCCTCAACAATGTGAAAAGACAGACTCATGCATATGCGAGTTTTTCATTGTGTCCCTTGTGTAAGCACATTCCAAGACTACAAGGAAGTTCAGTTTCTTATAATTGTGATTACAAGAAGTAAGAACTCTGAGTATCCGAAGTTGATCATTGCGGTTACTGTACTATTTGGTACTGCTGATATACTTCTAAATACGTTGTGGTAGTAAAGCCTTTATAATTAAGGTGGAAATCTGTGTTGTAGTGTGTCGGTTATATTTTGCGTCGCCTTCTGAAACTTGAAGAAAATAGAATGTAAGTATTTCAGCGCATAATGTTCTAAAGGTGCAGTTGCAGAGCAAAATGGATATGTGGTGCATTTATTTTACTATTATCAATATATTCTTTCTTTTTGGTGCTTTATTCACATATATAAAATTGAAATAGAGGCAGTTCTGAGGCAGGATACATTTTGGCTTATTTTCCTAAGCAAAACATGGAATATTTGTGTTGTAAATAACTTTCGAAAGTGCTCTGTATTTTAACAGTTTATTTTATAGCAAATCACTTACTGGGCATTATAACTCACAATAATTCTGATACAGGAGTGGGGAAAGCTATTTCTTTGCTTAAAAATATGCTTGTCTAGATTTTGTAAGTATATCCATCTCTGTTTAATATGCATCTACGATAGATGCTCCATATTAATGGATGTGTGATACAGTCCTTGTGTTCATCTGTTCTCACTTTAAACACTTGCATGTTTTATTTTTAAACAGCAACTTACCTTTAGTCAGTTGGCAGAGCTTGGATATTCCCAATCTGAAAGATTCTCGTCATTCAAGCTCTTGTCTGTGATGGTAGGTAGGTTCACGCAGTTTATTATTTTACTCTTTTTTTCCCCCCTACCTTTTAAAAGAAAAAATTAGGTTTTGTAGAGGTGTTAACAAAGCTCTGTCATATTTAGGATGAGGGTTTGCTGGTGGTAATTATTTGAGTTTAGATGTTGCTGCTAATTCTCCAATGTTAATGCATTCTTACGGTTCTTTGGGCTTTGTGTCAAAAGCCTTGTAGAGAGACAGATAAACATCAGCTCCTCGGTGTAATGGAGGACACGTTTCAGGCAACACTAATGTGAACCTAATCTAATAGTGCCTCTGAAATTTTCTTTCATGCTGTTTATTGCTTTTCTTGGATTTATGCTGTAGCAAGATTTTAATGCTAGCTGCTTGAAGATTACCTGTTGTGGTAGAGTGTGATGTGAAAAATTGCAATGGGTTGGAAAGGGAGAAAAAAAAAAAAAGAAACAACCCTCTCCCCCCAGTCCATTGTATATTTTAACTTTAATTTTTTAATATTTGTTTCTCATAACATAAAAGCCTCTTTTCCGTTACAGTTAGAATTTGCTGTCCTATGGAGCAAGCCATTGGGCAACCGAAGAAGTCTGGGAGCCCGTAATCCTCAAAGAGCAGTGCTAGTCTGGACTTCATGTTCTCCGTTGTACCGGCGGCGCTCTTGCAGGTTCCAGAGTATAGTTGTTTGGATGTTTTGTTATCTCAAAGTCACTTCTGTACTCATATAGTCCTAGAGGTATTCTGGTTTTCTGGTGTTGTCTAGGTGCTGGTATGGTCTTCCGTTGTTCTAGAAAACTTCAGAGTCCTCTAGACTACCTTAGAGTCGGTTCTGTACAACAGCCTACTTGATATGCAGTTAAAATTTTGCAAAAGAGGAGTTGGGGAACCACTGAGCGGGGCTCAGAGAGTGCTCCTTTCTGGCTCATCCTGAGTAAGCATGTTCTGTTCCTTTACTCTTTTCCAAGCTAGCTGAGTATCAGCACAGATTTTTCTCAGGCAACACTGTTACTATGTGCTTATAAAATGTGGAGAGCTCAGATTTTGAGATCTTGTGTATCGAATGAAATACTCCTATTGGTTTGGCAGACTCAAAGGTTGGGGCGGCTGTTGAGATACGGATGCTTTGGATGAGGCTTGAGAGGCATTGCTCACGCTATTCCCAGCTCCAAATATTATAAGTTGCAAGTAAAGACACAGTAGGCTGATGTGTAATAATTTGTTTCTTCTTAAAAAGAATAACTCTAATCCTAATTCCTAATAATTAGATACTTCTAATTCCTAAGTCGTATGTGTCTTTATCCCTTTGATTACTCATGAGCTAATGGTAATTTGTATGTCTGTCATCCTTGTTTCCTCATTCCTTAAACCTCAGTTAAGCTCTTGGAGAATCCATTTGCGTTGTGTGTTTGTTTAAAAGCTCAGTACTCGTGGAGGGGGGAGTGGAGGTGCTACATGGCAACCTGTATTAGAAGGGTGATTCCTAATTTATCTCCTGATTATTTTAGCACTGTAATGAAAACAGTAAGAGGATGAGTCACTGGGAGAGTGGAGTAAGGTGGGAAATCAAATTTCTAGTGAAAATGAGGCTGTTCCAGGAATATTGTTCATCTTGCTCCAAGCCAGAACCTTGTTTTGTTTTACATCCTCAGTTTGAGAAAACAGACGAAGAGAAGTATAGAGTCATATAGTAACCTAGTAAATGCATCTAGGCAGCTAAGAAGATGGATGTGGCATACATGTGCTTTACTACTGGAAGTCCTTTCTGGTCTTTCTGATGGAGTTTGACAGACTATTCCTGTTCAGTCACAAATACAGCCATTCCCACAGAGAGCATTATGTTAGTGCTGTGTGTACAGGAATAATGCAAAGGCAGCAAGAAAATAGGTTGATGTTTCATCAGCTCCATGAGGAGTTTCAGCCACATCTTGTTTTATCAAGCAGGTGCCTGTAGTGGCCTACCGGTCTGTCTGTTTTGGTATTGCAGAAATAGAGAAAAGCCTTTATTCTGGTACATCTCTGAACCGGATGACATAGCTGCTGCCCTTCGGTACTCAGTAAGAGCTGCAGGCTGCGTATCGATGTCCACCTCTACGCCTGCAATGCAGACTTGCGTTGTTCCTGTTCCTTTGACTTCCTTTGGGGAGGGTGAGATGTTCAGCTGTGCCTAAATAAAGTGGTAACATGGTAGTTGGATGTATCTGAAAAAACTTTAGTCCCTGTCCCCCCAGTAATACAGACAGGGTAACAGTCTTTTCTGTGACTTGAGAATGACTTTTTGCTGATCAGTATAGAAAACATTCTAGGAATTACCTTTTTATAGTAAAAATGTACCAAGTAAAACACAGGCAGGGACCACATGGGCATGAGAAGTAAAATTCCTGGTCAAACCTTGAATTTCCCAAGGCAAAATGTAATGCCTACTGAATATCCCAGCTGGGTGGAAGAACTAAGTTTAGCAGGCATCTTCAGCTGGTGAACTGATATGAGAAGTTTTGATATACTTCACCTTATAGGCATTTAGGGCATGAGTTTTTCCCATTGCCAAGGGATCCTCAAAGATGGTAAAAGATATAAGCAGTGTTCCTAGATTTCATACAGGCGGGAGTAGTGAAGGTGTCATTTCTCCTTTGAAAGCTTCATAACTTATTCATCAAAATTAGTCATGCTTAGCTTCATAGGCAAGAGATTGCTCAGAACTGGAGCATCTTAAGAAATGTTTTGTGGTGAGTGGTTTCTCAAGAAACCAAATATTTAGCAGCTCCTTTCCTTTCCTTTTTTTTTTTTCTCCCCTCCTAGAAGAAAGCTACAGAACATTAGGCAAATACATGTGTTCATTCTAGTAGTCCTGTTTCGGCTAAGAAAGTCTTGCGTGTTGGTGATCTTTCAGTTGGTGCTGAGTGCTCATCTGCCATCCATCTCAAAGACATCTGCAGCTAGAAGGGTCACCAGCACATCAAGATGCAGATACTTAGTGCACCTCCCTGGTTATACAGGGTCTTACTCGCTTAAGCCAAGCAGGAAATACCAACTCCTCCAGCTCTGGAAATGCTTATATGGCTCACCATGGTAAAAGGCCTTGCGAATATTTGTCCAGTGGTATGAAAAGAAAGGATACGTTGTTTCTGTCTCGGTGTCCTACATTTTCTAACTTCCCTTAGCATGTGACGATGCTGCATTATATGGCTTGGAAACTCCAAAGTCCAGTCTGTGTTAGTTGGCATTCAGGCTGCAGTAGGCAGGAGTGGGGTTTCTTCAGCTGCATGCCTGGGATTTTTCGAGTGCAGCCCTTCTGAGCACTTCTGGAGCATGTGGAATTCGTGTCTACAGTCGTGGCTTGGTTCTCCATGGCCTAACTAGCCCTTCATTTGAATCATGCATTTTGTTGTCTTTTATGTTTTGTAGACATTGAAGTCAGAAGTGATTGCTGAGCTGAGAGGTCCTTTGTGACCCAGAATTGCATTTTTCCATAGAGATAAACTAGTACTTGAAATGATTAAAAAAAAAAAGATTTTTTTAGTTGTTCTGTCCTTCTACCCAGCTCCGTTTTACACTCTGGAGAAGCTACGATATTCTTTAGGATATTCTTTAGATATCCACAAAGTTCTTGAATAAATTAATGTACAGTTTGGAAAACAAACTGACTTTGTACTTCAGTATCAAAGCAAAAAAAAGAAAAAAAAGGCCTTAAAATTAACGCTATCTGCATAGTTAAATCCAGTGTGGCTTGGGCGTGTGCAAATCAAATATTTCTTCATCTTCTTAAATGAGTTTTCTCACTGATCTGCAAAATATCAGCTTGGTTCTCTATTATACAATATAAAATTTCTGCAAGCCAGATACTCACCAAAGGTAACATTAGACACTGAGCAAATAATTGTTTCCTGTCACACTGCATTAGTAACTGGGAAGAAGGTGTTTCCTAATTTGTATTTGTGCAGAACTAAATATAGCTCTTGCACAGCTTAACTTCAACTTTAGCTGTTCATGTCCCTGAGAAATTCAGCACCATCTTTGTCATTTACTGGGGAATGATTTTAGACATTCTTATGTGCTTCTTGCACTCCCATTTGTGAGTTTTATAGTCTTGGGAACTTGACTATGAGGCTAACCACACTCACAGAACATCCTGATAACCCTGGATTGTTGCTGTCTGTGGGGATTATTGTGGAGTGGTTTTTTTTTTTTCTCCCCTCATAGGAGTTACAGGATAGCAAGTCTTGGTCTCAGCTCCCTCATTCTGCATTTAACAAGGACCAGGTAGTACATAGATTTAATTTTCCAGCAAAAACTGCTCTGATTCTTCCACCTTAAATCTGTTATTTATCACCTGTGCTATTCTGTAGCTGTTCTTGTGTCATGCCATCAACTCTACTGATGATAAAAAAAACCTGTTAAGAAGTATTCATACTGGGCTGTCCTAGTGAAAATCATGCTGTGTTACCCAGTAAGGAAAATCTGATGTTGTAGATAGGTGTGTTGAATAGATTGTGTCTTCTGTAGGAAGCGTACCAGCTGATTTCTGTGCTTTGGGTTTGTAGAGAGACCAAGATGGTACTTAGTCATTCACCTGTGTCCCTTCTGCAGCCTTATGTGTGCTGCCAACACATATGCATATCATGTGCATATCATCAGCGCTCTGCCCAGCTTCTCATGTTATGGGTAAAGCATGTAATTAGGAGGAGGAGGAGGGAACAAGCCTGCTCTTGCTAGTGGGAAGGAGGAATCCTGTGTACCTGGCACTAGCTGTCTGCCTACACCTGCATCTCTTACCTTCAGAGATATCACTTCCTCAAAGGATACAGAAATCTACAGAAAATTGCCTAGGTTTGTAACAGCTTTCCTCTTGGCAGACTGAGATTTATTTATACTGCTGTTTGTTACGCCGTAGGATGTGACAGGCAATTCCTTGTGCCTGCGTTCTGTCTAAAACGTGAGTGATCGCTGGGAATGCGAGCAATTGCATTTGAAACTTTCCTCCCTCCATTGGGGAGAGTTTGAGCTTGAACTCTCCCCTTGTTGAGATCTTTGAAGTTTGGGTCTTCAAAACTGTTCTCCACTCCAAAGACCTACCAGTGCAGTCATCATCCTTCCCTTCTGAGACGGGCTGGACCAGGCTCCCTTCAGAGGCCATTAAAGCTGTTCGTTTCATCCTCCAGAGAGGTCAGTAGAGAAAGACACAAGTAAGTAATTATTCCCTGCCTCTCCTCCAGCAGCTGAGCGAGCTGTGGAAGTTGTGTGACTTGAAACATCATTAAATCTCTGAGCAGCGCGGAGTGGCTGCAAGCCTCAGCAGCAAGGGATCCCTTTGCATGCAGCAGAGGGGAGGGCTGAGGAACAGGTGGTATTTAGGAGCTAATTAATATTTGTGAATAACAATGTGCTATTGGTACGAAAACAAATCACTCTGCGTCTGAATATTTATGGTGATGGCTTTCAAAGCTGCTTGGATCACGCAAGTCCTTTTCCAGCTGTTGCGTCTCCTCTCATGTCACAACGCTTCACACCGGGGTGAAAGTGCTGCACGTGGCTGGGCTGAGCAGGGTGTGCAGGTTGAGAATACTCTCAACAGTTCAATATTAGCGGGCCATGAGGTCCCAAACGTTTTAAGTATTCTTTGCTGGTAGAGTAAGCTGTGCAATTTATTTAGCCTGAGATTTCATCCCATTAAGAGCCAAGCCATGCACAGAGATAATGCTATGTTTGAAGAGAAAGCAGGTGTTAAAGGTTGTTCTCCCTCTTAATGTTGTGTGCGAGTGTTTTACAGTAGATCAAACTTGCCTAATGTAATCTTCATAATGCTTTCATTTAAAATGTTCCCTGTGGTTTGTATTTGTGGAACTGAAAGAGCAGACTCTACTTTGTAGCTTGGTGGGGCGGGGTGTTCGATTGAACATATGTTCGCACTGCCATTTGGGAAAGATAATAGGTTTTTAACCTCTGTCAGTGTTAGACTGAGGTATTTATGGAGCTCTATTAAAGTTGTGCCTAGGTAGCTAACCTTACCATACAGGTTTTTCACAATTAGCCATTTTCTTTTGATAAGTTGCAGATTTTCCTGGCCTCTGACAGTGCCTCTTGCTGTGTCAACCAGCACAGGAGCTTGCCAAGGAGCAAGGAATTCCTTGCTGTTGTCAGCGCTGCGTAAAACGGTCGTGGCTACTGCTATTGTGTGTTCAGTAAATATTGTCACATAGATTAAAAAAGCAGCTTTTCAGAGTTTCATAAAATGTTGCGTGTTCCCTTCTGGGCTTGATGTGCAGAAGCTGGGAAGCTGGCAGACTGGCAGCAGTGCTCGTGCTTTCAGCTGCCGTGGTTCCCAGGTTGGGCCATAGGCGCGGGGTTGCTGCAGGGCACGGTTGATGGATGCTGGACACCTGTCTGCCACTGCTGCTGGCCCCGAGTTTAGCTTGGGAGGGGGAAGCGGTCTGTATTCTGCGAGGCGAGTTTGTTTTAACGGGGGAAGGTGTAATTTAGTGTGCTAAAATCCTACTGGTATGCCATCGCTTCCATCACTTCGGGCTTCTAACAATGTAAAGTAGTATGGTGGAGACAGCAGTGTGCTTCACAGAGGAGTTTATCTCCAGTGAGCTGCCATTACCACTTTCGTCACTGCTGATTAAATTTTTCTGTTAATGTTTAATCCTAAATAGCAAATGCCTAGTGTTTATATGCCCTCTCTGGATAAACAGAACATCCGTTTTGTAAAGTTGGCTATGACATCCAAAACTGAATCCATGTATAATTTTGAGTATGTGTGAGTAGGACAAACAGACGCAAAGAAATTTAGAACTGAAGTACTCATTTGAACGTGAGCATGCCCTGGTGTGGGAGGGTTTTCTGGGGCTCTTACAGTGCACATTAAGTGGTGCTATAACGGAGTATTTTCTGACCTTATCTTAAAAGTCTTTGCTCTCTGTCTCTATCTTAATACTTCCAGTGCAGAAGAGGTTTTTGGTGGCATGTTTCCACTGCATTTTATAGCAGCAGTTCCACTGAGGTGTAGCTGAGAATAGTTGACTTGAACTGCCCCTACAATGTAAATGCAGAACCTATTTCAGCTTTTGGAAAAAGGAGTCTTTAGTGAAATAAGTGCATGTGTACCTCGTGAACGATTGCAATTACGTGCGTTAGAGCTATAGAAAATTCCACAGGGTTTCCAAAGAGTAAGTACAAAAGAAATGCATAAAAAGAGGTATCACAGTTAGCAGCAGAGACTGATACTTGTAAGGGAGGAAATTAATATAAATTGTTGGCTTACGGAAATTTCAAGCATTTTTATGCATTTAATAAAGGGTTGCCATTTAAGTAGCTTAAGCATCCTTCTCTGCAGATAACGTGTCCTGGGACTTAACAAACCACTTACTGTTGGATGGATTCCACTCAGATGTGATTGCCATTCTTGCAACAAAGACTAGTTGATGAAGAGAGCGAAAGGAGCCAGTACTGAAATAGTCATCACATTAGTATGGGGGAATGGGGAGAACAGGTTTGTTTATCATCTTTCTTCTGTAAGTTTAGTATGTTAGAGTCTTGGTCATAGGCAAGATGTGTTACGTAAGAGAGAATCAAAATATTGTTTCTGCCCATAAAACTGTCTAACCTGAGTTGTGTCAACTTGGAGGAGGTGTTAGCTGGATACAGACCATCTGGGGAGAGACCGGAGCTGGTAGGACAAAGCCTGGTGAGTTGGAGGCAACATGTAGCAGCAGCACAGACAGAGCCAGGTTTTTGGTGAGCATTACTGGAAAAAGGAGCATTTAAAGGAAAGCATCCCGGCAAGTCTGTGAGTGCTTGGAAGAGGGCTTCCCTCGAATCCCAGGGAGCCTAACAGAAGGTGCCAGGATGCTTTTCTAAAGCTCTGACCTGAGGGATGGAGACTGGCAACATGGGACAGCTGAAGATTGGTATCAGGTCACCAAGTCCCATGTGATGTGGAAATTGGGGAGGGGGGGACAGCAACCTTAAGACATGTTGTAGATGCTGGGACAGAAGAAAGGGGACCAATATGGTCAAAGCTATGAAAAACATATTGAGGAGCATTCCGAATAGATACTAGCAGGGTAAGACCTCAGAGTTAAAAACGGGAACATGTTCTGAATGACTGCAGTGAACGCTTCAAATGTGTGCCAGAAGTAAATATAGTAGAGTAAGCACTGCTACAGAGTCATTGAAGTCAATGCTGCATAACATAAAATTGCATAATATATTTGTTTGTGAAGGTTATTTTAAATGGATCCGAGTCCTTGGAGAGGTGACTGTGTTCTGGCTCCCTAGGCTGAGGTTTCCAACGTGGCTGGGTCCGATCTAGCGGCAGGCTGCCAGCGGAGGCCTGTGCTCGCCCTTCTATTGTGCCAGCTCCCCGCTTGTCCGGCCTGCTCACAGGCTGGTGCAGCGTGCATCCCCGGAAAACAAAAAAGGAAGGGATTTTTGTTGGCCCAGTCCGCTCGGGTTGTGAGGGGATCAGAAAGGGTCTCTGTGCAGTGCGTGAGTGGGAGGGTAGGTGCAGATGTCCGGAAACGCGTGGGGCAGCGAGCTGGCGGGTCATCTCAGCCCCGCGCTGGCGTTCCTCCTGACTGGCGCCAGCCATGTGGTGGCACTGCAGCCGCCAGGGGCCCGGATTTCAGGGCGCTGTCATGCTCTGGAAGAGTACTGAAAATGTTTACGAAATGAGTACTCTGTAAATGATAAGGATTAAATAACATTTTACACATTTGCATAATTTTGAATCTTTTATCCTTCTGAGGACTGTAGTCACTTGGCTCATTTTAAAGAACACTTAACAGCATAACTGAGCCAAGCTGAAGCAGTCGGTTACGGAGCCGAGCTGGCACTGAAGATAAAGGTGTGTTTTCGGGGAGACCACGTGTGTTCCTTGTAGCCTCCCTCACACGATGAGCTGAGGGCTCAGAGCATGGCGCTGAGGCAGGTGGGAGGCATGGCTGGTGCTGGGGGGGGTCAGGAGGTCTTTGGGAAACCGCTTGGGAGCTGGAGCAGTGGAAGTAGGCCGTGTCTCCATGCTGATAGCATGCAGGGTCATGACTGCAGGAGGACTGGTGGAAAGAACTTTTCTCTAGGCTGGGTAGGATGGAGGGGGTTACCAGCTGGAAATACTGCAGAAACGTATTTTTACTTGGTGTGGTCACAAGGTGACAGCCACAGGCATGATGCCATGTGTAAGATAGTGAGGTGGGGTAAACAAAGCAAGCGGATAATTTTAAGGCTGAAGGTGCCATCTGAGAGAAAACTCAAAGAACTTGTGGTAAAATGGGTCCTGACAAGGAGGTGGCATAATTCAATTTTATCGGCAGGGAAATAAAATTCAGGGGTAGAGGAAAGCTGTTTAAGCTACAGGATCAATGCTGGCATGAAAACAAATGGGTAAAAACATCGAGGAATAAATGTTAGGCTCAAAATTAGTGGTTTGCTTTTTTTTTTTTGACTGCAAGAGGAATTGGGTTCTGCAGTGTATATCAGACACAGAAGGTGGGGAGGAACACAGTCCGTACACTGGGGCTCAGTCTCAATGATCGCAGTTCCTCAAGGTGGTTCTTGTCATAGAATGCTGAGCTAGCATGTTCGTGTGCGGTGACAGGTTACTGTGATGGCGTCATGTCGGGGTAGGAACGGGGCAATTGTCCTGTCCTGTCACAGGTTTAAAACTGTCTGGGTGGGAATACATGTTAAACCTAACTGCTTTTTCCCCAGGACGAAGAATTTGTGTCATTAAGTGAAGCTTTAACCTTTACTGTTTAATCTGTGAATTTCTCTGCTCTTATGGTCATTTATGACACTTATTTTTGTTTTGTTTTGTTTTCCTAGGTTTTTTTATGGCCTCTGTCACAGTAGCATCTCAGCGTCTCGCAGGCATTTATGGATTTATTCTGAGAACGTTCCTGTGAGGTAGGGAAACGTTATTACCTGCATTTTACAGACTGGGAGCTGAGGCACGGTGAGATAAAGGTTACAGGAGGAGTCTGTAGCACAGCCAGCAGTCAAACTCTGATTGCTAGCAACTTATTTATTGTCCTAATCACAAACCAGGCTACCTGTCTTGGGCTTTTTTCCTTTTCCTTCTCTCTTTTTTTTTTTTCTTTCCTGGTCTGATTTTTAGTAGAAACAATCTGCAAGGGGCTGGGAGGACCCGTGGAAAATATGATTAGGGTTCCTGGTGTCCTTTTTTAACATTGTTACTTATGAGTTGACATGCCTTTCTAAAAATATCAGCAGATCTGTTTATGTTAAATGATTAATGTGTTTAGACTTTCAACAGATAAGCTGTCATGCTTTTTTTTGAGTCAGTAACTCCTTTATCCTACCTGTCTAGGCTTGTGGCTGTTGAATTCTTACCCTGCCTAAGCTAATGCCATCCCAGTCACCTAAAGCAATGCCAAGAATTTCATCATCCATGCAAAGATCAGATTCATGTCAAGACAGATGTAAAGTTTCTCAAGCACATTTATGTGTAATTACTGTTTAACTTTATTTTTCAAAGGTCTTTCCAAGCCAGTTAAAATGTTCACCTTTGAGCTCCCAGATTCTCCCAGAAATTGAATTTCAGTGCCTGATTAGTGATGCTGATCCCTTTCAAAAGTATTGCAAAGTTCCTGACATGTGTGCACACTGAATTATAATGTACATCATAAAATCAAATATCATGAATAACAGCTTGAAAAATACTTTTTTTTTTCCTCCAAATAAGGAAGTTTTAAGACAGGTCTCCCTTGAGCCCTTCTTTCACCTCAAGTTGGTATTTAAAGTGTGACTTCTACTGCCTAAGGAATTTTCTTAGAGCTACAGGAACATTACAAATTATGAAGACATGAGCAGACTCTCACAATTAAATATTTTTATTGTCTATTAAAATAAGCAACATTATTAAAGTGATAACATTGCAAAGAAATATTTAATGCCATGTTTCTAATTTCATACTCTTTATAATACACACATTGAATTATATTTATTCTCTTTATTAATGTATATTACATGTCTTTGTGTCCCCAAGAATGAAGCCCTAATGACTCATAAACTGTCTCAAAGTGTACTAAATAAGATTAAAGAGCTGGCCAGTGACCTTACCAGTCAATTAGGCTATGCATTACTCATTCCAGTATTTGTGGCGTATAGAAGGGAAGCGAAAACTCATTAGCTGAGATGCTGATGTTTGAAACAAACAAAATTTCTCTAAAACTAGGAACAGGTCTTGTTGTTTACGTGGAGATCGAAGCACTTACAGTAGGTTCATCTTTACATATGTGTGTCTGGAAGTACTGCAGTGTGGTCCTAGGAGGGTGAGGAAAGCCTGCTGGAAGAGATCAAGAGAAGAAATTTTAGGCTCAAAGTGTTTTGGAAGAGATTCTGCCAGGCACAGGTGGCGTTGGTCAGGCACTGGTGGGTGCTGTAGGAGATGGTGCTCAGATGGTGGGATGTGCCACCTGAGGTGTTTCAGAAACCTTGTGTTTCACAGAAACAACAGGGCAGGGACAAACTTGTTGGCATGGCACACTGAATGGGTTTCCTCAAAGGTGAGCCCTGGTTTGATAGCACTGCGTTTGGATAGGAGAGTGACCAGAAAGGCTGGGAGTGTGTGTGTGAAGACCACATCCCCCTCTCATGCAGGTCAGGAGAGGGGAGGTGGACGAAGAGCAGTGATGACATCACGTGGGAGCTGAGCCAGCAGCTTTGGTCATGCCAGTCAAACAGTGGTCCTCAAAGGCTGCTCAGTTTCCTAGCCTTTTTTTTTCCAGTATGTTCAGTTTTTAGCTGACACTGAGAAGGTCTTCTATCATTCTTGATGTAAACTCAGATTTTAGGAAATAAAAGGTGACAGGCTTGGCCAGTACACAATGTGGCTGAAAGTATGTTTTGAGTGGCATGCAGTAACATCTTTTAAAGTAAATCAAGTTCTTTGAACAAAAATTGGGCAGAATCTCACTGATCTAGGTCACAGTTTATCTGTAGGGGTTTCTTTTAAACTAATTTCCTTAATAAAGTCCATCTCATTTGGGGGGGCGGGGGGGAAACCGGGCAACCTGGAAAAAAAAGAAAGTGTATATTTGCTGTTCAGATGAATGAGAGAAGAAAGAAAAGGAAGCCTTTTCAATCATGTCAGGCTGAATCTAAAGCATTAAGGAATGATTTTACAGGAGAACCCCTGAAGATAAACTATAACCTAGATTAGCAGAATTCAGATTAGGTTTTCAGGAGTTTGGAGACTGCAGTACATCCTGAAGCAGTCTTGACATTCATTTAAACTAAAATTATTGTGTGGTTGCTCTTTCAAGAATATACAAAAATGTGTAGAATTTCCATTTAAGTGTTATAGTCCTGAAATTAATAAACTCAAAGTGAAGACTACGTGGGAAAAAACAAAAACAAAACAAAAAAAAAGAAACAACCACCCAAAACTCAGTATTTTCCACTTGAACTAGCTATTGCTAGGAAAATGTTATCTAAGTGATTATGGTTTAGAGGTTTTTTTTTACATGCAGTGTTACCATTGAAAGTTGGACATTGGGACTGCAGTTAAAACTGAGGCTTCTGCATGATTAGTTTTCTTCATTCTAACTAAAAACTGTAAAGGAGTTGTCATCAGTTAACCTTGTCCTCGTATAATTGTTCAAATCTTTCTATTTTTGAACTTACTTGCATTTGGAATATGTGATGCTGTGTTCTAATTTAAAGGCTTTTCAGTAATATAGGTGATGTATTTCTACACAATGCTGGCACAAAGCTTAGGTGATTCAAAGTGATTTGATTGTGTGTTATGCCACATTGACTGGAACGCAGTAAAGCTTAATGCAAAGCAGGGAGGTGCCGTTACTTCTCAATGTAGTGTGGTGAGCAGTGTTTTCTGGCTGTACGCTAAATGATAGCCTCGAAAGGGCATCGACTGAATTCATTGGCACAGGTCAGCATTCTTTATATAGGGCTGCGTATGGTTTTTTGGACTGAGAGTCTTTACAGGTCCTTTTATCTTACAGATGAGTGAGTGGAATCTATTAAAATAGATTGGTGCCCAAAGGGCATGGCTGTTGGCGATTTACCTGGCTTCATACAGTAGGTGTTGGAGAATGCATGTGGAGAGGGAAGGGTGGGGTTTAAAGCCAGAGATTTGGATGAGTAAAACTCATTTCTGCTTTGAAGATGTATGCTTTAACTATTCTACATGGATATATGTTTTCAGAAGTGTATTTATGAAAAACAGTATCAACAGATGCTGGAGATGTTACAAGATTTAACCATATTTGCAAAATTGAACATGCAAAATTGAACATGAGCACTAGCCCTCTGGTCTTTTTCATTTCCTTTTCTATTATATCATCAGCATATTGGTAGGTGGCTTTTGTTTTGTCACTTCACCTACTTAATTAATTTAGCTATCTGAGGGTTATGCAATAAAGGTAGAATTATCATAACTGGCAACATAACTTTGTCATCCCCTGTAGTCAGCACTTGCTAGCACTCTGGTGCAATGGGTTTGAATAGCTGCCACACTGTGGTTTTTTTTTTTTTTTTTTAAACCTGAGACGAGTGCTGAACTCATTAAAAATACATGCTGCCTAAGTTAATGCGTGTAAGAAGTTTTGGTACTGAGATACCCTTTGAGGATGCATTCAACTCTAATTAATTTGGTTTCGTTCTATCTAGTATCAGCATAGACTTGGTTGAAACCACCTAGTATGCTTTAGACTTCTGTTTCGAAGCTGAGTTGAAGGGCAGTTGAAGACGCAAAAGCGTGCGGAGGTGACTGCCTGGCATTCCTGGTGCCTGCCAGCAGCAGGGCTTTGCATGGGTAGGAGCACCGGCTGTGTCTCCTGGGTGCAGGGCATCACACGGAAAGGATACTCATCATATTGTACTCTTGGGCAAAGCTGTGGATTCCTAAAGATGCACGAAATAATTAGGTTTGCTGTACTGTAATTGAACAATTGCATGATACCAAGCTCCTCTGACTAAAACAGATTCTAAATTTTTCCACTTATGAAATAAGGAACAGCAGCCTAGAAGATTATCAGTGTTTTATTGGATTGGCTTTCTCTCTGTGTGTTCGTACTTTCTTTCTATACATCATTAGTTCAAGGGTAATTTCCAAGGATTCTGCTAATTATGATCTGTTTTGCAGTGGAGCCAGGCAGTAAGAAAGGGATTACTAATGGTTACACTTGTATTAAGAGCACATAAAAGTATGCACGGGTTGGAAGTATTGTTTTTTTTGTTTTGTTTTGTTTTTGGCCTGGCAGTGTTGGAAATCAAGCTTTGTTATGTCCAGTAAAACAGATTTCACTGAAAGAAGATTATAGTGTTTTATGAGGGAAGGTTTTCACTGTATCACTCACTTTGCATTGAAGACAATACTCAGAGATCTGTTTCAAGAGTAGACTGCTGTATTTTGTATAACTGGAAGAATGTATGGATTTGTTGCATTTTCATCACAGCTAGCTATAGAAAATGTTTGTCTTTTTAACTAGAACGAGGGTTTTAGTCTTACAAAAGGATTTTCTAGATAGAAACCTCGGGTAAAATAGATACTAGATGTAAAAACTAGGGGGGGGAAAAAACACCACCGGCCAATTTTTCAGTGTTCATTTCCTGAAAATTGGACCTTTTAAAGCATTTCAGGTTGAGTACACTAGAAATTGAGGCATTCAAATCACTAACTGCTTTTGAGAATGACAGCCAGAATCTCCATTAACGTTGCATCTTCTGCTTAGGGGATCACAGAGCAGAGACTGATGCCTCTTTGAGGGTGGAAATGGAACAGTTTAAGAAGTTACAGTGCTTACCTGAGATACGGTAACAGCACGCAACTGTGTCTAGTTGATTTCGTAGAAAAAACAGAAACCACAGAGGATGATCTAAGACCGTCTGGTTTGCTTTGCATAGAAGCAGACTAGCTATGCTCCTGTAGTAAGTTGCCATGTCTCAGCTGTAAGGATGATAATTTCCAGTTGATGAAAGGTAAATTATAGCCATAACAGGTGGGTACATTAAAATGTTGATATGCTTCAAGATACCTGTCTGTGTTCACAGAGAAGTGGGACTTGCTGTGCTGGTTTGGACTAGTGGTCAGTCTAATTCAGTACCCTACCCCTGGCAACGATCAGCGCTGGATAACTAAGGGAATGGCACAGGAAATCATGCATTTGATTATCAAATGTTATATTTGCTGGCAAAGGGTTGTGGTTTTTTTTTCTTAATGTATCAAGCCAAAACAGGCTGGTTTAGTCACTGAAAAGTGTTCCTTCTAAGATGCAGTTAACTTTTTCTTTTAATCTTTCTTTGCAGAAAAGAAGTTTACTGACACTTCTTAATGTTTTCCCTTTAGACATCTCAGCTGAGGGTTGGTGTAAGCCGTATAGTCTTTAATCTGGCTTGTTTTTTGTTTGTTTTTGAATGTGTTCTGCATCTCCAAAAAAACAGTCATGATAGATGAGTAGTCTGGGGTTTTTAGCTAACATTATAGCTGAAAGATAAAATACTAAATGGGTTTCATAGAGTTATTGTATTGCTTGAGTGTGTCTTCACATTAATTAAAATTAATTTAAACAAGGTGATAGGAGTAAAGTGCGGAGTAGGAGAAGGATAGATGTGAAAAAAGCAGATAAGATAGGTGTATTCAAATAGTCAGAGCCTGATGAAATTTGCCCTAGGGTACAGCAGCAACCAGCCAAGCAACCTTTGAACCATTTACAATTATCTTTTAGAAATTGTGAAGAGCAGGAGGGGTTTTGGAGGACTGAAAAGGGCAAATGCAGTACCTGCCTTTGAAAAAGGGAGGTCCAGGGAATTACAGACTGGTTAGTCTAGCTGTGATGCTTAGAGAATTGGAACAAATTTTTAAATCAGTTTCAAGGAATCTGGAAGATAAGATGATCATAAGGGATTGGGGGGAGCTGTAGCTGTGATGTATCTTGGCTTCAGTGGCTTTTGACGTAACCTTGTGGCATTTCTGTGGAATAGGGACATACATGTTTAATTATTATGATAAACAAGTAACTGTTTAAAGACCATGTTTGAAGAGTAGTTACCTATAACTTGCTGTGAAAATCAGGGGACCAAAGAGGGTGGCATGAACACACCTCTGTTTGCCTTGGGCTGAGCTTTGTTTGCTGTTCTCTTTACTAATGTGGGCAGAGGAGTACTTACAGGATCTGCAGGTAAGCCCAGACTGAGGGGCTGCAAGCATTGTAAAACATAGTTCAGAGGTAAGTGGTCATGGTAGACTGAAAAAGCATTTGGAAGCCTGCACTGTGCAACTTAATGAGTTGAAATGAGGAAATACAAAACAATGAGGACGTGGCTAGGCTGCACAGCCGTGGAAGAGCACTTTGGTACATGTACTGGATCACCACCTATACGCGAGCTAACAGTTGCAGAGAGAACAAACTCCATCTGGAGTGTATTAGCAGGACTATAATTAAATTTGAGGTAATGACTCTGCTGTGGTCAGTGCTGCCCAGCCCTAGACATGGAGCTGTGTCGGTACATCGGGGAGTGTGGACTGGCGGAGGGCATCCCCTGGAAGTGAATGGGGTCTGGAAGATGGGCGAGACGTGGAGGCTGTTGGAGCTGCGTCTGGTCAACCGGTGGGTGAGAGGACCAAGCGATTGATTGCTGTCTGTCTTGGCCGAGGGATGGACAAGAAGTCCTCTCAGGTTACAACAAACCTTTAACTCAGCTTCTGCGGACCATCACAGAGTATGAGAAGGATATCAGTGAGTCAAGAGGGATGCTAAAAATGGGAGCGCCTCGGGCAGAGGAGCCCAGGGACTGGAGCAGGAGACATGCAAGCAGAGGCCGAGGGAGTCGCGCTCCCTGACTGTGGTCTCCCACCCTGGGCAGCTGCCTGTGGTGAAGCAGTTCCCTGTCTTCTGGGGAGCATGGACGAGACGCAAGGCAACATGCATGGAGTGCGGCAAGGGAAGCCCCAGTCAGATATAAGGGGAAAAGAGAAGTTCAAAGTGAGAGTGGAAGAGCACTGGACTAAGAGCCCAAAGAGGCTGTGGCACTTCCATCCTTCAAGGTGCTTGAAAATCAACTGAAGAAGGCTGTGGGCTACCTGGTCTGACCTCAATGTTAGCCCTACTTTGTTTGGACTAGGGACCCTTCCTGTCTACCTTATTTTGTGGTTCAGTAAACTACTTCCACCCTACTTTTCTTGAGAGGATGAAATTTTTGAATGATAGGTTTCAGGTCAGTGGCAGTGCTCCTGCAGATAATGTTAATCAATGGTTGGGAAGGGCCAGGTATTACTGAGGTTGCTTCCCTTTGAGTAGTTTCTCTTAATAACATAGACATTTGTTTTCTCAATCGAGCTTCAAGAAGAAGCACTGTAATCAAGTGTTAAAATTCCTTCAGTGCTTCAGCATTTTCTTTTGTTAGAAGCGCCAGAGTGTTTTCTAGGATACTGGCATTTAACTTCATAGCGTTTAAGAAACCTTTGCATCAAGCATATGGATTTGGGTGCTCAAAGGGCATTGTAGTCATGTGATATAATAAACATCTACCTAATCAGAGAAGCTTATTGTTTCCCATCATAATAAATAGAAAACATGTGATGAGTGACTTCAGCATCTATTTCTTCTTAATGTTTTGCAAGCATAGTAGCTATGAGCTTGTAATAGTGATACACAATCTGTAACTTGCAATGGTTAGATGTTAATATACATTGGCTTTGTTTAAAGATCAAGAGTGGCTGTTATGTAATGAAATGTTAACTCTGTTTTAAGCTCCGTCAGATTTTGTAAGGTGTCTTCCAGAGGTAGAGTATATTGCCATTTAGAAGGATAGTCTGTTTGATGAACCTTATCAACAATTTAATGTTATTGTTTTTCTTGAAAGGTTTTTCTGGGTTAGTGTGTTGAGAAATTGATACTAAGGTTTTTGCTAAGGTCTGATTTAATCACTAAAAACATAGCTAGGCTGCTTGACAGGTGACCACACAAAGCATTCATGAAGACCCATGGTCTGTCTTGCTCATGTGTCCCCTTTTTCTTAATCACACTGATGGTGCTTTGTGGTTTTTTTTTTTCCTTTTGTTTTGTTTTGGAACCAATTCCATTAGGCTGGCAGGGGAACCTTGTTCAGAGGAGCAGCGGTCAAGAGGTTACATCTCATGATAGCTGTGACAGTCTGTAGGGTCTGCTTAGCTGAAGGGCTGCCCCGTCCTGCCTGCTGGGACAGGCTTTCCTGGCACCTGCACAGTGGCATGCAGACTTTAGACCATATGTGTAATCTCTGTTAATTGTGTTAGATATTTGTTCTCCCAGCTTAATGTTTGTCAAAGTCTTGTAAATGAAGTTGCTACAGTGTGAAATTTTATGGTGTCCAAGTTTGAAATGATCCAGCTTATCTTGTTGACTTTCTCTCGAGCTGTTGCTCATGGTGGTGCTGCTTTGCTGGCCAGCACATGGAGGTGATGAACAGGGCTTTCTCCTGAGTTTTGCTTTATAGTCATTATCTCCAGGTGACAAATACCGTTTTATGCTGTTATAAAAGGTATATTGTTCAAATGAAGTTCTGTTTCACATGCAACATAGTGGGGTTTTTTGGAAGTTTCAATCTATCTGCTTATCTCAGGAGTACAAATTATTGGCATTGCTGGAATCAGAGACCCTAACTGATGAGGTACACAAGGAAGAAGGGCTGATAAAATGTATGCTACAGATGTTATGACAAGTACGTCATATTTTTTTGCTGGATAGCAGAGTGACTGATTGGCTGTAGACATTCCTGACACTGCCTGACAGAAAGGGTTATTTTATCTGAAAACAGTGCAGTTACAGATGAGAGAGCTCCTGAAAAACATCACTCACTTTTACTAGTGACATCCATCACTTCCTAATTATGGCTGCTCTCAGGTGGAGAAAAGTTCTTTCCATTGTTCCTCCAGAGCTCCTCTCATCACTGCCGCAGCGGTGCAGGTTTAAAGTTGGTGCTTTATCCGGGGCCCAGGGACCTGTGGATTAAATTAATGCACAGAGGTATCTGTCTGCGTTAGTTAGTATCCCACTGTTACAGGAACGGCAATGCCTAGCTACTGTGGAAAACAAGTACCTTTGTAGTTCAACCACCTACTTCGCAGCACAGAAGATCTGTTAAGCTCCGGTTTAGAAGTTGGAGTTTTCATTGTCCTTTGAAAAGCTGAATCAAATCAGAGCAAGTTTTGAGTGAAATGAAAAAGAGAAACCCTTGGTACCATTCAGAAATGGGAGAGGAGCTTTGGATCTCGCTTTTTCACCGTGTGCACTTGCATGTGACGGCAGGAGCGTGGCTGCCCGGGCACCCCGTGAGCTCCCCTCCGCGTGTCCCGCAGCCGCCTGGCCAGGCGGCACTGCTGGAGCCCCCACCTGCACAGATGCTCAAAGGGGTTTTCCACAATGCTACGTCAGCTTAACTTTTTCCTGCTGAATTTGTTGGTCCTGCTGCCATGCTAATGCTTTTTGGGGAAGCTGTGTACTTCTGCCTGTGTTTAAAACACCGGTCACTTAGCACTGCCTGGAGATCGGTGCAGAGACCAGACCCTCTGCTGCTTCTTTGCATAGGAGCAGACGTTAGCAGCTGCATCCGTCGTACAATGGCCTAATTGATCGGAAAGCTTCGTATCCGCAGGAGCCCTTTGCATGGCTGGATATCTTACACTCCAGTTTGCTCAAGCCCACCCTCTGTGCGTAGCTCAGATTTTCTGCTGGGCTCTTAAGAAATTTATTTTCCTTTGCAATGCTAAATAATTCTCTTCTGGTAGTCTGACAGCAAGAGCAGTGCAGGAGATTTACTTTTTCTGTGTGCTACTGTTTACATACGGATAAAAATAACAGTTGGTTGAAGTATTGTTTGCTTTTATGTATATATGCACCATGTGTTCCATCCTCTCTGCCTGGAATTTTTTATTTACTTTGTGTGGCTCATCGATCAGAGCACAGTCACAGAGATGCTGAGGATGCCATGGTGATAGGGTCAGTGTAGGTGCCTGTCTGTGCGGTGTGGTCAGGGAGGAATAAATGAGCATTTTCAATATTGTTGTTTAATTCCAGTGACTTTGCAGATGGTGAAGTATTTACAGTTGCTGAAATGGTCTCTGCTGCCCCGTGCTGCATTTTCTCTTTGAAGAGTAGGTGCCTTGCAGCCCTTTCCTGGCTGCTGGTAATTGCAGTAATTAAACACACCTGGTAATGACAATAGCCCTGATGCACTCTCTGCTTCTGAGGACACTGATGTCCTGAGGTCAGGAGCACCCGCTGCCATTTCTTGCAGCCCTCAATTTAAATGCTGGCTCAAGGTTAAAGCTGCAGTCCATGCATAGGTGGGAGGAGATAGCTCCTTTCTCTGCGTGCATCCTGAATTCGTCGTGGGAGCTGGAAGTAAGGATGGCCAAGGTCCTGCGGAACTGAGCTGGTGTTCTATTGTTTCATGTTTAGGCTTCATTTTGTACTGCTAAAGGAGAGGCTGTTCTTTGCCAGACCCAAAGGTATCGTCTCTTACTTCTTGTAGAAAGAATGAGATTAAAAGAAGAGATTTAAAATAATAAGAAGAGGCTTAGGGATACAGTGGTCCCAGACTTGCCAGAGCTTCAGTGGCCAAATGCCCCCAGCGCTGGTTATGGATGAGCATCGACCATGGATTTCAGCTGCAAACGTGGAGCTTCAAAGTCCTGAAAACTTCTCTGTACATTTAACAAATTAAGTAAAAAAACCCCAATGTTGCTGAAGTTCTAGAGAAAGAAATGGTTTGCACTAATGGCTAGGTTTTTCTTTTTCTTTTCTTTTTTTTTTTCAGAAAGTCTGATTCAAAGTTTAAGTTAATGGGTGGAAAAAATTGACCTACCAGCTAAACAACAACAACCAAAAATCTGAAATGCCCCCTACCCAATTTTTGAGGACTGAAAGACTGAAATGGATCATTATCTATCAACTCTCCAAAGACTAATTTGTGGGGAAGGTGGTGCCAGAGCAGAGGCTTTTGCAGGGAAAGTGTGGGAGAGGCCATCTGTCAATATTGTTCTTGCTGCTTTTCCAATGCTTTTACAAATTGATAGTCTGGGAGTTGTCTCTGCTGCAGGTAAAGCCTGTTTCAAGCCCTTGTGTGCTGGTATTTTATTGAAGTGAGACATGAATGCTTCAGGGAAAATGGCACTGTGAGATAAAGCAATCTGATACATGCATATAGCTTAAATGTCATCTTAACCAAAAAAAAAAAGATGGAGCAGATGTTAATTGTAAAACTGTACTTCATGTACATTTTTCTTATTAAAGTATTTCATCTAATTCAGCATATCTGGACACATGACTGCTATGTTTATCCATCCTAAAAATGTTTCTTTGAAACAGTTCTGTGATTATGCAAATACATAGTTTTGGTAGAAGGGAGAGTGGATTTAGTAGTCCTTGATTAGAGAGAATATTTTCTTCCAAGATTAAGAGTCTGAAGTAACAGTTGATGTTATCATTTGTTTTGAAGGAGAGAATTGCAGGTCCGCATTTTCTTCTACCATTAGATAAGCAGTTTGACTGGAATAGCAGTTTTAATCTGTTTTAATGGTGTTTTTCCAATATGAAAGGGGCCAAGAGATGCATAAGTCTAAAGGTCTACTGGTAATTGTCGAAGTGATGGGAGTTGTTTACAGAACATACAGTGACTGGATTGTTGTCTCTCACTGCGAGTGTGTGCACAACCTTTGTTCGTGGTTTAAAGTATAATTAAGGAATACGTGCCTCTGTGTATTTAAAAACAATAAAACCATCCCATTTGCAGACTGCGAGGTATTTAGGGATGGCAGATACAAATGAAGCATTTTAGTGAGTGCTGGTGTTAACTGTTAAGTTATTTACTGATGCTCTGATGCCCTTCTCCAGTGCAGATGTAATGATGTCAAATCAAATCTTTTTATAAGCATTACCTCATACTACTGAGGTCATGGCTGGTTATCTTATCTACATAGGTAAAACTCCCGTCATCTTTTCCAGGTGATCCCAAAGAAAGGAAACTAAGAAATCCTGACCTGTCGTGCCTTTTACCTACAGTGCATGCCAAGACTTTTGCAAGCTTGTTGGAGAGATATTAAATAAGCTTTGCTTTTTGTCTTTCTCTGTTAGTACGGTTGTGCTCCTTCAATGTGTATCCAGTGTAGAAACCTTGGAGAGAAAGGCAATTGTAGGCAATTCTCTTCTGAAATCCTTTAAGACTGACTTTTTATTGTATTGTTCCTTAATGCCTAATATTTCTGGTGCTGTCAGGGTTAACAGCAGCCACTTTGCAGTGAACTGGTGGTCTTTCTTAATCTGTTGGCTTGACATGTTGCAGTGAAGCTTCTCACTGCTCCAGCAATCGGTGCCGTGTCCCTGGGAGCCGCGGTTCTTACCTGTGGGGAAAGGAGGAAATGTGTGTGTGTGGCTCATGACAGTGGCAGATTTTAAAAGGAGCGGTTTGAAGCTGCTTTGGAGCTTCTCTGAACATGAAAATATCCTGTGCTAGATGTTTTTTCACAAAGCTGCACTGTTAATGTGGGACCTGGAGGACAGGAGTACTTCCGCAGACTGGAAGCTGCCGGCAGGGCACCGGGGCCAGCACATCCCTCATGGTCCCTGTCCTGCCCAGCTGCACGTGTCCCTCAGCTGGGACGTGAGTGCCATCCCCTTTCGTCCCTCCTCATCCCTAGCAGCGGCATCTGAGCCAAGTGGGTAGCTTTGAGGGAGCAGGGTGTTGCCACTGCTCCAGCACCGTGGTGCTCAGGTGGGGTGGGCACACGCTGGGTCAGGGTCATTGCTGCTGAGATGTCCCCGGCTGCAGCCCAGGGCTCTGCAGCGCGTGGCCACCACCGTCTAGTTGAGGCAGGATTTCTTTTGGGCAAATTGAGTGTCTGTTTGTCACAACTGAATTAATGTAAATATTTCTAATAACGTGTGTGTGTGTGTAGAAATACTTATTTAGCAGCTGCAGTATTTGAACCGCAAACTGTGAAGAGAATAATGTAACACCTTTTAAATAGAGGAGGCAAGCAAGGGGAATTCCTGAATTAAACCTCTTGCTGGATTGTAAAACTTGATAACCAGCTGTCTTAGAGTATGGGAGGAAAAGGGCATCACTAAATAGTGGGGAGAAGACCTGAAAACAAACACCCTCTCTGAATCCTCTTATAGCAAAGTATTAGACTAGTTAGAAAGAAACCTGAGTTCTCTGTAAGAAGTTAAGCAATAAAATTATGGCGAGTGGGCGTTGTTTTTTTCCCCATCGATACAACCACGGTTAGCTGACTACATGAGAAAAGGCCTCTGGTATGTAAATGTATTTTTTTTTTTTTTTCTTTCTTCCAAGGAAGGAATTAAAGATCTGCTGTCAGTACTGTGCATTAACTGTGTTGCTAACTTTCCTTTCTAAGGGTTGGTAATAAATATAAAATTGACAACTTCAAGAGAATTGATTGAAGAGAAGATTTTTTTCATTACAATTTTTCTCTGCCCACTTGGAGAGATGAAAATCTGGCCAGGGATCTTTCTCATCTCACTTGTTACTGCCTGAGCTTAATGCCGGACCATTTTAAAGGCCACTAGTACAAGGAACAAAAGTTAAAACAAAACAAAGTCTCATTTTCAGTTGCTTTCCCAGTTATTCATTTTGAATTCAGCGCATGAACGACTTGTAGTTCACTGTGTGGCTGAGTCGCGGGATCAAGGCTACAATGGAGGCATTGTCATCACCTTTCTCTCCCTGCTTCTCTGTGCAATGAAGTTGAAATCCTGCTTTTGGCATCCAAGCTGTTGCTTTGGTGACCAATTATGACTCCAGAAGTATACATTGTGGTCTTGTTGAATAGTTGAAAGAGTGTAAAGAAAAAGATAAATGTGTTCAAACAGAACTCTGTTTTGCAAGCCTTCAAGGTGATTCAGAATAGAGTTGTTTGTGTATTTTACTTAACGTGATATATCAGTACAGTGTTAGGAATTCAAATGTCAGTGTTACAAATCCAGAAAATATAGTTAAAGGTGATTTAACACTCAGAATGCTGTGCCCTTTACATATACATTATAATTACCTTTAATTTTTGATAGTATGGAGTTCTCAGTTTCACTGAGCAGCAGTTTGTCTGCAGTTATTTAATTTTAGAAATAATTATACTAGTCACTTAAAACTCTTTTTTTGCTTTTTGCTTTTTTTTTTTTCTCTAGAAGCCTAAAATGGAATCTGTAATTCAGGGTTTAGTGGATGCATCTTGGTCTTACTGATGTTCCTGAAAGTCTTACTGTGAATCTAACAAGTTTGCATTAGGTATTTTTAGAATGAAGAGGGAGCTTTATGCCAGTGATATTGCAGGGGATGAAAGAATGAGAAAAACGGTAAATTCTGCAAACACTTTGAAATTGCAGCTCCTTCACAGGTAAAGCAAAAAATTCAGCCAAATTGGAGTGTGCAAATGGGAGAAAAATGGATATTTTCAGTGCGAAGAATCACATGAGATGCTCCAGCAGAGTTTTCTCATTTTCTTTGAACGCTTTCAGCAATGATGTTTGCAGGATTCTTTCATTGCTTCCCATTGCATTTAATGCTTTCTTCTCTACTTTGTGTGGTGCATGAGGACCTTGGGTCGGTGATGTCTCCGTGTGCAGACGCCCCTGGCCATGCCACTCACACACAGTAAGTGACAACTGTAATGATTTAATGACCGTGTCTCCTGTTAACGTGCTGATGCTGCAAGTTACTAATGCTCTCAGTGGGCTAACAAGTACGTCCATTCGCCATGCTGGGTAGACTGCTTTGTTTGTCCTCCCCAAAGATTAGTGTTTATACTCCCTTGATAAAAGAAAAAGCACTCCAAGTATGTGTTCAAAGGGAAAACTCTCCTAGATCTGGCAGGCAATACAATATCGCTAATAGCTGCAGATACTTAAGTATCCTATTTTCATAATCCCATAGGTAGTTGTTAAGAGCATTTTCTCCTACTGGGAGAATATCTATCCCTCTCTTGAACTTGTCAGCTCTCACTGTATTTATGACCTTAATGGAGTTTCTAATCATACGAAGATATAGTGGGCCCTAAGTATATCCACGTTTCAGTATTTTATTTTACGCCTAGTAACACCTCATGTTGGTATAGATGAACTGTTTGGGTCACATCTGTACTGGTAACACAGACCCGTATCACGCCCTCATAGATGTTCCTTCCTTGGTGGTTGAACTGTACTAAATTTAGACCAGCTTTGTAGTTGCATTTTGCTCATTTAAATGAGACTATTCTCTTGGGCTAGGTTGCATCTGCTACTGAAATAGTACCTAGGGCAGAATTAGTAAATCAGCCATTTCAGTGCATTTTTCCAAAATCTGGTGCATGGAAGAGAATAGATTGACAACCCAATAACTTCTCACTGGGGTTTATGGAAATTACTAAGTCAATTGCACAGTGCAGGAAAGCTGCACAGTCCAGCTTGTTTTCTTTTCCTTGTATAGTTTTTAAGTACGTTGCGACAGTTTAGAGCTGGGAATAGTGTTTTAAGAGGAGATGCTGTGGTGCCGCTCTGAGCTTTGGAGCTCAAGTCACGCGGAGCTGAAGAACCAGATTGTATAAAGAGGATTTCAGAAGCTGATAATAAAGGCCTTACTCATTGGTGATGTAGAATAACAAGTATGTTGCAAGTAAAGATTATGATCTCTATTTCAAAACAAAGGAAGTTACCTGGGATACATATTCTTATTTTGATCAATAAGCCAATACGTAGAAATGTCAAAGTTTTGGCCAGGAAGGACTAAACCTTCAGAATTAAAAAGCATCTGTTGCTGAAATCTGAGCCTCTGATCTCTCTATTTAATCACCAAATAAAGAAAGAAGGAAAATAGTCTCCATATTACTTATTTTACCAAATATCCTTTTGTACAGTTGCATCATTATTTTTTCCATGTTGATCTGTAATTTGTAGGCTTTTGGTGGGGAGAGGAGGAGAACCCGATTATGATGACTTTGTAACGTTCTATTAGAGCTATATAAAAAGTATTTTGGTAAATTAGTGCAGCCTTATTGCCTTGAGCACCTGGGGGTTTCCCAGTTGTGCAGGAATCTTTGTCTAAGGATTGGATGCAAAGCATGTGCCACCTCATGTTGTTCTTGTCCAGTCTACTGGTGACCACCTCACTCTGAACCTTTCCCAAAATAAATGGGGGAGTGCTTTAAGAAGTTTCAAGAATATAATGCACTGTCCATGGGCTGTTCTCCACTGTTTTCCTCAATTTGTGAGGAATTACAAGTCCTGTCTTTTCTGTGCACTGCAATTAGCTGTGATTCGCAGATCAAACGGCAAGGCAGAGACGCAATCTTTGGTCTGGCTGAGAAAGGAGACAAATCCTTGAAGGCCTCTTTTCAAAGAGGGGCTATCCTCATTAATAGATCTTTATCAGATGTAGCTATGCTGCTGGAAGGAACTTAGTCTAGGTGAATTGTAAATCCTGAAATCTTCAGTCTTCTTGTTCAGTAAATCCCTCATAAAAGGTAAGGAAGCATGTGACGGTTGCTCTGATGAAAAATAGGAGTGAAAATGTATGAATGCTGTGCTGAAACACAGCATTTACCGGAAGAGTCTCCTTCTGAAGAGTTTGCAAAGGGTTTAACCTCCTGAAAGTTCTAAAAATGAAGGAGGAGCACTGTACTGGATGTGGAAACATGCTGATGCTTTCTTTAGAGATTGTTTACTGCAGAGGACATACGCTTTAGCAAATTTTTCTGATGTTGTTGAAATATAACCATAGTCACTGGGTGGGAGATTATTTTGCAAAAGAAAATCAATCTAAAACTGCCTTGAAATCTCTTTTAGAGGCTGGTAAGCACTTTGCAGTATGCAGTAATTGGGTCACCGTGTGTAGTTAGAGCGCTTCTTCTAGAGGCAGTCCGGGCTTCACCAGTCTCTACCCACCTACTTCTGCTTGCTCCAAATCTACTTTATCACTAGCAGCCGCACAATGCATCAGATCGGGAGTCTGCTTCAGGTTAAACAGATTTGTATTCCCTTCCCCCCCCCGCTCTTGTTTACTTTTAACTCATGATCAGTTCCCTGATCCAACTTGCTGCACAAAACTGAATTGATGCATCCAAGGAGGTGACTGGACTTGGACACTGTGACTGCTTAACCCATCACTGTTGCTGAAAGATGTGCTGTTCAAATTACAGCCTCGGTTACAAGAGATGGATGTATTATGTTACACTGAAGACTACTGTGAAAACTCAGGCTGTGTGCCCTGGGTAATGGTGATTCCTGTTGATGTGCCCGATTCCTCCTCTTCTAAATGAACCTGCCATGGTTTTCAAAGGATTAAAGTTTAAGGAAGTTAGAAGTTTTCTGCTATCATAAAGCATGTGATTACACTATGAGAGGTCAACGCTAGTTGTGTCTTTTTTTACTTAGATGTTTTGGGACTATGAAATCAGGTATTAAAACAAAAATTGATCCTCATTTTCTTCTGCTTTGTAGGTGTTGAGCAGTTGGCTTTCAGTTGGGTTCATAATGACTTGCCAGTGCTGTTATCACTTAAAGCTTTAAGAATAAACTCTAGATTTTTCTTCAAAACATTTGCAGTTTAAATGGGGATAACCTCAGAACAGATAGATAAACTGGCCCTGCAGAGACTTGTGATTGGTAAAAAAAATTTTAACTTGAAGAAGTCTTAGTTACTTTTTCCAGAAAGTGCATTCACTGATGTCCGTTTTTGGATTCTGTCAACAGTATTATCCTAGGATACAACTGATTGTTCCAGAAACAATGATATATTGTTTTAAGACAGCCTGTGACGAGTCTGTTCTCCTCTATTAAATCTTTTGGAGGACATCAACTTAATTTCTTCTAGTGGGCTGGAAGATGAAGGGAGGTAATTTTTCAAACCTTTTAGTTTGAGGAGTACTTTTCATTATTGAAGTTGGAGTGATGAATAATGCTGAAATCATGTATTTGTCCATATTAAATGAAAGCTGGCTGATCGCTCCCTACTCTTGAAGTGGAGGTAGGGGCCATTGTTTCTTAACTTCAAGAGCGGACGTATGGTGAATCTCAAATGATTAGACTCATAAACAAGACAAGCCCTTGGATGTAGAAATAGCAAGCATTTTATTCTGAAGATTTCCTAGCAAAAATAAATTTAGTCTCATAGCTACATTTTTATTAAAAACTTTGAGAGAGAAAAATACCTTATCTTCAGCAAGTCCACACTCCCTGTGCTTGATGCTCCCGATGGTAAGATTTATCATTAAAAGGTGGTTTTTAAGTTGTTTATACCAGCAATATCCTGCTGTATTCTGTAATATTACTTTGCTTTTTACTTATCTTCTCTCATCTGAAGATCTTAATGTGCATTGCAAAGTACCCGATGTTGGCCCCATATGCTGATGCATTGTCCACATATGTCAGTCCTGACTCATGTTTACAGACAGTGGAGCTCAGGAATGCGCAGGTGGAGCAGGGTGTTCAATACTAAGGCATGTCTTAAAAGAACAGGAAAAAAAAACCCCTATCTTGTATGAGGCTGAAGGATTGAGAGGGTGCCTGGTACAAAGGAGTGAAGTCCCTCTCGCTTGAGAGGAGACTGTGGAGCAAGGGTATCGCCACCAGCACCCGTCCGTTATCTTCATGGTATCACTCCATCCTCCTGGAAAGGAGGTTGGACAACAGTGTTTGCGAGTCATTAGTTAAAATATCATTGGTTTTCCTTTTTGTTAGATACAGGGTATTGTGATGCAGATATTGTGAGATTTTTTTCAAGCCTTTGTAGTACCACCACAATCGGCATCAGCCGAAGGTTAGGGGCATCAGTTGCAAATTAGGTATGTGGCGTGGGAATGCCAGCAGGTTTTGCAGGGGTGCGTAAGGGGGCTGCCATGCTCTCAGTGCGAGCACGGGGCATGGAGGCAGGCTGGCAGCCCCTTGCCTTCGGGAGGGACGGCGGGAGGCTCTTCCTTTGGCTTGGTCCACGTGCAGCAGCTGGACGCTGAGCTCTGATGTCCAGGCAGTGCCGGTGTTGTTCAAACTGGAGAGTCTGCAGGGTGATAAAGGTATGCAATTTTTTCGTTACAGAGAAGAGGCTGTAGCAATTCCACGTGAGACGTGTGGGAGGGTGGGGGAGAATCAACATTTGCCAAATAGCAAGGGATAAAATCTGGTGGAATAACAAAGTTTCTATCAAAATTTGAGAATGGCGATAAATAAAAAATGATAACCTAAACCTCAAAGAAATTGGTGGGGGAAGAAGGGGAGGCGAGGAGAAAGGATGCCACAGCATGCTATTGCATCTCAAGTCAGTTCACCCAGATCAAGAAGCCTGCTCCTAGAGGCCACTTAACTGTCTGTGAAAAATGTCTCTAAATATTCTGATATTAGATGGCTCTTCTATGCGTTTGCGCGTATGACAGGATTTTTCCAAAAGCGCTTGGCCACTGAGGCGCGCGGGTTGTGCGGCAGCTCGGCAGTACGTGCGTTGGTAAATCAGTGGGTGAGCACTGTGCTGGCAGTCAAGTTACTCTTCTCCATGAGCCCTGAATAAAAAAGTGAACTTGTATGTGGGGCACAGGCTGTAAAAAGGTGTCTGCAAGGTGTTACGTAAACCATCTTCACTTACAGTGCGGTGGGTCTCGGTTTGTTTTTCAGTGCGTGTCAGAATACGTTTATTCTTGTAAGACGAAGTGACATCACCCACTTAGAGGTGTAAGACGGCAAAATAACCAACGGGGCAGGCTCCAGCTGTCTGAGGACGAGCATTTTGCTGAGCGAAAGTGGAACAAAACCAGCTTTAAGGGTGGTGGTTCTTGTGTGTTTCACTGGAGGAGCTGTTAAAAGTCTAAACTGCAATTTTCCTGATGGCTGTGTGAGCAGGATGAGCACACTGGAAGGGGTGCGCACGTGTGTGTCAGCGGCTGCTAGCAGGGGCGTGCCTGCGGGAGCTCACAGGGCTATTTAATTCTGCGCTTCTTCCATTAGCCAGCGAAGCAAAACGAGTGGGAGGTCTGCGAAGCCAGATCGGTGTTGATAAGGGAAAGCACAGTTCCCTTTGCAAAGATTTAAAAATATGCTTTAATAAGGCAGGGAAAGGCAGAGCAGGAAGGTGTGTCTAGATGCTGAAGCCATAAATACTTGAGCTGGAAGCAAAGCGTGCATCTCGGGGTGTTGAGAGGGGAAGCAGCGTGTCCCCTCCCTGTCTTGTTGCCTGCCCCTGCTATCAGCCCCGACTCCTCCCATCCTAAATCAAGATGTGCTTTAGTCAAGCAGGAATTGGGCTCAGGATAGCAGTAACTGGATGAAATGTAATGACTCTGGGGTTGTGAGAGGCCAGGCTAATAATCTAAACTCATCTTCTGACCTGCGGTGCTGTAAATCTGAATTCGAGGGCTTGCCACTAAGTGCAGTTGCATTTGGCTGCGTGGATCCCTGTATCGCTTTCCCGGGCATCCTGTCATGAAACGGGCAGCTCCTGCGAACCCAGGTTTTCATCTCAGTGTATCTGACTGAGATTGAGAGGGGTTGCTCGTGGGATGCAGATGTCTTTGGCCTTGGTGGGTTGCTAGAAGAATTGCCTGATGTTTCTGAAGAGGCAGTAACCATGCGGTGACAATCTTGCTGGTGTGTGGCTCAGTCTGCCGTTTGTCTCCTCTCCGAGGTATCCTTGTTGCTGTTTAGCATTCTGTGCGCTGTGCGGAGACCTGGGTCTTGTTTAATCAGTTTGGTTCTGATTGCTTCCGTGTATCCATGGGTCGCATCTTGAATTCAGTGTTTTGCATTACAAATCTGCTCTCTAGAGATGGGCAGGATATATAGCTCCATCTGCCACGCTTAGTTTTAGCCCTTTTTCACAGAGCCCTGTTACCAGGTGAAAAGCACAGCCCACCGAGATTCCTGCCAATTGTTGGTGCTTAATTATGAAGATGAGTGCTGACTGGATCCTATTCTGCAAAAGGGTGGGGAGGGCCGCAGATAGATGGGAGGCATTCACCTGACCTGCTAGTGCAGGTCCTATGCTTGTTCTGTCCAGGAGCGTACCTTTGCTATGAGCTGGGTCACAAGAGCCGGGTTATCTTCCTTGCATGCCGGCTCCCAAATGCCAGAGGAGATGCGAGGAGGTAGATCTCTCACAGGAGTATCGTTTGTTCTCTTTTGTTTCGTGACATTTGGATGACAGCATTTTTGAAATGGTCATTTCTGCTATTACTATTATGAGAAAGAGGTTAGTCTCAAATCAGTATGTGAAAGTGCTGGTAAATACAGTGTTTATGCACCATCAGCAGATAGATGACCATTTTGATTTCTTATCTTATTGTTCTTCTACTAGAGCTGAATATCTGTTGTTATAGGGTTGTAAGAGATAACCTGTGTATTTTTCGACTTTTCTTAAGGTGGGAAAACTAGAATTCAGACATTTTGCAGCTTTTCTCCAGCATGGCGTTGTAAATTGTCATACCTAAAATGAAAGGTATAGTGGAATTTTAAAGAAACTGAAAAATAACATTTGTCCAGAAAACTTTTTGCAAGGTAAACTTTTGTGGTTTTGTAGAAGCCTGCTAACTGGAGTAAGCTTCTCATGTTTTCAAGATAGTGGTATTTGCTTTCTCATTTCATAGCTTTTTAAAATCTATTCTTACAAAATATTGTCAAGGAGGCAAATGAGTACTATCACTGATTTTAGGACTGGGGAGTGTTGAGGTGCCGAAGTGGAGGCACCCAGCGAGACCACTGGAGTCCTTGCATTGGGAGGCAGGAGTGGAGCTCTGGACCCACCCCGCTGCTGAAAACACAGCCCTCTTCCTCTGCTCTGCCGCTTCCAGCGTAAAAGCGAAGCACAGTGGTGGTGGTGGAGCTGTTCAAAAGAAAATTACAATGGAGCAATGGTAAAATACTTGCATAGTATCATTTTTACATAAATATATGGACATAAATATAAAATATGCACAAATAATATGTGAATATTATGTATATACATCATGTATAAAAATCTTTTGGAAGGAAACTCTTAGCAGGTCTACACCGAAGTCACATTAAAACAAGTGAGATCTGCTTGCTAAGTAAAATCTGGAGAGGCGGAGCAGCTGAGACTGGCGGTGGTTGGACATTGCAGGGAGGAAGATGTCCAACAAGCTGTCCAATTTTGGCCTGTCCGTGCCTTCAGGGAACCTTTTCTTGGGGTTTTTCACCTGCGATGCTGTCTCGTAGCACGCACAAAATCTGGTCGTCTGATCTGGGAAGGCCCCAGGGAAGGAGAATGTGAATTGTATTTTGAATGCAACAGGTAGGCATGTATCATCCACCTTCACGTGTGCGTTTTTGTTTGTGTACATGATGACTTGGACAGCTGAATCTAAAAGCTGCTCTTGAAAACAATACATTGAGAGATTAAAGTTTTGAACAAGGGCTCTGGCAGGTAGCTCTGAAATATGACTATTTTAAAACTGTTCTGAAACAGCTGTAATGACAGTAACATCATCTTTTGCTGTCAGAGAGAAACACAATTTCTTCCTCTGTGGGGAGAGGGGAGTAGCTGGTTAACAGCTAGAGGTTTACCTCTCGAGATCTACCTTTTAGATGATGTGCTAAGGGAAAAGATATAGCTCTCTTACCAAATATGTATGTGTATATATATATATATATGCGAGCTTTATGTTAGTTGCTTTCCTGCCAGGGTTAATGAGGTGACTGGCAGCCAAGTAAATTTAATGTATTTGTAGGTAATGGTATTAAAAATGAATTCTGAAAAGTCTGTCTGGCTGGCAGCCAGTCTGGGGGTCCTCATTTCTCACTGTTCAGCTGGGAGATAAGCTGCGAAGAGGAGCATCTGTGAAAGATGGAAGATGAGACAAAAATGTTTAAAGTTGTAGCTTGGTATTTACCTCCCAAACACCACCAGAAGTGCTGATGCCCGTTTGGTTGTTCATCAGAGAAGGTGCTGCCTGCGCAGGTTGTTGCAGCACGGGCAGCTGAAGGTATCAGTGCTGCACTTCCCTGGATTGATGGAAGCTGCCTTGGTCTCTGTCTTGACCCATTTCATGAAAAAGATGCCTGCCTCTCCCTTTCTGGAAAGCCTGATGTTAAAGTGTGTGGCTTTTAAATTATTACTGAGGCTATATTGCCACCCCCCTCATTTCTGAGGTGATGTTTTGTGTTTCTGATGTATGTTTTTGTTTTGATTCATTCTAGTTTCACAGCTATGGCCTTAAATAATCATTCTGAATAAAGAAAATCTGTTTTGGTTACATCAACAGGGCATTTAATGTCCATACAACTGCTAATCATACTTCAATTTGTGCAATTAGAATAAAGCTCAGGTCGTAAGTGGTAGAAATATGAGAGTCTGAAGCTGCTGTGCTGTCCTCTGTTCTTGGCTTGTGCACTACAGAGGTGATTTCTGTCTGCTCCTGAGCCGGGGTGTATTTACTTCAGCTTCGTTGAGCACCAGCCCTCTGTGCTTCGCCTCGTAGTGCGGCCGGCGGTCCTGATTCATTGGTTGGTCTGGAAGAAGGTATGGCCGTGGCATAAAGGACTGGGCTTTGCTTCTTGCCGGTGCGTACTCGTCGCTGCTAAGTGCTCCCATTGATTATAGCCATGCGCACACAGCTGAAAACAACACGGTTGGTGGTTTCTAGGAACTCTCGCTCTACTGTTTAGGAAGCCCTCGCCTTGCTGTTTGAGGACTTTATTTTGAAACAGAAGTGGAAACGTCAGGCAAATGTGCAGATGCTCGTAGCGCTCCGTTTGGAGGGGCTGCCTGCTGGCTCCCGCTGGCGGCTTTGCAGCAGCCCCGTCAGCTTGCTGGTGGCCGGAGCGGGGCGGCCGGTGGCATGGCCGGGGCCCTGGGGCAGCGGGGTGGGGGCGGCGGGCGCCGCGCCAGCGGTACACGTGTCATGTCATTTTATCCCTGACTTTTAAATGGCAGGTGAAAAGCTTCGGCTAATGCTCCTTTAATAATTAATTGGTGTGTACAGGCACATCTTAGAGCCATTTTCATTTTATATGGTATGATAGACTTTTGATTAATTACCCTGGCTTGTAGAGTTGTAATAGATTAGTGTCTTACTTAAGGGGAGGAAAGGCTGTACTTTTCTTGTCATTGACCAAATACTAATGGATCAGTTAGGTGATGCAGTCAGCTGTGGTGCGTGCTTCCTTGCTAACACACTACTCCTCCACCATGCAGCGTGTAAAGTGTGTGCCTGTTTTGAATGCATGTTTCTACTATCTCGTTTTGGTTTTGGGATGGACAGGCTGCTGTAGGCACTGCTGGAGTAGGAATGAATTATTCTTGCAAAGGTACAATAAACTAACCCAAAAAAGTTAGGCCCCTTCTTTCTAAACCATCTCAGCTACCTAGCGTTGTGCTGAATTGAGATTACAGATGTCATCCTTTCAGCTGTCTTGGAAACACACTTGAACACCGGGAAATGTGTGAGGAAAGATAAAGGGAGGGGAAATGCAGCCATAGGCAGTGAAGTATGGGACCTCCAGGACTAGACGTCCTGCCAGTTTTATGAATATGCTCATTGCCTGGATTACAGCAAGGGCAGGGCATGCCATAGCAAGGTCTAGTACCGTCCTAAACGCTGCAGCAAGACCCTTTGATGCTGCAGCTGTTTAATCTGAATAACATGCATATGTTTTTATTGAATTTAGTAGGAAAATGAACAATGATACAGTGGCCTGTAGGGCACTCTTTTGATACAATTTTTTTATATAAATTTGGCTTTTCTCTCTTTTTTTTTTGTGAACAGGTAGAGTATAGGTGGCCCTTTTCAAACTATTGTCGAGCTCGGGCTGTTTGTATCTTCATCTTGTTACACCATCTATCTCCTCTATCTGAGACAACTTTGGCACTGCCTGGCATCCTTTAGTCTATAGCATGTGTACAGCCTGCCCTGAGATAAGCGCGTTCCTCTGAACATGCAGCAGAGTTGGAAGAAGGTGTAAAACTGCACTTTACATCGGGTCTTTGATTATTTTGTGAATGATGTGTCCCACAAGCAGCTGGAGAGAGCCCGATCCATGTTACCATGTCGGTGATAGCTGGGGCACACCAACAGGAAAGCGCTCCGCAGCTGCGTGCAGAGCCGCACTGATGTGCGGTACCTGGGCCACCCACTGACAAGTCTGGGGAGAGGAGCAGGAGGGGACCCAAGAAGTAATGCTGTAAAAAATGTCCCAGTCGTCCCTACTATAAAATGCTTGTGGGTCTTCTGGCTGAATGCAGTGAGCAAAGAAAAGACCTGCCCGGCTGTCAGTGGCCGTTTGGTGGTGAAATACCACGTAGCAGTCGGTCGTGCGCTCCTTGCTTCCTCTTGGCGGTTGAACAGCCGAAGGAAAGGACCCCACTGCATCCATGAGCAAGTGTGCCTGCCTCTGGGAGACCTCCCTGGCTGTGACACTGCTTTGGAGAGGGAATCTTCTGATATAAAGCAGCTGTAAAGCATGGATACGTCAATAACTTCACCAGCAGCACATGAGCTTGTCGACTCTCTGTCAACCCCATAAAACCTCCATATTTCCAGTTCTGCAGGAGGTGGTATTTATAGAAGTAAATGCATTAGAAGAGCCTTGTGTCCAGGAATGCTTTTCGCAGGGGGCATACCGCGCACACGTGAAGTGTCTGATAGAAGTAGCAGCATGCTTGTGTGGGTCTGGTTCTCGTCACCGTCACTCTCATTCTTAGGCTGTATGAGTTGAGATGAAAGGGTTTGTTTTCTGATGCTTTCTCTGCAAGTTAATAAAGTTAAGGGACGTTGATTCTCACTGCCCCCCATTATTGATTGTTGCGCATGGAGTGGCTAAGAAGACTTTGTATAGCTCAGGATTCAAAGCCACTTGAATAAACTCAGGGTTTAATAAACAAAAGACTGATGAGATGGTTTGCTGTTTTTCTCTACATATCTGCCTAAGGCTTTCAGCTGTCCAGGAAAATGACATGCTACATCAAACAGAACTGGTTATTGGTGGCAGGTTTTTTAATATTTCAAGAAAGTTGCTAGTAAGGTGTTTTCTAGCGTCTGATGCACTCGATTGGTAAAAAACAGTTTAAATCCTGTTTAAAAAAGAGCTTCAAAGGTCTGTGATGGTAATCATCAATTTACAAACTCCCTCTTTCAATGTTAATACTAACTGGAAATGTTTTAAAGGTAACATTTAATAATATTTTAGCGCTCTCTCCCGTAGAAGGATTTTGACCTTTTCATTGTCCCCATGAGCCTGGGATGCTAATGGAGGAAATTGCACATGAGGCATATGGAATGTCTGAGATAATTTGCCAAATTCTGCAGGTCCTTTCTTGTGGACAAAAATACCTAAAAGTTGAACTTCTTCAACTTGCAGGGGAGCTCAAATTACGCTAGTTATACATGTTGTGTGACTTAACTCTCAGCTTGCTAACGTTTTAGAGATTGACTGCTCTGAAAGCTTAGGAGGATATGGATATGTGCATTTACAAACTTGGAGGGGTTAAGAAGGCTTGTAGTTAATCCAAAATACAAAAATGCTGCAGCAGCAGAATTGCTTCAAGCTCTTTTAAAAGTCCTTTCAAGTTAAGTTGACATTGCTTTTGGTTTAATATAATGAATTCAGTAAAGCAAGAAGACACTGGCTGTTCTCCTTTTTCCCACTCTCTGGCGAGGAAAGAGAGGCTTATAGGATTCTTATTCGGCTGAAGTAAGTTTGGCTTGCGTGTAGTAGGATAAATCCAAGTAGAATGCTTTCAGAAGTAAAGGGTCAAGCGTCTACAGTTTTTCTGCCTACAGCAACTTGCTAGAAACTCTCTCGTACAGTTGATGGAAAAGGGTTTGGGGATGCTGGGGTTTCCCAGGGCAGTTGGCTTGCTTAAAAAGAAATAATGAACTTTTCCTGGTTCATACAGCTGTCTGTTAGTAGTTGGTTTTGTCTTCATGGCAGTCACTACCTGTGAGTCTGCTGTGCCAGTAACTTCAGTTGTCCTTCCTTATGTATCCTTGCTGCAGGCGGGATTGATCACTTTTCTGAACACGGACAGGAAAGGAAGAAAGCAAGCTGTGCCGGTTCCTCTTGTAGTGCGGGTGCTGCTCAGCAGCGAATGCTCTCCATGAGGTTGCAGGCTTGGCACTTGTAGGTGCAGATGGCAGTGCTTGCTGGCCTCCTGAAACACTGCCTCCTCCAGCTGTTTTATAGAGGAAGGGTCAGGCTTGCAGCTGTTCTGCACTGTAAGGCCAAAGCAAGTCTTAGCACAGCGGAGCTGTGTGCCACGCCACTGGGGAAGGGCGCGAGAGCAGCGTGCGGCGAGTCTTGGTCAGCTTCTGGTGGTTCATGGTGAGCTGGTGGGTAAAAGGAACTGCAGTGCATCCCATAGCCTGGCCGTGCAATTAAGTGGCATGGTTTTCAGCGTTCGCTGGTGGAGAGGTGCGCAGGGGGATGTTGTGTCTGTCGTGTGAAGTCCTGACTATCCATTTTGGCCCTCATGGTGTTCTCCTGTTGCCTTTACTCAGGAAGGATTTCTGTTTTCCAGAGGTGACCAGTTTGGTTCAGCTAGCTGTCTGAGTCTTGCTGGTTTTTTTTGGCAAACACAATCAAAGAGGGTGAGGTTTTTAAAATTTATTTTGCATTTGTATAAATTGCATCAGATAGCGCTGACTTCCTTAGGAGATCCCAGGTCGCAGGCGCGGGACACCTGGAGTCTGAACAAAGCCAGGGTGACTGGACTGCCAAGTTTTCTGAAGCTGTTCCCGATTGAAATTGGGTGTTTATTGCAGTGCCCCTCTGTGCTGTGAAGGACAGGCGACGAGAGGGGAGGAACAGGTGCCTGTAACTCAGCCTCAGCTGAAGAGCAAGCCCAGGATGTTTCTGCACCGAGGTCTACACTGCTGAGGCCCATCTGGTACGAGGCTTCTGTGCTCCTGCAGGCGGGCAGGCGTGCAACGGGGGAGCTGCAACGCCTCAAGCAGCCCTTCGCTGTGCCCTCAGCATGGTGCAGAGGCTAATCCATCGGGAATCCTCTCTTCAAGCTCAGAGGACAAGAGTAAGCTTTATTATGAACAGCAGTGCTTCATGAGGAATAGCTAGTCAGATTCCTTCATGTGTTCTTTTTAAAAGGGCCGTAAACAAATTGTTCCTCATAAACCACCTGCATGCATAAAACACATTCTCCATTGCCAGTATCTCCCAGAGCTGAATTGCTGATTTATCCCTGACAGTGCCCTGGGTACTTTGTTCTTACATTTAAAAAGCTGATCATTGATACTTTTCCAAATGTTTCTGTGTATTTAATGTTAGTTCAAAATATCACTGCATTGCTCCTGCAGGCAGAGAAGATACCAGCTGCATCAGGCAAGTTCCTGTTCTGCTGCCGCCGCCTCCTGCGGTAGGGAATGGCCCCTGTTCTTCTAGTTTTGTTTCCTGGGAGTTTGGAGATTCATTTTCACTAAAAGACAGGGAACACGTAGTAAATGGAAAAACAGAAGACAGATACACTAGGCTGTCACAAACCCCTCTTCAGAAGCCTTCTCTTCCCCCTGAGAAGAGAACATTACCTTGTACGCTGCATATGATTTAGATTGATTTTTTTCTCCTTACATTTCAACTCAAAGAACTTAAATTTTATTTTTGTGTTTTATTTTTTAAAAGTAAAGCCTGACCTGTCACCATTCTAAAGCAAAGCCTCTGGGCTTTGGACCTTTGCCAGTTGACCCCTAAAATGCTGGTGGGGTAGCTTTCTGCTATAGTTACTTTTAAAACCCTCAGTGGACACTTACCAGGCAGAAGGACTTAATTTAGCAGGCAACAAGTGAGGGAGCAAGAAATTTCTGGGACAGCATCCAAGTCAGTGGGAGATATCTTGGAATTTCTGACCTGAAATCTGTGGCCCTGTCTGCAGTTCAGCCTTCCTCCTGCTCCTAAGTGTTGGGTAAATGTGAAGTATTCCCCATGCCAAGATGAATGAATGTTTTCAGACAATAGGTGTGCTGGCTTCTGAAGAGACTCCTTCATTGCTCTGTCCTCAACCCATCCCGTTTTGTGGTCTTTGCTTCCTGGTGGGTGAGGATATTTGCTTCCCCCGGGGCTGCTCATACCTTCCCCAGCAGCAATGTAGTGTTGGCACATGTCACTTCCAATGAACCTGTATTGGTGACGTTGTGACAGGAGCAGAGCTGCCCATTTCTGGACAAGGATCCTGCAGTACTGCAGGCCCTGTACTTGAGGAGTGATATTCTCTATGGTTTCCCAAATATAACGCTCTGATGCAGAAAGAGGGGAATGAGTGCATCCCAAAGGTACACAGGCCTCCCAGTAGGCTGCACAGTAGCAGCTCCTTTTGCAGGTCTGTCCTGACCTTGTTTATGTTGGATGTAGGCACTGTAAAATAGCTTGTTAATTGCCGCTCATTTAGAATTATAATTAGGTGTTACCAGATGAGTTTTGTAATATTACAATTAAAATGTTATAAAAAAAATTGTGGTTTTTAATACTTCATAAATTGGTTAAAATTTAATTCAAAGTACACTGATTGCAAGCTCTTTGTGTATGTGTGTAATTATTAAAAGCCACAAGGATAAAAGCAAAGATCTCATAAAGAGAGTATTCCTTGCATCATGTTGCTGGGGAAGGTTTGAGTGATGCGGAGTCCGTGTGCCAGCTGAAGGTCGGCAAGGAAGGCCATGAGCTCCAGTGTCAGGTTTGTTCAGTAAGGAGGGAATGCCAGGGCTCTGGTTACTGGGATGGTACGGGATGAGATAGCTGTCTTTGAGAGCAAGAGGCAGCTGAAACCATTTGGGTTTGATTATTGGTTCTTCTAAGTGCAGGGTGCCTTGCATGGAGAAAAGCTCTTAAGCAAGTGGGCAGCCGATGCCTTGGGCCTCAGAAAATCTGTAATATTTTGGATGATGTTATTACTAGATCAGGACTACCTTAGTTAATGCAGTATAGAGTGCTGTACGGCTGCAAGTGTAGTCTGGCAATTCAAGTTGATTCGAAACATTTTGAAGATGTCTTTGTCCTGCCTTCCGGCAGCCAGACTGAAACACAGAACTGGCACAAGAACTGTAGCATGTGCTCTAGCTAATTCGGTAAAACCACCCCGATGGTCATGCCTGGCTCAGGTCCAATTTGACTAATGGACTGGGCAATGTACATAGAGCTGTGGTCTCTGAGCGATGAACTTTCAGAGGGAACGTCATCAAAACCACTTCGATGCATTAGTCTGCAGGTAAGAAAAAGCTTGGACATCTGGTGACATTGCATATCCAAAAGTAAATACCTAAAACTTGGAGCATGCTCCTTGTACGTCGCTAAGGGCCTCAGAGCCCTTGCTTGTTGGCAGCTGAGGAGTTGCTCTGCGCTGCTGTTAATTTGGTGTGTTTGGATGTGATGAGCAAGATGCTGTATCGTGTGCTGTTAGCCCCATCAGCCGCGTGCAGGAACAGGGGCTGCTTCCTTTCCTTGGAGTCTTGCTTAAGCAAGTCCTGCTTAACCTTTCCTTTGTTTTTCATCAAGCTAGGTAACATCTTTCCCCTTTAAGATCTGTTCTGTTTTTGCCTTCAGGATTTTATGTTCTGGCAACTAATGAAATTAAAATAGCTTTCCTCCTAAGTACTGTAAAACGTACATTGAATCAGATTTCAGGGGCTCCAAGTACGCACTTCAGCATGCTATTGTATGAATGGATTGAAAAAAACAACTAGCAGTAATTTTCTTTCCTTAGGTTTTGCTGAATGGTTTTCCAAGAAGCTGCACATTATGTATATCCCCTTACTTTTACTGAAGGTCATGTAAAGACGGGGGCCTGGGAGGAAGGAGTAGATAACTTCAATAGTAAAGCTGTGAAGTTCCTGCAGGCGGCATATGGGTTATCTTATTTTTCAAAGGTCTTTCCATCTGCTATTGGCAGAAGTCTCCATTACAAAAGGGCAGTTTTTCTGTGAAGTACATCCTTTTTTTCCTTAGGTTGATCTTTTTATTAAAATTCAGGTTTATCTTGACTGAGACTATTTGCATGGGACCATCGCCCTGGTAAAGAGCATACATGGGAGTTGCAAGATCTAGTTGAGGTACAAAGGAAACACTCTCAAAGTTTGGGGAAGATAGAACTTTTAAGATTGGATTTTTTTTCTTTTTTTTTAAAGCTACCTTCTTATGGAAGCAGAGGTGTTTTTTTGTTTTTGTTTCCTTTTGGATACCTAAGTTAAGGTTGAACTGCAAAACTTGAAGCTTCTTGAGCCATAGGATGTCATGGGGGAGAACTACTCTGAAGGGTGAAGAATATCCCATATCTGCATGGTCTGTGCCACGCTGAATTTAAGAACTGATTTTTCCTGCTCTTTTTCAAGTGTGGGAATGCTGAAGCCATTGGAAGTTGCTGCACAGCTGCCGTGCAGTCATACTCTTAGCTAGCAAAGTATGTTTTTTCTAGTAACCAAAAAAATGCAGGATATTTAAAGCAAAAATCCATTTGACTTGGATTTTGTTGTTCATGGGGTGTCTATAAGAGGTACAGGATCACACAAAGTGCAAGGGGCAGCAAGAAGTGCACAGGGGTGGTGACTTGCCCTACTTACCTGAAAGGTAATGTTATTTACTTTTGATGCTGCGTGTTTTGGATTTCTTTGAGACTGAGAGAGGTAATTGTACAGGTTCATTAAAATGTGCAGAATATTTTTAGCCTCCCACCTTTTCTTGTCTCTTCAGTCTGAGCAGGTGAGGTTGCACATCCTTGATAAGGTGCAGGCACCATGGATCCACAGCCACGTGGCGCCTTGCTATCTGCCACCTCTAAGGTCCAGCGCTTGTGTGTGCTGCAGGACATGCTCCACACGTGTGGATTTGTTGTAGAGTGTGTGCATGAAAACATGAGTGTGGAAACATTTTGGCTTGTTTGACTGTGCGGAATCCTGAGATTTGCTTTGTGGTGTGACAGGCTTGCTGGAAGATGGCTGGTCTCTCCAGAAAGTGTTAGATTCGCTGTAGCTTTGATGCAGCAGTTATCTAGGTCTCTCTCGCCGTTGAGGAACTAGAAAACCTGTTGCTGATCTGCCAAACAAAGACAACTTGTAAAATGTATTAATTGATTTGCTTTCGTCGCACAGTTTTGAACACACAGTGACAAATCTGAGTGAGACAAAATCTGATGTGGAGATGTTTTGTGTGTCTTACTGTGCAGAATGGGATGCAAGAAATCTGAATTTTAATTTTCAGCTCTTACTGCTACTGAAGGAGAGAAATTGTATTTTTGGACTGATTCAGAGTTGAGACCAACTTTTCACCATTAATTCAGGATTTCTTAATTTACAGACCTTTGTTTTCTTCATCTTAAACATATTACACGTAGGGCTTGATTTCTATTTACATCCCTTTAATATGGCTCGGGCACTGTGTAGTATATGCTGCCTCAGNGAATAATCGTAAATTTAGCATCTTATTGTAATAGGCTTGATTGCATCTCTGTTTCTTTATAGGTTACAAAAACAGCTTTCGTTTTTCGTACAGGACACAATTGCATGAAACTTGTGCTTTCACAGTTGCTGCTTATTAGTTGCAAAGGGAATTTCTGGGTGCTGTCTTCCATGGTAACAGCCAAATGCCTCCAGAGCCAGAGGACTGCAGGATGCTGGGAGCGTTCTGCACAGAGAGAATTCAGTTTAATAAATCTAATAAGCCCATTTACCCTACCGGGCTATGTTAACTACCTGCATATAAACTGAGCATATATAATGTTTGGGCAAAGGTTAGAGAATCAGTTTGTTGGAAAGGCTAGCTCTAGAGCACACCAAAGCAGCAGCTATTCTTATTTTAGCCCTCAGTAATACACACAATAATGGGGTTCAAGCAGTATCTGTGGTTGAGACAGTAATAGCAACGAAGATATAATTAACTTCAAAACCCTTTAGGAGAGAATAATTCCAAATTCTAGTGTTGAAAATGTTCATAGTTTCACAAGATGAGAATTGCAGAAAGTTTAATTGGATATATAAACCCTCCAGTAGGGCATAGGCTGTCTGCTGAATGATGGTGTTAGGAAGACACCTGCCCTGTGGCAGCCCGCTGCTGTCTTCTGCGCTGTCTTTGGAGCTGCTGGACGTGAGCTGCGGTCGCAGGCGGGATTTGGGGCTGGCTGGGACTTGGGTCTGATCTGATGCAGTGGTGCTGCCCCTGTGCTGGTGGTAGCCATGTCTAGCAAGGCTGGCAGCCAAGATGTGTCTGTGAACTGCTGCTTCGCGGGAGCTTGGTGGACCTGTGGAGAAGGATTATCATCTCTATTAGCAGGATCAGAGCAGTAAGTCCTTTCTGCATCGCCACACATGGCAGTGGCTGAGAGGTGGTGGGTAGAGGTTTTGTCACCAGCACGTGCAGGCTTCCCAGAGCCTGACTTGAAGTCTCTCTGACACAAGTAGTCGCTCAGCATTATCTAACCAGCATTTGTCAAGCTGTTGTTGTCTGAGTCAGTGAGGTTAGTTGTTTGTGGGATCGTTGTGTACATCTTCATGAGCGACCGTGGCCACAGTGCACGTAGCACATGAGTACAGTCAGTGGGCTCGCAGGGGCCGAGCAGAAGGTCAGAATGTGAGAATGACGCTGAACTTCAGAAAGAGGAACTTTAAAGAAAGTGAGCAAGTTACTCAAAGCATCCCTAAAATTAAAGTGGGAGAAGGTAAGAGCAGAAAAGAAGTGGAGAAAATAGTGCAACAGTTCCTTGATGTGGCTTGAAAGCAATAATGGAACATTAGAAGGCAAGCTGGAAAAAGCAGTTAAATTAGCGAGGCTGGGCTTTAGCTCAGTGGCGGGTTTGAGGAGCTCTTTGAGCCAGAGCGCTTCAAAATTTTGAAATCCAACTCCTACGTATTAGTAGTAGAGAGTATAAAGCATAATGAGCATAAAAGGAACACTGAAAGATCCAAGGTGGGCTTTGAAGAACTAACATATATACGTAGAAGATAAATTATTTAGGCAAATCAGCAGCCATTGTCTTGTGTGAAAACTGGGTTTACTGGATGATGGGAGGTTAAAGACAGCAATTAAGGAAGAAAAGGTACTGCTAAAAAGGGATTTCTATGCATCAATTTTTCACTGCTAAAAATGTAATGGAGGACTTAGTACTAGTACCATGCCCAGTCTTTGTAAATATAAAAGATAAGCAAATTTCAGAAATTGAGGTCTTGGCAAAAGCAGCTTTGGAATAAGCTATCAATCCAAAAGCATTAGCTGAGCATACTGAGGTGGTATGCTACATTATATAAAGCATAGCTGAACTTGCAGCAAGAAGTAAGGGATTTTTCATGAAAAAGAGAAAGTTCTCTTTATACCTTTTACTGTGGTTGAAGCAAAAATTGAGAAAATAAAATACATGAAAGATCACGTTCTCGTAGGGTCTGACTTTCATGGATTCTGCAAAGGAAGACGGTTCTAGTAGTTGCTTGAAATGTAAATTCCTGAGAAGCAGAGAGAGAACGGGCTACAATTTGTTCAGAATCCAGACGGAACCTGAAAAATTTCTAAAGGCTGCTAAAGAAGCTGGGCAGACATGTGGATAGAGCAAAAGCATTGTTACAAATAAGAAACAGATTTTGTTTGAATTAGGATTGATTTAGAATTTAGTTTGGTCTGAAGGCAGCAGCAGGCACCATGCAAATACTCAAAGGACAGATTATTCTTCATCTGATCAATCATTTGCATTCTAGCCGTTTTGAGTAGAGTAGTGTTGGTGCTCACAGGATCTTCTGTCTCATCAGCTTTGCCTGTTCCTGGCAGTCTGAGAGATGTGGAGCCGATAGGTTCGGCGTTGCTGAAGCCAGATGCAGGAATAACAGTGCCACAGCTGTACAGTAAAGAGCAGTCAGCTGTGGTGTCTTGTAAGCAGCAAGCCCAGAAGGACAGTGTTTCTCAGCTCTCCCTTTCTTCAGTTTAAAACCTTCTTTGTACGTCCTGAGTGTGTGAAACTTGATGCCAAGGAATTGGGGTTTAGAGGAGAGGAGTGTATTGTGAGGTACCTTGTGATTTTAATCATTAGACTGTTTTCCATTGTGCTGAACGTAAGCCTGTAATTGTATGGTCGTTTGTATTAAGCATATATTGTCATGTGTGTAGTCATTTGTAGAAAAAGTGCAGGAATTCTTGCTTTGTGGGAGTGGCTGATACTGGAGTACGTTCCTCCGCATTGTGGAGTTTGCCAATAGCTAAGGAATAGCTGAATTTGTTTATTTCTGCAGGATTTTCCACTGCCAGGGATCTTTAGTCCATACATCTGGTTGTGCAATTGGGTCTATTCCATAAACATGGTGAGAGCTCTGTTGAAAGGGTGATATGCGTGCAACAGTTAACTGCTTTTAAGGAGACTTTACAGCAGGCATTAAAACCTATACACTTGGATAGGGTGATCTACAGCGATCTGTATTTAGCACTCGGCGTGAATGATGGCTGGGCTCGTAAGACTCAAGGCTAATCTATCTTTTAAGGGGACGTTTTGACTTATCACTGTAGTTCTTTAACAGGGCCCTTCATAATCCTTGTTTCAATGGAAAAAAAGTCCTCCTTTTTATCTAGGATTGTCTGCAGGCAGTGATACCTTTAGAAATTAATATCTTCAGAAGCAAATGCAGCCAATTAGGCGGCCAGGAGTGTCCAAGCTGTGTATGAATCCTGGCGTTCTCCTTCCCTCTGCTCCTGTCCATGGGTCAGGTTTGTTTGTGTGTTCAGGATCAGAGGTCTGTAGCTGGGCCAGCCAGTTGCTAAAGTCTTCACACTTTCTTTAATACTTTGCCAAAATAAGGAAGGAGAATCTTCTTAAAGTATTACTGAATTGTTCATTGCTGTTGGGTATATTTTCCCCCCCACGGATCTGTCAGTGTTCAGGATATTTTTTTCTACATTATGGGATTTTTTGTTTTGTTTTGTTTTTTTCCACCGTTTTTAATTTCCATCCAAACAGATGATGAAAGATTTTCCTGCTGGGGTTTGTTCTCTCTTCTGTTTTCTTCTTTGGAGAGTTTACTGAGAATATTCAACATACTTTCTTTTGCTCTGTCTCATTCCATTACTCACAGTTATATGCCCGTGGCTAATTATACTCCTCCACTCCTTTCTTGGTGTTTGTATCCTTCATGTACTTACAGATGGTTATCAAACCCCCATCTTGCTTAGCCAGTCTGTCTAGCACTTGTGACTTGACAGAGATTTTTATCCTTCCCGGTTCTTGAATTGCTTTGCTCATCCCTTCTCTCCAGATGGTTTGAGAGTCTTCAGTCTGATGCTCTAGGCCTGCTCACACCTGGGTCCTGGAGGTGTGATACATTTGCTTGTGTAGCAGTTGCTTTAACTTTTGGCCATTTTACTGTATTGCAAGTTCATATGAAGTTCTTCCCCAAATCTGTGTCAATGTTGCCATCTTCCATGTATCTCCCCACTGAATGTCTCTAATACTTTCCCTGCATGTGGGAGTTTGGAGGGCAGTGAGACTCGTTTTGTCTCTTTGGCCATATTGCTGTACTCTCCAAGTCTCTTTATATTATATTTCTTGCAGAAAAGCACAAAGTAATCTATGCTAAAGGAATACTAATGTAGTGAAGTGAAACATTCAGAAGTCATTAACTCATGTGTAACTGTGCTTCTACAACTTCTAATGTGTGCAATATGATGATCTTGAATTATACAGTGCCTCATGGTTTTCCTCCTCCTCATTCAGAGCACAGCTGAGAAATCATATACAGAATGAAGCAGTTGAGCTGTAGCAAATTATTGTTCTCTCATTTTTAATGGAATAAATAGCTGCCTCATTGCTCTGTGAGGCATGTGGCCCCTCCTTGCTTGGTTAGTTCCTGATTAGCATCGTTTGTGTGACACCCCAGAGCACTGTGGTGATTGGGTCCCTCTGAAGCACAGATTGCCCGTCAGGGTATTTGTGTAAAACATGAAGTTGCAGCTAGGTGTCCAGAAAGACAGCTGGGTTTCTTTTTAATTTTGTACATGCAGTATAGCTGGGAGAAGCTGATACAGTTTTAGCCTCTCTTCACTAGCACCTGGGTGGCATCCAGTTGGTATCCTCTGACTTTTCATCCTTGGGCTCAAGCTGAGAAATTTAAGAAATTTCCAGCTTGAAAAGCAAACACAATTGTTTCAGGTTCCTTTATGAAAAGATGTTTCTCTATCTCCGGGTCAGACAAGGTCATTGCTTATGCACTGGGCTTACCTTCCTGTCCTGTAAGTTTCTAGAGAGTCTCTTACCATGTCTCCAGGAAACAGTGTCAGTAGTCATACACAAAACTGAACCTGGCAGTTCTGTGGAAGTACAGAGATTCCTGCAGGGAACATTTTTTGTGCTGACTTGTTAGATACTTAGGGTTGCAAAGTAGCCTAAACTTAAAAAGCTGTTTTAATGCAATATTTTTGTCCGTCTTTTGGAATGGGCTTGCTTACTTTGGAGATGCTTTTCTTCACCATGCCATTCGTGGCTAGTGACCCACGTGGCGCTTGCTTCAGTTCAGTTTATTTTCCAGAAGAGTTCATAGAGGACATGAGCTATTCAGCGCTGGTTTGAAATTCCTCTTGACTCTTTAAAGTTGACTGCATTTTCTAATCTCTTTGCGGTCTCCTATGGGATACGCTCATTGCCAGAATTTCCTAGTACCATATGAGCTGTTGGTATTCTTGGCTCTGTTTTAAATGGAATCCAGCTTTTTCTGCTTGTCTGAAAGAATCAAACCATGTAGGTTTCAAAAATGTTCTCTAGACCTCTTCTTTTCCATCCACCTGCCCCACGGCAAAATCAGCTATATTTAAATCAAATTTGCTTTTTTTTGTTTTATTTTGTTTTGCTTTCCAGCTTTCTATTTTTTTTGCCAAACTAGCGCTTGGTAGTTCTAACACTGAGTTTGGAGCAGAGGACAGAGTTTAGCTTGCTAAACTCAGATGTTTTTATAAAGCCATCTGGAATGCTTAGCTGCAGCCTTCTTTTGGGTTACGTGCTCTAGGGCTTATAATATCACCAGGACCAGATGCAGAAGTAGCAATGAGAATGTACATGTATTTTTTGAAAGATTTTTCCATGGTGTCTAGGCTCACAGATGCAATATTAGTTGTGGGATGCTAGTTGAAGCAGTGAGATTAAGGAGGCCATCAAAGGAAGGGACTTGAGGTCATCTGGTGCACAGGAGATAATTCCAGATGCTGGGAGAGAGCAGCTTGAATAGGCATGAGGTTGTCAGGGCAAAAGAAACAGTAAGAGTCTGAAGAGCGCTGGTTGATAGTACTGCTTCAGTAAAATAAAGTCCAATAGCAAACAGATTCTATATAATCTGTCTAGCTGATTACCAAAATCTACCAACATTACTTGGTTTATAGCTGTTTTCCTTCTCATGCTGCCTTTCTGCACCAGGAAAGGAATCCTGTAGCTTTGGTTCAAGGTGCTGTTCAAAACTGTCAGAGTAACATTGGCCTTCTAAGGGTTAATTGGGCTTCAGCTAACACCCTGTCACCTTGCTTTGAGTGTTGGGTATTGGGTTGTCCTGCTGGGGGAGAGCACCTCACTTCTGAAAATGAGAGAGCTGAACCACTTGGAGAGACTTTTTTCATATTTTCAATTTCAAAAGAGCTTGACAGCTACTCAGATTTATAAAATTTTAAAACATTCCAATTTAAAGGGCTTTGAATATTGTATGTAGACAACTTTTCCATAGACAGAGCAACCATGGAAAGAGGAAACGGAGAAGATTGTTCCTGTTAAGGGCCGAAGGTGCTGTATTAACTTTGGAGGGACAGACAGCAGTCTTGCATAGGAAAATGTGTCTTTTCTACCAGATGGTGAATTATTGTAGAGCACTAAACAGTTGCAAAAAGATCAAGTCTATAAAGCATCTGGTAGAGTAACTGACAATTGATCAGTTTTGCATGATGCACATTGTATGCATCTCATGGGCTTGAGAGGAAAGTTTTAAATCTGTGAAGCTGGAGATGGGAGTGAACTTGATCTTATTTGCTGAAAGAAGACAGAAATCAAGAGACCTATTCTTTAGCTGAGATTTTTGTGTTCCTGAGAGTTATTCCTGAATGAGGGCTGTGGAGGTGCCATTCACATGACTTCTGAGCAATCTGCACTCAAGATACACCATTAGATCAGGCGCTGTTGTTGTTAATGGAAGTGAATGAAAGAAGAGAAGCTCTCTGAAAGCTATTCATCCCCAATCTGGTCTGATACATACCTAAGATGTTTCCAGCACCACCTGTAAAACTTGTTCTCTGTCCTAATCTGAGAGAGTTTGACACACATCATTAGTTTTGACACAGTAATTTCAACCCTCAATGTTTTTCCCAAGAAGAGTAGCCTCTTAAGATTCTGGCTGCTGTTGGATGTTCCCAGATGTACTGCTACTCAAAGTGTGCTTCAGTGGGTTTGCTTTTCCAGACTGCACGAATTAGCACTGTACATAGAGAATTTAGAGATATAATCTTCGCTCTTAATCCAGGCACTTCTTCCATTCCTCTGTGTGTCATGCCTGGAGAGCTGGCTGACACTGGGCAAACTGCTTGGGGATTGAACTGAGTTTCCTGTTGGAAACAGAGCTGAGATTTCTATAAAGACGCAGCTATCTGTGTTTGTGGTGTAAGACATGTTAATGGTGTTTTTAGTAGTTTTTTGGCGAGGGACAAAAGCGAATATGGAGACTGGAGAGCAATGGAGAACTGAGTGTGGCTGATACGAAGAGCCTCTTTTTCAGTATTTAAAATCTTGCTGCTGAGCTCACTTGGATTTATTTTTTTCATTGAGATAATAAAAGCGAGATGAGATGATCAGTATTCTCTCTGCATCTAGGTTAGAACTAGGTTATTTTGTAAGTATTTTCAGATGTCTTGGCTGTAGAAGACATTGCATAAATAAAGATTTCTTTGTATTGTGTGATATTATAACGTGTGAAAAGATTTACTGTGCAAATACAGTAACAGAATGGAGAAGAATCATGATCTGCTGTTTGTTAGTACAGCGTGATGTAAATATTTGCCTAGGTAGATTCTCTTGAGATTTCGTGTGGATTTCCCTGAACACTGTCATTGCTGGCATTCTTTGAACACTACATTTTTGTCAGAAGTAAACATGTTCATAACATGTGATACTTACCTCCATCAAAAGCTCTGTGGTTCTCGGGGAGGGGGAGGAGTGGAAAGATGCTTCCTCTTCCAAAAAATCCAGCAAAATATAAAAATATCTTTGTTAGAGAAGTCTTAAACATATTTTTGAAATCTCTGCCAACAGTAATAGAGTGGTGGGTCATGGCATGTACAGTCTGTGCACTCACAGATACTTTACTTCAAGTATACTCATGGGGTCCAAAATCATGTTACTTGTGTGTAACCACCAGATAGCTCATTTCACCAAGGCCCTGTTGCAGTCTCAGGAAACCTTCAGGTCTCGAGTCCTTGCCCCTTTGCCCTGCTGCATGCTGCTGAATCTCAGGCTAATGTATGCCAGGGTGAGATTTTCTCACTATTAGTGCTCTATTGGTAAGTTTCGATAATTCTTGCAGCTTAGCAAAGGAGAAACCCATTGACTTTTGAATGACTCTTGAGCTTGCGTTGAGGTACCCAACACTGAGTGAGCCACTGTCCCTGTTAAGTGTTGTCAATGAGGGAGTGGGGCCTGCTGGCTTCTTTAAAATCTGTCTTAACTAGCAAACCTTGGACTCTTATCCCTAAGGTAAATGGAGTATATTCTCATGAAAAGATAAAGGACACAGATACACAGAAATTGCATTCCTTTTAAATGCCTTTGTGGTTGGATTTCAAGGAATTTTCTGTATTTCTATATCCAAGCAGATGTACAAGTTGAGCCAATTTGCCAAGACTGTTTGCTTTGTTTTGGAGAAGGGATATTCAATCCTTTTAGACAGTCCTCTTCTCTGTTTTGGGGAGGACAAAGCTTCTCTCTTTGCTTTGGGTAAACCTTCTCTTCAAAAGCATATTTCTCAATTACTTTCTGCTGGCATCCCCAGTAACCCTGTGAACTGAGAGCTGACTCAGTTCAGCTCCTGTTTGGACCCATCTGAGATGCAGATGCAGCTGCTGCTATAAAAGGATGTCCTCGTACACCAGCCCAGCTGAATGGGCCCAACTATGTTTAATGTAGTTGACTGCAAACCACCATACGTATGCAATCAAGCATGTCTCTCTTGGGCAGATGAATGAAGAAGAGTTACATGATCTTAAGACACTGTTTCTTGTAACATGCAACTTCGGAACTATTTGTTGTACAAACATGGGTAAGAACAACTAAAGGATTTATTAATAGGCCATAACAGAGACTGGACCTGAAGACAAACTTGAAGATGGTGATGCCTTTGTGGCTCATGACCCTTAAAAGCGACTTACTGGATTGTGGGGTACTAGTGTGGTGCTATGCTGCTTAAGCAGGAAAGATAGTGAAATTTCGCTTAATAGCTGTATTTGTGTCTTTACAATTTAGTTTGGGATATCAGCAGTTAAGCTGTGCGTCATATTTGATCACTTTCCTTTTTTTTCTCTCTTGGCTTGCAGGAGTAAGTCTGTGTCTGTAACACTGGATGTACTGACCACTTGCCTCAGACTGAAGAGGACTTGCTCTGCTTTGGAATATGGTGCCTAACTTCTGCGTCTCAGTACTCACTGTGCCAGCAGTCATCCTGTGCTGCTTGATGCTGCCTTTAGCAGGAGCTGACAGTAAGTAATGTTCGTTATTGAAAGGCTTGAATAGCTTGCAGATTTTCTTTCAACAAATACTAAATCTTCCGGGTGTGGACTGGAAACACTGAAGACTAAGGGATAACACGCCAAATCTCTTACTTTCCATCGCACACAACACAGATAAATAATGTGTGTGTGTGAAGAGGCACAGGTAGAACTAAAAAGGCTGACAATATTTTTTCAAGCACAGAATAAGCTTCTGTAGTATCTGCAAAATAAAAACATGACAATTTGATTTCTAACATACAGATGAGTAAAGAAAATTGTGGGGTGGAGGAGGAAGAGGGAAGTATTGGGGTTGCAGTAATCTGTTACTTTATTTTGCTCTTTTTCCAGCTCTCATAATTTGTGTAGTACTGCAACATCTCCCCTAAGTCAGTGGGGGACTAAGAGCTGCTGGGAAAGGATGCAAGTTTTTACCCTCTGGTGTAGCTCTCCTACACCTGTATTTTGGCAGAATTGGAGTCAAATGGTTCTTGTGGTGATGCTTTAAGCTGCTGTGCTCATGCCTGGTACCCTAATAGTCTTAGAGAGCCACTCTGACAGGCTTGGGTTAGCTCTATCCAGAGCAAAGAGAAAGCTGTGCATAAAAAACCACTGTGGACAAACAAGAGGAGAAATTTGGCTAATGGTAGACTACTGAAAATACCTCAGAGTAGGAATTTCCCATCAAATAAGTTATTCAGAGTGCTGAAAATCTTGTGGGTACTTCATGTAGTCTTATTTTTTGTAACTCGCTTGCATGTGTTTGCTAGGCTACCCCCAGGTATTTGTGCAGCCTCCCTCTCCTTTTCGCCAGTAACCTGTTTGTTCCCTTCCTTCACGACTTCCCATGACCAGATCTCCTCCTGTCTGCCTGCTTCTGTTCTGAGTGGGCTACCTTCTCCACCAAACCGTTCTGTTGTGCAGCTTCCTGGCTGCTGGCAGTTCCTTACCACAGAGGATGAGTGTCTTTAAGTGGGACACGTGTCCTCGGCAAGTCAGTCTTTGTAGCTCTTTGCTGCCAGCATGGAGTGGGACAGCCCGTCATGAGCTGACATGGTGCTTTGGTTAATACTGCACATACCGGCGCAACTTGTTGACGCTTCAGTGCGTTAACATATAACGGTTTTGGAGGATTCGTTTTTTTTCCAGAGTGGCCAAACGTTCACGCATTCATTGTAGGCTCTATGGCAGCTGTGAATACTCGGTGCCTTTGAAAGCACCCAGGGCCCATGGGACGCTTCAGTTGGAGCAGGGAGGTGACCATGGTGCACCTCCTGAGCTGCCACCAACCATCTGCTTCTCACTCCAGCTTTACTTTGTCACCAGGCTTATAATTAAGATGTAATTTCATGAAAGTTGAAAAGGTCTCCGTACCAGTAGGAGCCGGGCTGAACAGAAAAAATGGACTGGGGTTCCTCAACATCCTTGACTATAAAAGGGAAGGGGTAAATTTGGAGAAGCTGGAGAGGAGATTGAAGGTTGCTGTGAAGAAGGATAAAAATTCACTATTTTTGCCATTACTAGGGGTGACTTGCGCAGGCAGCAGATTAACATGTAGTCTGTATGAGTCTGGGATGCCCAGTTAAACTGGGTGCGGCAGCTGTCTCCTTTCTCAGCTTTCTCCCTGGCTGCTGATGCTGCTGGAAGATGTTTATTCAAATTATTTTATGTCTACATATTGTAGCCCATTTTGGAATCTGGCACAGAGAAGTATATGTTTAATGTTCTGTGATGTGAAAAAATTTTCCAAGGTTCATTGTCTTTATCCTGGCCACTGCAAAGAACAAAAGCATCACTCTACCAGCTATGCAGAAGCTGGTGGAGTTTGAGATGTCCTAGGACAGTTCTTGCCTAAGGATAATCTGCAGTAGATATGGTTTGCCAATTTTGTGGAATGCTTCCACATGCTTAAATTGAAGAAAACTGGCTCTCTTTCACAGGCCCAGATCCAAATATTGGTGTCTCAGATGTGCAACACTTCTGTCTTGAGAAGCAAACATATCAGTATGTGTGCCTTTTTCTCTGGCGCAGACCAGCTCTGAATTGCTTTTTCCTAATCTGCAAGGCAAATCTGGAGGACAGTGACCTTTTAACCACCACAGCCACTGCAAATTAACTGAGGGTTTCCTGGACGGAATGTGTTGCTCTGTGTATTTTGGCAATTTATAGCTTCTCTTGCCCTGCTGCCTCTTGCCATTGACTCAGTGGCAGGGAGCCATGTGAAGCACCTGTTCTGCTTCTCTTGAGGGGGGGGGGGAAATCATGTCCAAACCGTGCATATTTCATGTCCTGCCATCAGTGATGGAGGTGGGTAGAATATGGTAATGAACATGGCACTGGGGGGTCGTGATGCTCAAGGGGGAGAAATGAAGGGTGAGGGGATGGTATGGTAAAATTCTGCACACTGGAGCGTACTGCAAAAGCTAGAAAGGGATGTTGAAAAAGAAGCCCCCCCATACACATCCTCTTCATTTTTGTTGTCCCCCTAATCTTGTTGGCCTCTGTCAAAGGCAGTTTACTTGTCTGAATGGCTTCCTGATGGTAATATGGCTGTTTTGGGGATTTCACTGTGATTCTTCCTTTCCCCACTGCGGCGCTGCTGGGAGGCAGCGGAAGAGTGGCTAAGCTCCCTATCTGCAAAGCACTCCTGCATTTCTCCTATTAAAAGTCATGTGATAATGGGAGCAGGATTATCTCTGCATTCCTGGAGGCAGTCTGCAACATGGCTTTTATAGGGCAGGTAAGGGTTGAGGGCAGGGAGCCGCCTCTCTGGCAGCAGTCTGCCGTGCTGCTCTGGTGCTGTGGAGACCACGCAGAACCTGGGCTTCCCTACCTTCCCAGTCTGTGCTTTGTAGCTGTTGTCACAACACATTTCAGCCTTGCTGCTGTAGCTTCCTGACAATTAGGCAGCTGGCAGATAGCAAGACGTTAACGCCTGAGATAAAACAGATTGAATATGTATTGCGTAGTGGAATTAGCGCCGAGTGTGCACTACAATGTCTGTGCTGGAACTGAGTTCACAGGAGCTGTGTATAATGTCGGTGCTGAGGAATCGAAGGGGCATCCGAAGGTTAAACACATGGCACCGTGTCAGAAAAGAGGTGCTTTCTGGGTTCCTCCCTGCGAGCAGGACCGGACCGGACCAGTGGTTTCAGGGCCTCTCCAGTGAGATGTCTGGAGGAGAAGGTGAGCAGGAAGGGGCACGTGTGCATGAACGGTCAATACTGAAGTGCTAATTTGGCAGAAAGCACTTTCAGGTCCTCTCCTGCTTTTACAGACTGCAGTAAGAAATTATTAAATTTTCTCTGTGATCTGACTGTGTTTCTGTCAGGGTGACCCTAATTCCATTAGAGCAGCTCAGAGCTGATTCAGGATGACTGTTTTATACTTTCTACCTCAGCTTGCTTGTGTTTTTTTTATGCACTCTGTGCTTCCCTGTCTGTCCGCTTTTGATTGTGCATGGGGAAAAAAATGGCTTTGCAGATTTCATTTAATGTTCAGTTCAATTGTCAGCTACAAGATACTCTTTTCAAGCCTTTGGAAATATGTCATTTACTCTAATAAAGTAAATAAAAAATCCCCTCTTAAAACAAAATGCAGAGAAACCAGGAAAAAAAAAATCTATATTGTCATTAGAAATCATCAGCAATGTGTTTTGTTGTTGGTTTGTTTTCTTAAAATTAGGCTTTGTATTTGAAGTCCTGGGCAAGGCTTCCATTAGCCAAAGGAAGAGACTGAGTGACCCTTCAAAGTATTTTCTAGCCAAAATCTTTCTTGGTGTGTCTTGCACAGAATTTCAAAGGGCTTAAGGAAGAAAACCACTTCAAAAGTGACCTTGTAGAAGGAAAGAACTAAGGCAGCACTTAGGCCAACTAGGTGTGAAGTGAGATGTGGTAAACAAACAATTTGCACCTTCTCATTTCTAAAGATGGAGCAAACCTGCCTTTTGTTTGAGGGGTTGGTGGGAGCTTGCAGCAGTGAGTGTCTGTGAAGACAGGTCCCTGGCCTCTCACCACCTCCTGTGAGCAAGGACCCTAAATCTGAAGCATCTCAAGGCCGCCCTGCCCTTGTAAGGGATAGTCCCTTTCTATCGGATAGGTATGTATGTCATACAGATTTTTTTTCTGTTAAGGATGTTTCTTGGATGCTAATTGGGTTGAGGAGATGCATTAAAAAAAAATAGTTGAGATGTTGATAGTTGGGAAGGCTGAGAGATGGAAGTGTACTAATGCCCTTCATAGACGCATGACTCCAAGTGAGCTCTGTTTTGCCAGGGATTTTGCACTGCAATGTGAAGAGCTGTCTGGAGGGTTTGGGTGGAAGAGCGCTGGAGTTTTTGCTTTTGCTCTCATTTCCCCTTGTGCCCCGTCTCTCTGTCTGCCATTACTGTCCTGCGCTCCTGGGACCCAGGAGCAGCGTGGCAGGGCTTTGATGCCCCAATTCATCTCTGTCCCCTTTTGCTTCGTAACCTGAATGACGACTCGGTGACAGATCAGCTCCAAAGACAGCTGGCCTGGGCCACCCTGGGGGACAGACTTGCTGTAGTGCTCTGGAGAACAGCCGCTTTGCAGAGCTGGACAGCAAGATCCCATCCAGAAAGCTGGACCTGAGGTTTCTCTGTTGCTGCATTGCATCCATTTCTGCTTCCTAGTATTTGTTTGCATGTCCGTCCCTAAACACTGCATGTAGTGATTATGTGTAATTGATACCATCACATCCAGGTATTGCAACACAGGTAAATACTAATTTTCTGCAATTCTGCTTTGGCTAGCCTGACAAATTCCATCAGTGAAAAGAACATGTAAAAAATTATTTAGGAAAGCCCCTGCACCTGAGGCGTTGGGGTTGCATCATTAAGGGGGCGGGTTGAAATACTAACCACAGTTATTGTGCACCTTTATTTTTGGTGTCCTTACTCATCATATATATTTTTAGGTATAAATGGATTCCACACTTTTCCTTAAAGTACCTGAATGTTCCCTGCTTGTAACTGAACGTTGCAGACATAAAGATAGGAAGGATGCTGTAAAAGCAAACACCATGTTGAGAGTAGACAACAGATCTGTTTCTGCATTTATAGCCATGCCCCTTTTCGCTCCAGCACTTGCAGGACTCATGTGGATTTGTTTGGATAGCTACCTACACCAGGTCACAGTATTGCAATTTGTCTTTATTTATTCTTAAAGTCAACATCACTCATCAATCAACATCAGCTGCTAGGTCAAAGGTCTACCTAGCTCCAGATCTCTTATCCAGCAATGGTCAGTACAAAGACCTATGGAGGGTATAAGAACAGCATAAATATTAGCGATCTCTTCCTGGTATTGTCTTCTAGCCTTTGGTGACCGGTGGCTCCTGAGCCAGGAGAGGTGGTGTAGTAACTTTAGGCAGGATCAATCTGGGTTTTACTCTCAGGCAGCTGTGAGCATGCTGTCAGTCATCCGGGGTGTCTTGGGGCTGCTGGTTTGCATGAAGACCACGTGTAGGCTCCGACTTTTGCCTCTACACCATGGCTCCTCATATAACCCACTTACTGCTGCTCTGCAGTGCCAGGCAGTCTCGCTTGTTGTCCGTGGCACTCAGACGGAACTGAGCGGCCAGAGCTACTGTCCTGCCCTCACAAGGGAGTTCCAATGTTTAAATGTCTGTGCAAGCTATCTGGCACAGTGACAGGTGCTGGGGGGCAGATATATTGAACACTTCTTTTTTTTGACAGAGAGAGAGAGAGTGTGTGCTAGAAATGTGCTTATTGGCTAGGTGATATAGAAAAACAGTAAAACTACCTGCTTAAAATTTTATCTCCAGTGTAGATTCATAGATTTTAAGGCCAGAAATCAGATTAGTGTAGTCTTCTGCTCTGACCTGCACAGCAGAGGCTGTATAATTTCAGCTAGTAATTTTTGCGTCTACTTTTAACAGCTGTGGATGAGCTAGCACGTAGCTTTTAGGAGGCTATCAAATCACGATTTGAAGACTAAACGGTAGAGAATTTACCCATCTCCTGTGTGATCTGTAAAAATGGCAAGTAATCATTACTCTGTAAATCTGTATTTCTTTCAAGCTTGGTTTGTGTGTTTTTGGGTTCACACACTGGATGTTGTAACCTCTGTCAGCTAGGCTAGAGGCTCCTGCTCTTTAATGCAATCTCCCTGAGAAGCAGAAATTAGACAAGATGGAAGTTTGTCCTTTTCATTGTAGAAAAATGTGTTGGTCTTGATTTTTCTGATCAGAGATCATTCTTACAGTTCTTCACTAATCTTCCAGACTTTTAAACATGTTGTTTTGGGGTTTTTTTGGTTTTTTTTTTGAAGTCAAGGGACCAGCACTGAGAAAAGAAGCGGCTACCTCTTATCACACAACAATAGCAGTTTTGCCCCTTTACCCTTAGCACTGAGCTGGGAACACGGTCCTCTCTATGATGGCCTTCGAATCCCTTTCTAAGTCTCTGATTCCCAGGATGCGAACTTCCATTTCATTAGCATGACTTGGGTTCTTGCTCCTGAATATCTGCCCTTAACTACATAGAAATGCATTTTGCTGGATCCCAGCTCATCAACTTACCCAAGTAATTCTGTACAAGTAATCTTCCCTTGCTGTTATTTACTACCAGTCTTGGTAAAGCTCATCCTTTAGTTTCCGAATCTTGTTGCAAGTTGGTTGCATTTATTCCCAGATGTTATTCAGTTGTGACGGTCTGCACAGGCTGCTGTGAATATTTTAGGGAGATATTTTAAATATCCTAGAGTACTGATGGTGGCATTCTTTGCAGATTAGAAGGAGCGCTGGGAAATAATGATGAAATAATGTGGTTTGTCGTGCTGCTGCTTGCTTACTGGTAGTACTGACCCCAGGTGGGGAAAAAGTATGAGGTCTCCTGAAGCTTTCAGTGTTTTAGCTGAGCGGTTGTAAAAAGCAATAAAGTAGTAATATGGATGCTTTTTTTTTGGTTCTTTGATTATCTGCTCATTATCTTGGTACTTCAGAATGATACGGTAATATAAGATGATCAAGCTTGTTTTGGTGAACAACTACGAGTGTGAAATTTGCTCAAAATTTATTCAATCTTTTTTTGATGGTGAATACCTTTGGTTTTTTTATTTCTTTTTGTTAGTTTTTTAAAAAGCATCTGTTCATGGATGTTTTTTCTCTGGTAAGATATCTGTCTTTATGTATCAGTAGCTGAAAAAGCAGTGGTGTACTTTTAATTGAATGCTATATTTAGCCCCTTGTGTGAATCAGTGCTTTGTCTGTGCTGAAGACAAATCTCATTTATTTTGTTGGTGTGAAAACACTGGAGGGTGCTTGCTGGAAGTCTTAAGTCATAGCAATGTCTTTTGGCTCGCACACTTCATTGACATATGATTACTGGATTAAACCAAAGCACGTCTTCTGACAGATGATTGCTTTACATTTGTGTGTGAATTGTGGGCTGCAATGCTAGACTTTGCCCTGAATGTCAGTTAAGTTTGGGCTTTCTCTGGTGCGCATAGCATTAGGCCTCCATAATCAGGGGCACTCGCGTAGCATTAAAAAGAAATGATTACAAAATATTTTCCATTTCATGCTATGCAAGTTGGAATGAGCTTGCAACCCTGCTGTGCTTTTCAGGTGGCCCTTCACTGGATGGATTACCCATGGTTGCCATTTTTTTCAGTAATTAACAATACAACTCCCATTAATGTATTTTGTAAAGTTGGGCTGAGACGTGAATAACATCTGGCCAAAATGTAAAGCAAATGGAAATGCCACCGCTGGGCTGGTGGCACCAAGGGTGACTGTTTTGCGTTGGTGTCCTGGATACAGTCAGCATATCAAGGAGAGGCTTGGACTTGGTTTCTCTGCTCTACATGGCTGTTCTTGAGTAGATACTGGCTTCTCTGGAAATACTCACAGTCACATAGAAAGGACCGTAATCAGTCCTCAATTGACACTGGTTAATACTGCAAATTTAAAAGTAAGGTTGCGCCCTGGGGATTCTTCTTGCCTGCTTTTGATGCTTTTCTCTCTTTTTTTTTTTTTTTTTTTACTCTAAATAATGTCTACATGTGATGACTCTGCTGCTTCACCTCAAAGGTGAATGATGAAAGCCCTTGCAAGTTAATTGCAACGCAGGGAGGAGACAATGACTCTTGAGCCTCTGTACTTAGATATCCGAGTGCAGAACACCTACGTGTTTTCTTTTGGTTTATTTTTAGACAAATTCACTTCAACTGTTAGTGTAACTGTGTTGTTACTTCTGGTAAAGGTCCCTTTGAAAAAAGAGTTCCAAAAAGGCCAGGAAATACGTGGCAGCTTTACTCACCTAGGTCTTTTTGCCCCTGAAGAACTCCATTTGAAATAACAATTTTGAGTTTTGGCATCAGCACAAATGTGCCTGGCAGATAGGATGGTACATTTTCACCAGCTTGTCAAATCCAGTTCATGGCTTGTGAGGGTGTTAGACGTGCACGTGTTGCCAAGTTGTTGCTTTCAGCGTGGGGCTGTACATAATGCAGAGAGAGCACATCACTGGTTTTCAAACTAGAAACTGAAGTTACCTCTTTTGAGGTAGATGTGAGAGTTGCCATAAGCAGTTTCAGAAGGGATTTCAGTCCTTGTATTTGCCAGCTTGGAGGCAGGAAGGCTGTAGATACATTTCACTTACGTAGTGTTTAATTTACATGAGGGAAGATTCATTGGAAGAAATGAGTGATGAGAGGTGAAGATCTTGTGAAATGCTGAAGATAATTGAAATACCAATATGGTGAAGATGGCTATGTATTTTAATCCTATTTAGCATCAAATAGATAAACTTTCTGTAGTTTCAAAATGCAAGAAAACCCTTAAAGAAGTGAATTCCTCTCATGCATTCACCACATTCCGTTTACAGGAGATTTAATAAATGGTGGGGCTTTGGTAGCAGGGAAAGGGAAATGAGCACCGGTGAAATTTGGAGAGGAAAACAGAGAAAATACTTTCATGTTCCCATGTAAAGCTCTGGGATGCCTGTTGTGGCATAGTATGCTCACTCTTGGCATGCTGAGTTCAAAGAATTTAGTGAGGCTCTCGGGAGGGTGATGAGGGTAGTCTAAGACCTGGAAGGGCTCCCTTTGCTCCTGTTCACTGTAAGAGGAGGTAATGGTCCTGGCTGTTGACTTGTCATTTATGCGTGCTGTGTATAGACCTCCAGCATACTTCTGTATGCTCTATTGCACACATTTTAGCAGAGGTTATGCAAAGTTCTTTAGTTATAACCTGTTGTGTTCAGCTTTCTGTGAGGTTTTTTTCATGGCTGAAATGTACCTTGCTTGGTCTTCAGCCAAAGTTGAAGCTGGGGGGCTGTATTTTATGAGCTGGGCACTTGCTTTTTCGATCTTCCTGCAGAAATTGTATTTGGATGCTTTTAAAAACAAACAGAGTGGAAAAATACTTTTATACCCTGTGAAACAAGCTGTGGTGTTATTCACAGGTCTCAGGTCTAAAATGTCTGTGAAAACATTTGATGTTACTCCAGATGCGCTTCAGCAGTCGAGGGGAAGTGTAACTTGGCTTGTGGAAGGGAGTGACCCGTAGAAACATATGCTGTAGAATTATCTAAAGGGGATTTCATGCAAATCAGTAAGTGCACGTGACTAAAGAATGCAGTCTGAGCTTGTATACGGCTAAATTACCCCTATGTTCATTCTGTGAGTGAAGCCAGAGCTGCTATAATGTCAGCATTTTGAAGACCCAGAGATGTAAAGCAGAGGTGGTCCTCCAAATCCTACAGCACGTAGTATATAACCTAGAGAGAGTTAGTTCACGTAGACACCATGAAATTTATTTCCCAATGCGTTCTTCTACTTCTTGAGACAATTGCGTAAATACAGTTTTCTTTGTTGCAGTTGTGCTGAAGGCCTCGGGGGTTTGTACTTTCCTTACTCGAAGATGTCTGTTGAGCCTTGATTCTGCCGTAGTTTATACAAACATTTAACATATTTTATCTGCATACATTTTTTTTCTTAAATGCTAAGATACACCTCTCTTGTTGTGGCTGCAGAGTTGCATGCCTAGGAGCAGACTATACTTTTTTTTTTTGCATGTTAAGGTAGAATCCCTGGGAATATGTATTGTTCAGTCCGCATCAGTACAGCTCATCTTTTCAATTAGACATGCAGCCTTCTGTTGCAGATGAAGCGGTGTTTTTTTTCTGAGGCAAATTTAGCTAAAATTTCTGGCATTGTCTTTAATGTAGTATGTTGTATGAGAACAGTTGCCTGTATAATTTTGAGGAATTTAAGAAAATCCACTTAACACATAAGAGTAATATGACAGTATTCCACTTGGTGTTTTCCAGGTTTATGTCAAATGTCAGAAGAGACTATGTATTATTTAGTGATATAATCATTGCTGGACTGCATCAAACTCAAGGTCTGTTTAGCCCCACATTGCCCCCATGTAGCCTCCAACAATGGCGAGCAAATGCAACATCTTTAAGGGAGGTGTGGAAGGAAAGATCCCATACTCTTGGCTCTTGTCATCCCACCCAAACTAGTTCCTATTTCATATCTGAAATTAGGTACTGTTGTAAGAAGCTGGACTCTTATTACTGCTTTTCCAAAGCATTACTAGTTGCAATAACTTTAAATATTGTTATATCCGCATGGGCAAAGGAATAATACCCAATGTAAATTCGTCAAGGTCAGATCAATCTAATTTCCTTTAATGACAGGATAACAGGCCTTGTGAATGGAGAAGCAGTAGATGTCATTTATCTTTAGTAAAGCTTTCAATACTCCCTCATGAGACTTTTTCTCGTGAAACATCTGCTCATAGGGTGGGTATTTGGCAGTTCAGTAGCATTCAGCATTTGCAGTAATGATCTCTCTGATAGAATAGAGAACATGCTTATTAAATTTGCAGGCAGCAACAAGCTGGGAAGAGCAGCAAGCATGTTAGAGGACACCATTAGAATTCAAAATGATCTTTACAAATTGGAGAAAACATCTGAAAGGATGCATGTCAATAAGGAGAAATGCAGATAGATGTTTGAAAATAGGAGTAATCAGCTACATAAATACAGAATGAGACACAACTGCCTAAACAGCTGGTAGACAGCAAAGGTCTTGCAGTTCCAGTGGATGAGAAACTGTGCGGGAGTCAACAGAGTCAACAATGCCGTGCTGTTTTGAGAGAGGCAACACCAGTGTTATGTACAAACGAAGAGTACCGTTCCAAAGACATTAGATAGTCTTTCTATTCTGCTTGCACTGATAAGGTCTCCAATGAAATGACATCTAATCTTGAGTGCCACGCTTCCAGAATGAGTGGATTAATTGAGGAGAATCCAGTCCTCCTTGTTCAGTGCTAGGAGAAGAAATAATGTTCTTAAACTGGGAAGTTCAGGTCAGGTACTAAGCAAAGATTGCTAACATAAAGAATTGTTGAGCACTGAATTAAATTTCTAGAAGAATTTGTGGAATCTCATAAATAAACATGCCGAAAGCATTCCCTCATACGAGTTTTGAATTGCTAATGTTATTTCTTGAATGCTTCTTTGTCTTCATTTATTAACCAGGAAGGTACAGGTTCCCAGTCTGTCTTCTCTGGGTCACCTGATACTCTGATATTTTTTTCCTGTCCTTTTTCATCCTTTTCTGAAGTGACAATCACTCTTTTCCATCTGACTTTACAACTTTGTGTGAAAGTGTTTTCCAGGCTCCCAGTCCTACTCAATGTCCTTCTCTGTCCTTCTGGCTCTCCTTGAATGGAGCTGATGAGAAGAATCCAGGGGAGACCATGATGCTAACATAATAGGACTTAAAAAAAAAAAAAAAAAAATCCTCTGTATGTAATTTCCTCATGAACCCTCATAGGTTTGCTCTCTCTTCACCCACATCCGCGCACTGACGAAAGGTCTTTTCAGCATCTGTTACAGTGCTTGGTTCATCTTCTTGAAGCCATACAGTTAATTCAGCTCTGGAAGTTGTAGAGGTAGGTTTTGTTTTTTGTTGTTTTCTCTCGGTATGTGTTATGTCGTTATCTGTAGGTAGTCGTCTGCTGTGAGACTTTACCATGTGCCTGTAGGTATAGGTGCACAGCTGTAGGTGCTTTGCATGCAGCCACCGTGCCAGGGCAATGAGTTGCAGTGCATGTGGGGTGGTTGCTGCCACGGTGTACAAAAACTTGTCTTTGTCATAGCACCAAACTTCAATGCTGGTCTTCAATGATTGTTATATGTTTCTAATGAACTTGATGTGGTTGTGCTGGACTGTGTGACACAGCTCAGACTGCAGCAGGGCAGGCTTTAAAACGCTGGTGACTTTTCCTGCTTGTCGGACCACTCCAGGAGAGCAAGGCTGCTTGCTGTCTGGAGCAACACTGACCTGTGGCCTTTGTGGAGTGTGTTGAAGTGGTTTCTGGCAGTGAAAAAAATTTCAGGGGACAATTGCAAAGGATGCTGTAGGTCTTGGAAGTCCTTGTGACCAAAATTTCTTTCTGCCTCTTTGTGTGTATGAAAGGGAAAATGAATGCTTTTAATATCAACAGTAGTGGAAAGGAAGATATATAAGTTTTTCTTCCTATGAATAACTGCACATCAACCCATGGACTTTTGTCTGGTGAGTGGAGTCCCAAGACTGTGGGAGGGGAGAGCCTCATATTAAAAGGTGATAGTTAATTCATCGCATAGTAGTTTTGGATAAGAAAAAGCTGTTTGCCCACTGGAGCTTCTTTTCCTGTATTTCATGTAAGAGCCATGTGCTTCTTGGAAAGCTTTCTCAAAAACAGATCAGAGGAAATTTTTTTTTTTTTTAAATAATTGATTTAAATCAAGATGCAGGCTTTTACAGGAGTTCCTGAATTCTGGAAACCCAGGCTATTACGTTGGGATGTTTTTTGCAGTCAGACTTTGGCTTCAAATGGCAATTATTTTTCACAAGACGAAAATGAAGTCTGTTGCCTGTTATGAATAATAGAGTATGGTAATATTACAGCTATATATGCAAACTCTGAAGACTGGCAGCACAGCTGCTAAGTGTTACGTTTTTAAAATATGTACGATCTTTTGTCAACAGAATTAAAAACAGGAACATTACATGGTTTGTTTCTGCATGAGGGTGTTTTGTAAGGAAATTTAATGATGAACTGTTCTACATTTTGACCTTTAAAATTTTTTCTGAGCCTTTGCACCTTCTAGTGAATGGGGGAGATTCTCAAATTAAGACATGTGGAATCCTAATGGTGCCTCTGACATTTCCTAGGCCTGGCTGGATACCTGTGCTTGATTAGTTTTGTAATGTGCCTGCTCTGCCAAGCTGGAGCCCCTTGCCTGCTCTGCAGCTGAGCTTTCTTTAATGCGATTGCACTGTAAAACTCATTCCAATTAAAAGGTGATGCTGTTCTGGTAATGGAAAGTTGTTTTATTGTTCCTCTCCCCTGATATGCATGCAAGTGGAAGTGTTGTAGGAGAGTGTTATCACTGTTGTTTTTGTAGTTCTTCCTTATCTTCTATCAGTCTTCATATACAAAAAAAAAGTGAGAAATGCAGCATGCCCAGCTGTCTGAGGGCGAATGTGAATCAGCAAGATAAACCTTCAGAGGGTGTAATGGGCCTGACTACAGATGATTCTTCAGCACTTTGCTACCATTCTGTAGCCTATACCGTGTGTCGAACCACAGGCAGCAGGAGAAAATGTTTGGAAATACAGCAAGAAACGCAAGGCAGCCCATCACTTTGGTGCTGAGAAGGAAATGATGCTCACTCAGGCAATCTTCTTCTTCTGCTCTCCTCCTACTACCTACAGAGCAGGGAAATCAGGGGAGACAACCATGACAGTGAGAACGCAAGAAATAATGAGTAAATGTGAAGAACAGAGTACAAGTTTTCTGTCCCTCACAAGGAAAGTGCTAGAATGGGCTTTGGCATCCTGCTACTTAAGAGAAGTTGCAGACAAATGCTCTCCAGGAGGACCATCCGTGGCCAGGCACTGCCAAGCAGCTCCTCGGGTGCTTCTGTACTGTTCTCACCTGCAGAAAGAAACACCAAGATTAGCAGATCACCAATTGTGTCTGTGCTGGCGGAGGGTCCCAGAACTGATTTATAGCACTTGTTCAGCTTTCAGTGAGCAGCAAATGCGTTGTTTAATTATTCATGGCAGATGTATTATTGCAGGAAATTAAGACATCAAGGAAACAAGTAAAAACTATTACTGAATAGAGCTATAAACAAAGTAAGGTGGAAGGAGATGCAGGGGAACAGTGCTGAGCCGTTAGAAGATCGTGCTCAGGAGCGTTTCACGCTTTCTGAAAATAATCAGTTAAATCCCAAATCTTTAAGTGATAATTCGTTGTACATAATTAAATATTCTATTAGCTAACAAGCTAGATTTAATTTGTTACATTTGTCATTTAAATTATCACATTTGCAAATGTGTGAAACCTTCCTATTGCTCCTTTCAGCATATCTACTTACGTACCGTTCTCTTTACATCTTCAGCCTTCCTCGAGAGATTTGGCATTTACCTTGTTGCAGGTAGGTGAGGGCAGCCTTTGGCTTTCTGTACCAAACAAACTGGTTGCAGGTCCCCGGACTGCTGTTCTGCCTGCAGCAATTGGGTAGGATGGTGCTGCTGCAGAGCGCGGGATCCGAGCATCAGAGCTGCTGGTGCTGGATTTCCTCTGTCTGAAACCACTCTGCAAATCGGCATGCATGTGCCCAGCCCTCTTACAGGTGGTACTGGGGATTTATTCAAAGGTTTATTCGTTGGTATTCATGGTTTCTGCCATAAACAAGTCCCCTAATCTCTGCCTAGTACCCCATACTCATACAGAGGCTGGAGCTGTTGCCTGTGGAAAGCACCGGCACCTTCTGGCTCATCAGGTGATACTAGGTGTCTGATGGCTCTTTCATGCATGGAGCGAGTTTCTTGTTTATATTTGCTCCAGGTTCCTATCAGTTCTAAACCTTAGAGATTTCATGACAGTTTTTCGAATATGTATTCAGTTCTGCCCCCTACCCCCCAAAAAAAAGGTATTGAGAAGGAAGTGGTTTAAAGTAAACCCCTTCAAATTCTTTTGTTATAGTAGAATTATGAGCTATATTGAAAAAATATACAGGGAGCACCTCTGCATTTGTGTGTAACATCAGGCTTCCAAGACTTTCCATTTCATTACTATTCATAAGCTCATCATTTTGGTACGTCTGTTGTAATTTTGGAGCCCTTTACCTTATAACTTAAATTATGTGGCTGAAAACAGGACTTGCAATATTAAAACTCATGGAGGGCTAGGAGCAATTTTAAGGCGAGCAGAGAGGTGGTTCAGCACTGTATCACAGAGAGCCTGTCTGCAGACAGGGTTGCTCTTTGAAATGTCTTTTCTGTGGTGCAAGTATACAAACTGGCAAAAGTTCAAAAGTTGTCATTATTCATAGTCTTCCAAATGTAGTGACAAAGTAGCCTTGCGTGGTTGCATTCCTGTGATGGGAGTTGCAGTCTATTTGAAAACTGAGACTGTTTAGAGGCTGGGAATATGGGAGATGAAAGGAAAATACTTTCTTACTTGTCCTATAGGGTTAATTCTCTCAATTCTTGCAAGCATGGTGCATGCACAACCTATATAGAATTGGTATGCATATATGCACAGTACATATACAAATGATATGATAATGTGATAGGAGTTGAGCAAAAAAAAATTCTTACAAGAATCTGACACTAAATCATAAACATTCAGGAACATGTTGCTAACTGGTTTTGCAAAAATTTGCTGTTCTGTACACATGCATCTCAGTATTGCCCAAACAGAGCTTGCAGACCTAATCAATTGGTTCCCGAGCCGTTTAGCTTTTTTAATTACTCTTGTCAATGTGAAAATTATGTGAAAGGACTTGACTGTGCAATTAGCTGCTAAACATTTTCTGCAGCATAGTGGGAAAACAATACAGAATCCCAGAATAGCAGTAGATACAACCAAAGAAAAAAGTCTGCTTTAATGAAGAAACAGATATTCTAGTAACTAATCTGAATGAAGGAGATTTCCATGATAATTTATTTTTTTAAATATGCATATATTCACAGATGCAAGCAGAAGGGTCTGTTAGTATTTAGAAATTCCAGCCAAAGGCAAGGTTCGTTACAACTTGATGATTTCCCCCTGCGTTGAGGGCCCTGCTCGTTAGCAAGAGGGGCTGCTGTGCAGCCTGTAGCTGTGTTAGGAGAGGTGCTCGCTCCCTGCCTGCCGGGGCGGCGTGCGCGGGGCTGAAGTTCAGGAGGAGAAGTTCCTTCGTCCCGGCGCTGCGCAGGGGGAGCGTGCAGCGGGTTTCTTCTGTGGGCTGCGAGAGCCTGATTAGCGGTCATTCAATGATCTGTAGATCATCTCCTCAGACAAATTATATCTCTCAACAGCTTCACACTAAACTAATCTAGGCATTTAAAAAATAAATAAATGAGGCAGTGTCTATAAAGAGTTCCCGTCTAGTGAAGTGGAGCAGTTGGAGTCTGATTAATGAATCCCATTTAACAGCCTGCATGTGTGCTCACCGCTCCTCTCCGCGCAGCTTTGTCATCCAGGATGGCCCTTGTCATGCCACGCTGGCCGCAGTGGTGGGGTCCCTGCTGCTGCTGGCGCGTCCCAGGGCCAAGCGAGCTGCGTGCGGGTGGTGGACGGTGCTGGGGGAGACCTGTGCTGTGATCCGTTCGGTGTTTGTGCCCCTAAGGGTTGGGAAGTGGGTTGGTTTTCACCAAGCTAAAACATAGAATGTTTTTATGAACACTGTTTTTTTTTAAAAAAAAAAAAAAAAAAAGTTGGGTTTACTGACTGTGTTATAGTTGGCTGAGCCAGTGGAAGGGACTGGTGCAGGCTGGCCGAGCAAGCTCAGCTCACTTCTCCCAAGAACAGCGTGGTGAGGGCAGCTCAACAAACCCTGGCACTCCGTCCTCAGTGTTCGGAAACACTTAATAGATTCGATGGCTCAGAATTTTAATGTAGCTTTTTTCTGTATTGGTAGAGGTCTTTGAAGTCACTTGAACATTTTACTAAGCGTACATGCCAGGTTTTAAGTTATTTGTAGCAGGGACTTGATGATTTCTGATCTTCATTAGGCTGTGTACTGGAAGGTCAGTCTGCACGCATACACACATGCCTACAGTCATTTATTCTGCTGCCTGCTGCACCGGGACGTGCTGCTAGGAAAGGACATTACTTCTTTAGGATAGCGAATAATTTCTCCCAAGGTACAACATTTTTACGAGGACTCAAGTTCCAGGATCATACATGGGTGGGATTTTTTTCCCCAGGAGACAAGGTCAGGCCCAACAGCACTGAGATGTTCCTTCACTGGGGAGAGGTTTGGAAGCAGGTGTGATAGGGCTCAGAAACCAGAGGAGTACTTTTATTGGGTCCAAAGCAGCGCACTGACTTCTGGTTTTGGGTTATAGCTAGAGGCAGCAAGATGTTGCGAGTATAGGAGATAAGTATGCGATAGCTTTTCTTTGTGTGTGATACTTGTTTGGTTCAGTGCATGAGATATAAGGGCTCTGGGAGTCAATGGGCTGTGTGCCATGGAGGAAACTAATGGTGTGAATTGCCACTTTCTCTTGCTGAAGAGGCAAGGGAGTGTAATGAATGGGACACAAGACTGTGGGAGGGAAAAGTCTCATGGTTAAAGCAGTGTTTTGTGTCCCAAAGGTTTGAGTTCCAGAAGCAATGGAGATGTCCCTAATTTTGAAAAGGGAACAAAACTATGGAGGGAGTGGCTTTTTAAAGGAAAGTGATAAAATGCACCCTAAACGCAGAAGATGGTGCCATTCCAGTTATGTTCTGAGAGCATTTACTGTTGGGACAAACCACATAACTTTTCAGACTCTGAAAAGTTCCAAATTGCTTGTAGCGTGTGCCATGCTGTGAATGTTAATGCTGAGGCAGATATGACAAGTCCCTAGGAAGAGCAATGAAGAACTGCTTTCTGTTCTGAGACTTGATAAAAAATTGAGACTAGGCTGTGAATGTGAAGTTTTTAAGCTGCAAAAATGTTGAGTTGGAGGGAAAAGGTGCTTCTGCCTGAGGGAATTTAAATACTTTTTCTGAAATGTTTGCAGATGGATCACCTTACGGGTATGCGAGAAATGTTTGCATTTTTAAGATGCAAGAGAGGCTGCAGACGTGCTGGTCTCCTGTTTCACCTCCCTCCTCCCCCTTTGCTGCTTGAGATTTAACATTTTGGAAGTTCTTTGGGGAGTTATATTTTGTCCCTGCAATCCTTTTTAAATTATAAATGATTTTATAAACAAGTCCTCTTGACTGTGGATTGGCAATCTCAGTAAATTATTTGGTGGGATACTTAATTTGAAGTTTCTTCATTGCTTATGACAAGATGTTTCTGCTGCTGTCACTGTTGATGATTCATAGCTCAAGTGAAGTGCTTAGCACTTCACAAAACATGAAACAGAGGCAGTCCTACTCATAAAGTGCTTCTACCCTAAAAAAAAAAAAAAAAAGCCCTGTGGTGGACTGTGCTGAAGCTGCAGGTGAGGTGGGCTCCAGGAATGATGCTAAAATCAGTCGGGGGGAGGCAGGGGTCCCTTCCTAATAACAAATCAGAGGAGAATCTGAGATAACACATGTTAGTAATTCCTTTATTTTCTCCAGAGCCACATGTATGAGCAGTCAGGGGCGTCTGGGATTTGTTAGTGTTAGTGCGCATGCATGGGGACAGGGTGCTCATTGCAATCCCTTGCAATTTGGGGCATTCTGTTTTAACAGCTGGGCTCACGCACTGTATTGCATGCTCCTGCCTGAGCTGTGGGGTATCTGAGTTCATGGTTAGAAGGATGTGGAAAATTAAGAGGCCTTGCACTGGTTAGAGAAAAAACATAAAATGGACTATTGAAGTACTGGCACCCTCTGGATGTGACTGATACTGTGCTCAGTGCCTGTGTGTTTGAGCAGAAAGTGATCCCTATTAAAATTATGCAGACAAGCCTTTTAAGGGCAGAAGGAAGGAGTGGCTGTCTGCCTAAATTCCTGCTGTTTTGCCATTACTGATGTTTTCTGTGTAAGAAGCTTCAATGAGGAAGCCTGACAGATGGCAACAAAAGGAGCAGTGCAAACAAGGGCACTCCTGTAGAATAAACGCCGAGCTTTAACTGTTTCAGCAGTGTTCAAAATACATTTAAGAATTTGGGCAGAACTACACACACATATTACAGTGGTTACATGAAATTTCAAAAAAAGCAGCGGAGGTTGTTTTTTCCCCCGCCAAGCTAAATTCCAGGGATACCACCGAGAGCTGCTTTCCCCACGAGCAGCTGCGCGCCCTGAATGCTGATGGGCAGCTGGGGCTGGCTGTGCTCTGCCAGCAGCTTCCTCCATTTTTAAAAAAATTTTTTTTTTTATTTTTTTAAGAAAATTCTTATGTTCTTGGTTCAAGCTTTGCATTATAGGAGTGTGTTTACAGCTCTGAGTTTAGTGAAAAGGAACAATATCGTGAATGGGCCGGAAGGATTTAAGGGGCGGAAAAGTCTGGCTGGTTTGGGCAAGTGGTGTTTGAGGACTCTGTACTGGCAGCCAGCTGGAGGTAGAGGAAATTCACTCGTTTCAAAGAGTTATCCCGGGTTTTCATCAGGGTTTAGCCCTTTGAGTGTTCTTGGTCTGATGGAACGGTGGAGGAGGCTGAGGAATTGAAGGGTTTGTTGCTGGAACTGAATGAGTTATAAATATAAGAGGAGGAAATTTTGGATAACTTGGGAAGGTCATGATGTGGGCTGTTTATAAATAGGCTTGCATCTTTTAAATCTAAAGCAGTGTCATAGCTACTGTGTGTTTGAAAGCACTTAGGGTTCGAGTGGACCATAAAAATGCATGCAGGTGTTCTTCTTGACTCTCAGCATTCAGAATATTCAAACCATTGCGGTGGTTTTCTTCAGGAATTGTTTTATGGGATCTACACAGCATTTTTAACTCAAACCAAGACTTTCTGTCCAATATTTAACCTTGACTAGAGAAACATGTAAAAGAACATTCCAGTATGTGTTTCTGTAGGTATAAATTACACAATTTACATTATAAAGAGAAAGCCTTTTTTAAGTCAGAAGCAAAAGGAGGTGGAGTTGAAAGGTGAGCTTCTGAACCTGCACCTCATTACCTGATCTCTGAATGCTGGGTTTCTTACCCCAGCTTTGTGCTGGTGCTGTGACAGGCATGAGTTCAAGCTGAGTATATGCTGTGTCTGACTGATTTTTTTGTTAGGAAGTCACTGATGTACTAATGAATGCAAACTCAATTTAGTCCCTCATAGGACCTTCTGTGTTGCCTGTTGCATGTTCGTCTGAAATGCTGACAGAGAAACCAATCTTTCCTTTTTTAATATTAAAGAACAATATCAGCTTATTTAACACTGTATAAGAAAGAAAGGTTTCAGCAGCAATGCACTTCAGTGAAATAGCTGAGATATTTTGCGAGCTGCTCTACATCAAAGCTAAGGAGCAAGATTTCTCTGCCACAATGTGACCTCTGCAGTGCTTCAAAGTGCCAGCGCTTTGCCCATCAGCTAGCTCTGTGGTTTTACTTTGACTAGTGATGGTCTTACTTAAACCACAGAAAAGGACTTTTATCTAAGCATTTTCTTGGGAAAACTTTTCTTTAAGTATATGGACCTTTGAAATCAAATGCCAGGAATGTTTTTTTTAGTTGCCATAAAAACGTACTTGGCAGAAATAGAAGAAAAGTATAAGGGAGCTTCCTAGGAAAGATTTGGTGGTTTCTGAGAAACTAACTGCGTGTTCTGTCAGTGGTACTCATTTTTGCCATTTTGTAGTTGTGTTGCATGTGAGCTTGCATGTTTTTGGTATATCACAAATGTTTTAGCACATTTACTCATTAAGGAGTGCTGTCTCATTTGTTCCTTTGAGTCGTATCTCTATGTATTGTGTAATGGAAAGTAAGAGCAATTTACTGTCTCTGTCAATGGGACGTGATCTGGATCAAAGTTCTCTTGAAACCTCCATAAACCCTTAATAGCCAGCCTGTTATCAGTTAATGTTAGCCAATGTAGGTCATTTTCCTTATAAGAAATAAAAATGTTGAACATCAGGCTGGGGCCTGGTTGAGTTGCCTTCCCGTTCCTTCCCTGTCTCCCTGTTTTGGTCATATGTTGCTTTATACTGGGACAGTTTGCATGCTGTACGCATTGGCTCTCAACTTGAACTGCAAACCTATTTGTTTCCTGTGGATTTTTATGCTTTGGTGAATTTCCTAGCAGAAGAGCTTGGTTCAGCTCATCAGCCTTGGGAGCTGCTCCGGCTTTGGTGGGATTCCCTTTGCAGGGGCTGCACTGATGTGATGCCCTTGGCCGTGTCCCATTGGGAACGTCTTCCCGCCTTGCCCCTTCCCCAGGCAGGGCTCCAGGCCCGTCCCCACAGCGTGTTATATCCCATGTCTCAAACACAACTGAAACCACTGCTAGCCTATCTGTTTTCTTCCTTGAAGTCAGCCAGTCAAAAACAGGAATGGCAGGTCGAATGGTCCTGCTTTGTACAGATCCATTTTGTTGCTGGAAGCCAAGATGAGCCTTTAAAAGCAGATGTAGCTCTGGTGACACCGCTCCAGCTGGGTGAGTGGGGAGATTTGGGTTCTGCTTACCACTTTTTTGGTTCACCAGGAGGAGGAAAGACTTGACAAGCATGCTCAGCATGGCACAGACCTTATGTATCATTCCAGACATGAGAATTAAAATGCCTCAGTGTTTGTGGACAAAAGTAGTTACCATGGCTAGTAGCAGTTAGTCTCCTTATGCCGATTTACTGATTTTCAGTACATTTTCAGCTATTGCTAATGAATTTAAGAAACAGTTGAGTAATTTTTGATTTAATTAAGACTAATCTTGTGATTTGTAGTAATATGTTTTCTACTATGCTTTTTCTGTTTTAAAGGCTTATAAGGAGAAAAAGCAGCTCAATAGACCATTTAATGAAGGATAAAAATGATCAGGTCATGCATTTTCTCCTTGTATTGTTCGACCATAGCATAATATATATCCTGTCATTATTCCCACCCTATCCATTAGCCATCACAGTTCAGAAATAAACAAAATCCCTGCTCCTGTCTCCATTAAATGTAATTTTACAAACTGCGTTATAACAAAGCTAACTGAGCTATAAGTAGGGAAAAAAGACCTTAGTTTTCAATGTAAATAGCATAAATCTGATTGTACGGAGAGGATGTGTGGGAAGGTATTGTTGCTGTAAGGATATTAGATGAATAAATTTAAAAAAAATTAAATCAAAGAACTGTTTTAGAATTCAGTGGTTGCAATCAAGAAGTAAAAGACTTTTTGGGGAAACTGCTAGGCTTCTACTCCTTGAAGTGCACACCGAAAAACAAGAGTCAAAAGTCACAGGTTGCAACCAGGGGATTTACAATGGGTTATGTGGGGAAATTTTTTGATGGGGAGAATGGTGCCCAGCCAGAACGGGACAAGAGAGCTTTGGGAATCTTCTTGTGGAGGTATTCAGAGCTCAGCAGGACAGGGTCGTGAGCTAACTGCTCTAACTTTAGTGCTCCTCTGAGCAGGAGGTTGGAGTGGATGACCTGCATGTGTCCCTTGCAACTTAAATTATACAGTCCTTTGTGCAATGGATTAAGACATTTGATGTAAAAAAATTTGGGAAACAAGTTTCTTGATGCCATGAGACTCTGTATGGCATCTACTTGGAGCACTTTGCAGCTCGTATTGCAGCGGGGTGAGGGGGTGATGTGTTTCCCTAATACCTTGTTTGCAGCTTGTGGAAATGTGAGAATAATAGGTGAATTAGAAATGCAGAAATAAAGCTTTCTATCTGCAAAAGAAGTACAGAGTAGAACTACCTTAAATTTGGCCATGGCTTAGACATCTTTTTTCTTTTGGGGGGGGGGTGGAGGTTGGGGAGGATTGTTCTCCTCAGCTTTTGGTTATATTTCCTTTTTATGGGGATGGCAAAAGCTGGTGCGTAACATTATTGAGTACATGCAGCATGCTATAAATGAGTATTGATCTCCTTTCTGGGCTTTGCATTATTTATAGATCAGCCTCTACATAATTGCATTTGAATACTAGTAACTAGCCATGTTTTCTATAAAAACAGAAAATGCATATATTAGACAATTTCTTTGGAACTATTTTATCTTTTCCCGTTGGTGTCCCTGTCGTTCAGAACTCCACTAGACCCCAGCTCCTCCTCCGTCTGCATTCAAGCGATAGCCGCTTTCCAGAGCTAGCCTCCAACACAGTGGTGATATCCGTGCTCCTGAGATGGCCTCAGACACTGTTGGTTTTGGAATGGGGTGCAGGAAACACTGTCAAGAAATGGGCTGAGTGTTGAGCTCCTGGTGCCTCCTTGGGCATCCTTATGTTTGGTCATCCTGTGCCCACTGGGCTGCCGGTGACGTGTTGTGGTAACACTGCTGGGCTCACCTCCGCTCTGACAATGGGGGAGTCACCTGGCCCTGGTTCATTTCTGCTCTCGTTTGGGTGAGCCTGAAATAAGGGTTTCTCTCCCTCCTGTTGAGCGGAGGGAGTTGAGCTGATTCTCTCAGCACAGTTGAATGTTAACCTTGGAGAACGTTGGCATGAATTTTGGGGGGGATTCTGATGTGATGGTCAAAAGCTCAAGCATGAGAGCTGTGGAAAGGGTTGAGGTTGCTGTTTTTTATACTGCAGAGTGTTTGCTAATTAGGAAGAGAGGGCAGTGCTTCACCGCAGAGTAGCTGGAGAGCTCTAGACCTGCTTCTCTATATTCACAAAGTCTGTTGATCTAAAGGGACTGCTGGCTGGGGGTGCCACTTGTGTCCTCTTGACTGATCAGTTTTGTTTCTGTAATTGACAGGCAGTGATGTATGCAGTCTTGAGCAAGCTTCTGTTGTTTTTCGTGTGCGCGCGCGCCTTCTGTGCCATGCTTGCAAAAGTAGCAGCCAGTGTGTGGCAAGTGAGCTGGGTGGCTTTCATCCTCTCATTTCAGCAGCCTGCTCCCTGTGATGAGAACATGGTGGGTTTTCTGCTAATACTGGTTTTATTTATTTTCTTTTTAAATCCCTCTTCCCTGCATGCACCCACCAGCCCAAACCCTCAGCCCTACGTGTGTCCCCTGTGCTGGCAAGGGGCTGGGTGCAGAGACTATGGAGACCATCAGCATCGAGCTCTGGTGGCTGCCACCGTTCAGCGTGGGAGCTGACAGTCATTTCAGGGGCAGAAGGTGATCAACATTACACCTAATTATAAATCTGTTTATTTAATCTCTTAACATTTCTTATTTGCCCTGTGTCATGCGTGATCCTCTGAGCCCGTGTAAATGGCGTGGAGGATTGGCGTCTCCTCTTTGCTGCCGGAGTGTCTTGGCTGTACGTTTCTGTGACGATCCTCTGTCGTTCAGATTGAGGTTAAATCCATTTCAGGTAAACAGATTAACACATTTTCCCATGTCTAACGTGAGAGCAGCCAGTCTGTCATTTCCCTAAAAGCATTGCATGCGACAGGTCCCAGATGCTGAGCTTTTCTGGGCAGCTGTGTTATTTACTTGACTGGATGGGTTTTACAGCTGGTGTCCGGCTGTTCTTTGTTATGTTTATCTCCAGTCTCTGGGGCTAACCGGATTAGCAGATAGCATAATCTTGCTAAATATCTGATTCCCTTCTGAGCCCCGGGGTGTCAGCTTTGCTGGTCTTTGTGGTTTGAGGGAGGCTGTGCTCTGGGATGTGGTGGAGGTCACTCCGAAGCTACAGCTGCATCTCCCTGGGATCCCTGGTCCTGCACGGGACTCCAGCACCAGCTTCTTCTGGCAACTTCTGTTACAGCTTTGTGCAGCAAGTGCGTATGTGTAGATAAGTCAGCTAAAAGGAATCAGCTCGGATGATTGGCCTTAAATTTTGTCATCTCCAGAGGAACTGTCTCTGGTCCATGTTCTTTAAATCTTCTACCACTCGTTCTTCAACCGAAGTTACTGTTGCTTGCTTGTGAGACAGAGGCTGTGTGGTTTCCAGAAGTACCACTGGTGGCTTGGAAGTGGCTGTTGGACCTGTCACTGCGACTTCTCTGACCTTGAAAGCTCTCATGTGGGCTGCTGGCTTTGCAAATCATGGCCGAGAAGATGTTGCAGAGTATAAGAGTGGGACGAGTCATCTGGTGGCTTGATGGAGCTTGGCTGTACTGTGTGCTGGTTCGGGGGGAACAGTGGAGGTGAGAAAATGAAGGGACTGCAAATTTGCTCTACAATTGCAGCCCTAAAAAATCGGGGGGTTCAGCATGTTGATAACCTGTCTGTAAAGTGCCATGTGCTGAAACTGCACACGGTATGTCTCAGCCTGAAACAAATTTAGTGGCTTCAAAAAGAATCAGTGTGGCGGAAGTATACTTTTCAGGCACATCCAGCACGTATGATCAGGTATTAATACAGTCTAGAGTTTTATACAGGTTGAAACTTCTGTTGTTTAAAAAACAAAGCAAAAAAACTGTTGGGCTACCAGAATTCAAAGTTGCAAAAGCACTGCTTGTACTGCCAGTGGTGAAGGGTTTTTATTGGAAGGTCTCGTTGAATATGTTGCGTGCTAACTACTTCTGTGCTGTCTGTAAACCAGGACACATTTGTTGCCCCTTTGAACAAGCAAGGAGAGTTCCCTGGCAGGGCAGAGTGCTGCTGCATGCCTCCTACCCCTAGCATACCACAAGAGGTGAAGCGTCTGTTCTGCGTGCTTGTGACCTCTCTTAACAGAGCCCTCATTTACTGCGGACTTGTCCGAGGTGGGAGAAAGCTCAACAAGCTCTCAGTAATGCCGCGATAGTCAGTGCATGGGTGAAATGCATTGTGGATTGTTAACTTTAGGAGTGTTGTTACTGAACAGACTCTGCCTGCTGGGTTTTCCCTTTAAAACACTGCCAGCTTTGCTGTTGCCTGACGTAACTGCTCAGGAGGCTGAGGTGACTCTCACGACTTTCCTGAAGTCCTGCTGATTTCTGAGGAAGGAGGAGGGATGCCTGCACGAGTGCCAGCCTCCCGTCGTGGTGTCCCAGACTCGTGCCGGTTCTGTCAGAGCAGCAGCATCCTGCCTGTCCGCACTGACTCCTGCCAGCGCTGAGGAAACCACACGGAGTCTGTCAAGGATCCTGTTATTTCCTGTAGCCTTGCAAGGGTCTGCATGGAACCTAAACAGAGAAGCGAAGATCCACAGATTAAATGTAATTTTTTTTAAAACTATGATGAATGTAACAAAGTGAAAGGAAAAAGTAACAGAGGACTCTGGCTCAGAAATGTCTAGGGTTTTTAGACTTCCTAATGCTGTCAAAGGTTTCTGCCCGTGCTACCTCCAGAACTGAAGCTTTTCCTTCTCATATTGATAAACTCCTTCATTGCACAACAGCAGTAGGAGAAAAGTCAGCAAGGCCAGTGAGATCTCCTGCATAGGGACACAAATTTCATACTCAGGATGTCTCAATGTAGGGCACAAGTCCTACAAGATGCACATAGCCTACACATTTATTTAAGTACTCTTGTTGGTCCAGCCTGCAGCTCCTATAGAACCTCACTGGCTGGTGTTGCTGCTGTTTGCTCCTTTATCCCTCCACACCAGTGTCAAGACTGGTCTCCTCCACATCACGAATTTCTGACCTAAACAGTTGCCCTTTAACTTGAAGTGCATTTCTGGCCATCTGTAATTCTGGGGCAGATGGTTGTTGCTTATTATGATAGACTCCAAAATTGATAATATATTCCTGAGCCGGCAGCATGTGCTGCAGCCCTTTGCTTACAACATTGTTTAATGAGCTGGAGAGAAAGCTCAGCACTTGAGAAGCAGCAGAGTGAAGAGGAAGGGGCTTTCCCTGTGCCATGGACCCTAATGAGCAGAGCTCTGTGCTGCAAAGGTTGCACTTCTGAGATCTGATATGATCCGCTCCGGGCTGCTCTGAACCGAATTGTGCCTGTGCTTGCTGAAACTCCGTCTTTTCATTGACAAGACTGTTGTTTAGGGAAGCAAGTGCAGCAGTGCAATTACTTGCTTGGTTGTACATCACAGTCACTAAGAGTTTTTACTGGGCTTGTGTCCTGTCCCAGTCCAGCAGGATTTTTCCCCCTCTTTGGCTCGGGGGATGGCGGGCAGGCCTATAGATCAGGCACCAGAAGGGAGCTAGCATCTTAAAGCACTGTGCTGGTTTTTTTGTTGTTGTTGTTTTTTCCTGTTTATGTCAGCTCCCTCATTAGTACCCGAGGGTGCAGTTTGTGCTGCTTTGACTATGTGCTGCACAGCAATTGGAAGTGGGGCCGCTTTTGTTCTTGGCCCAGAGGCACAGAAGTGCTGGGTCGCCCAGTGTGGGACTCCTGCTGCTGCCGAGCGCAGGCTCTTGGCAGCTCCGGGGTGGGATACAGGAATGTCTGCCTCTGTCCTCCCTGACTCCACTGGAGCTTCTTCACTTGCTGTTTAGATCTTAAACGGGGAAACGGACTTTTGGTTTTGAACAGTTTCTGCTGTAGAGGTACCAGTTTGAAGGAAAGTACATCAGATAGGATTTATTACTCTTCATTTCCTTAAACCCCATGATAAGAAAGAAGTGGTTGGAAACTAGGTACTTCTTAAAAATAAAATACTAAGCTTTAGGTTCTTATTTTATGAAAGGATCCCTTTTGGTTGGATCGTAATGCTTGTCTTGAGCCATGTTTAAGCTATGCAGTGCAAGAGAATTAACGTTTTCCAGGAAGGGGCTGCCCAAAAGCTGAACCCTGTTAAAATTAGGAATACAAATCCTCCTTTTTTTTCTCTTTGTCAAATGTGAGAATATTTGTTTTTTAAAAAAGGTCTTTGTTTCTTTTTTTTTGTCTAGAATTGATTTTAAAAAAAAAATGAAATAAAAGCAACAAAAAAACTCCTATTTCACAGCTTGAACACACTGCCATTCCAGAAGCAGTAGCTATTGGGGAGTGATGTTAGGGAAAGCAGAGGCGTTGCACGCGGCGAGCAGAATTGGGAAACACGTGTAATTAGTGCATGCTGCATGGGGCCTGATGCACTGGGGAGGAAGGTGGTTACAGCGCAGGAGCGGCTCCGGGAGCTTGGCTGCTGGGCTGGCTCTCCCTGCAGCCTCTCTTTGACCTCAGAAAAGACAGTTTCTGATTTGTAGCGTGATTCCATCATCTGTACGATAAAAATGTTGCTGACTTGCATTATGAAAGGCCCCACACTTCGTTTGTGGGTGGCCTCATAAAAGTACAATGACAGCCTGAAAGAAGGGGTCTGGAGAGGGACCGAGAATTTGATTTCCTGACCTGCTGCTGGTGCTCTGAAAGCCTTTTCCATTTCCTGCCTCTTGGATTATTTAACGCAACTGGAGAGTTTATTTCATTCCTGACACTCAGATGTGAGCTCAGTACTTTATCACCAGATCTTCCTGAGCCAAAATTTGCATTGCACCCTCCTTACAGTCCGTGTTACAGTGGAGAGCTAGTTCACATACAGGAGCCTCTTCTAACCCAGCAGAGAAAAGCCTAACAAGGACCAGAGACTGGAGGAGCTGCCTAAAACACATCCTATGTTAGAAAGGAGGTCATGCTGGATGATAGAGTAGACCATTCAGTCCTAAAAATCTATGAATATTAATATGCATCTATTATGGTATAGAGTACAGTGAGGTCATTGATTAATGCCACTTCTGCCCTAAGCTGTTGTCCTGTGAGGGGATTCTCCAAGCATACTGCTGCCACTGCTGCTCTGGGGCACTTCACTGACGAGAGGTTAATTATCTGTTGTATGGCTATTAAAACAAAAGACTTGCTGGTGTGAATTTATCACCTTTACATTCAGTTGAACTTCTGCTTCTCTTGCAAATATGAAATAGGAGCACCCAGCTCAGCCTCTTCGTGTAGACAGTTCTCTGGAGTTTTGAGAACCCCTTTGTCTGAGGACAAAGTCACGGTTGATGCAGCTGTTAGATTACTTTGCCTTAGAAATTATCTTGCCTTATAATAGTGTATTCTTGTATTGTTCCATATCTGTTTCTACGTGCTTCCTAATGTTTAGGTTCCTTTTATGTGACTGCGCCTGCACTGAGCTTATCACTGAAAATACCTACTTAGGTAGTTATATCCAGTGCCTTCCCGAGTGGTTACAGTTAATTTGGAATCCAGAAAAGTGTATGATTGGTTCAAATTGTTCCCTCCAAAATGCATTACCTTAAATTAGACGCCGCTGACTTTTCATCTCTCTTCACTTATCATTTATGCGGGTTTGTTACCATGGATTCTCACACAGGCAAAAAAAACAAACTTATTTTGTTATAATTCTGACTTAGTTCCATCTTACAGAGCTGGCTATCCTAGTGTTCGCCCTCTTTTCCTGATTGAATAATAAGCACTAGTCTCAAGTCAGAACTACAGGGCACTACAATGTTGGTCTTTTTGCTGTGCTAAAATTTAAATAGATCCAGCTCACATTGGGAGCTTCACTGAGTAGGAAATAGGACCTGAGTTAGCCTCATCAAAATACTGCTCAGAGAAAATGGCTGTTCTAAGAAAAGCACAAAGAACAGATGCTGCTGCGCCTTTTGTGGCGGATTGTGAGCATGGGGAGGGCTGCGTACGGGTGGGAGTCGCGTCTGGGAGCTGCAAGTGAGCAAACCATTGCCGCTCGCTGTCATGTGAAGTTGCTCTTGATTCATCCAGGTCGAAGCCCCGAGTTTGGGGCAGACCCAAAATGATCTGATCCAGACACTGACACTATGCCTCAAAAACAAGCAGTGAAGTGTGTGGGCAGTATTAGTTCCTATGGATGGTGTTCTTCACATGTCGATGGCCACTGTTATGGTCAAGAAGACTTATTCAAACTGCTTTTCTTTTTTCAGCAGCGGTTTTCCATGGTGTCACAAGTGCCATGTTGAGCAGCAGTGTTGGAGGCCAGTACCGTTTTGTGTAGCATGCCACCTTGACTGGGTAGGAAATAATATTGCTGGAGCTCAAACAGAAGGAGTTGCTTGGAGAGTCAAGCTTTTTGTTTTTTAATGGTTGTTTTTTCTTTTTTTTCAAATTGCCATCCAATTTAAAACACGGATTAGTTAAGCAAGCTGCCTTTCAGAAATTCATTTGTTTCATGCAGTTTTTCCATGATTGCTTTGAAGAATAGTTCAGGTACTATTTGACCAACCAACCAAAAAATCTTCAGAGACCTGCGGTGCTCTGAATGTCTTTCAGACGTGTTTGAATGTCTGAACAAAGTTTGTCTGTGCCAAAATTTGATTCTAAATGTCTTGAAAGCAGGAGCTTTTTCCTTTTCTGTAGCTCCTCTGTTGAACACGTGAGTATTGAAAAGCAACAGTGGTGGTAAGTTTGTGGAAAATCCAATCACTAGACATGAAAGGGTTAAGCTATTGCTGTTTTTTGAGCTAAAAATGATAAATACTTTAAAATTAAGATCCTCAGTAAATGAGTAGTCCAAAGCATTACAGTTTTAAATGCTGATTTTTAAAATGCAGGGAAACCTTAATATGATTCCTTGCATTAGAAATATTTTCCCTCTAGCCCAATAATCTCTTATGCTGCTCGGGAGTTTTACCTGCATAGTTCATAGATTTAGTAGTCTGATACAGTGCTATGAATTCATAAGATGCTCCTATAATCTAGTATAAATCTGAGGTTGTTTTGGCTGCAGTCTATTTCAATATGCAGCAGGGCGGCTATGGCAGAGGCAGGCTGCATGCGGACGTGCGGCTCTGCCCTCTGCAAGGGGCACTGCCAAGAGTGGTCAGCACTCTGTGCACGGCGCTTGTGGGCACTCCTGGGGCCGGGCTGGTGATCTGTGTGGTTTTCTGGAGCAGGTAGAATGTATATACGTTAAAAGAATACTGACAACATGAGGATATCATCAACTCCAAATATTTTCATCCCTTTAAAGCAAGGGGGCATGGAGTACCTGGTAGCATTGTACCTTCAAGAGCCTTGGTTTGCTTGTGTTTAGTTGTCCTCGGGCACAGGTACATCGCAGCCCAGCTGTGGCCATTGTTAAACTTCTCTACAATATTTTAAATAAGAGTTCTTGAACTTTGATGAAAGAGAAGAGATGGAAGATTTCCAGTCTGTATTTATACATAAGTTCTTAAGTGGTTTTCCCTTTTCGTGCGGTTGAGTGCTAATGCCAAGGAGCAAATCAGTAATTAATCTATCACAGAACTGTAGAAAACAGTGGCTGAAGGGAATTTTGTCCCTCCTGTCTCTCCCAGACAGGATTTCTCTAAGCTGTTCACAACATATGTTTGCCTAGCAGGTTCTTAAAAGCTTCTGGTGAGAGGAGAGCCCACCCTATCCTCAGCAAGCTATTTCAGTGTTTAACTGTCAATACATGTGTACCATAGGAGTGTGGTATAGCAGTTTACGCCAAACATCCTAACCTTAAACTCCCTTTCAGGTGTTTCATGGCTATGAATTCTTGTCCATTTGCATGACACGAAGAAAATCTTGTTCCTTTTTGTCTTGCCATTTCCTTCCAGATCCTTGAAGGCTGTTCTCCCCCTCCCTCCTGCCACTGCTCCTTCTTTCCTGCCTAAGCAAGATAAGCTTTATTTCGTGGTCACTGCCACCTCGTTTCCTCCGCTCTCATCCAGCCTTTCCTGACTGCTTAGACTCCTGGTGAAAGTCTTCCCTCTGGTAGTTTCACACACCGTTCACATGAGCTGTCTCCCACGTAGTTAGAGAAGTTGCTGGGTGTTTTTTGTTCTACTTGTTTCATTTCTCAGCGCAGATGAGGTTTCCAGCACTAAGCAATGTTTGTGACAGTTCCTAGCAGTATTCCTAAAAACAATGCGTACTCTTGTGGTCCAATATGATGCAATTTGTTGTTGGGGATGCTGAATTCTGTTAGAAACACAGGGAAAATATGGGGACATAATTCAGAGCATTATATAACTAATGCACCTCAGTTGTTGCACCTTGAGCTGTTCACTTCTGTGTATAGACAGGTAATATATTGTGTCAGTGTTACCTGTCTGGGGCTGCTGCTGTGCCAGGCATGCCGCCTACTCCCTGCCTGGCAGTGACGCAGGAGGCAACGCAGGTCCGAGCTGCCCTCTTCTCGCTGCAGAGCTCACCGTTTTACTTCTCTGTGCTGCTCAGCTAATTGATGTTAGTTGCTGCGTTCAGCTGCATACTCTGGGTAGGTTTTCTGTCTCTAGTGGCTACCTGTAAAAGTAGATGGAGTGACTTGTCAGGGTAGAAGCTTCCCCTGTGCAGGGAGTGAATTGCCATGGCTGAAATAGTGTTGCTGGGCATAGGGTTCCTCATTTCCCTGCCTTCTAGCTTTAGTGAAGCTATTACACTTGTTTTGTAGTTAATTTTTCTTCTTTTGAGAGGGTGTATTTATTGACAGTTGCTTGTTCTTCCTCCTGGAGGATGCAGAAGGTGAGAAAGGCACTTTTTGTGCCATGTCCTAGGTGTTTGAAATACTAGAGCAAAAGGATTTGCCCAGCCTGGACCCATTGCTCAGCTCCCTCTAGCTAGCATGTTCTCAATTCTGAGCTCCCAGGTTTTACTTCGGAGACGGAAACCTTCGCTGCTCTGCTATTCTCAGTAACATTTCTCTCCACCTGAAAGATTTAATAACCTCTCTACTTGCACCACAAAAAACAGGTTGTCTTAGGGACCCAGACAAACAAGATACATATGTCCTTCTGCAGCATGTAGGCTATTACCTACAGATTGCGGATGGGCGCTTCTGCTGTCTCTGCAAAGCCCCTTCCATCTTCCAAGGAGCAAGTAGTTCTCCATTGTGAGACGACAGCAGACACCGACGTCTGTGTACCCTGATGGATGGCTAATCAAGGAGGAGCCTTCCAGCAAATGATTGATTTCATTAATTCTGCCTCTTGTTGCCATTTGGGGATCTCAAAACTATTAGGAGAAAATCAGTGTGGTGAGAGTGGTGAGGGTTACTCCAATTTCTCTTGTTGGTGCTCAGACTCCAGTCTCAGTCTAATCATTATCTGCTGACTTGTACACAAACCTCCATAAAGGTTTCATTGTTCCTGGTGCCCCATGCTACATGAAGTGTTAAGCTTCTCCTTTATGCCATGCAAAGTACGATCGAAGTGGTTTTATCAAGCTGATAAGTAGTGATAGCCAGCCTCTGCAGGGAGAGGCTTACAGCCCTGACCATTAAACACAGATTCTCTGTAGGCAGGGAGAAAAAACAGGGAGATATTTTGTTCATGTGTCATATGTTTTTATTCAGGTAAGTTCCATTTTGTTGGTGCTGTGTTAACACTTCTGTCAGTGTATCCTCCCCCAGATGTTTCTCTAAAAACTCCCCCATGCTGAGGTTAGCTGGCCAGCAGCGCTGCTGCTCCACGAGCCGGCAACAAGAAGAATGTCGCATACCTTGTACATAAAGAGTGAGAATCCAGTAACTGCTTCTCATTTCTTACCTGCTTTGTTGATACCAAGAGATCAGATGGTAACAAATATATTTTTGAAAGTTCACTCCTCGGTGTCCATGAATTGGTTCTTGAACCTGTGTGTAAGTGGGAATTACAAATGTCTGTAAGAGCTGGATACAACAGAAAGTGAAAGGGCACTAGGGGAATCAAGAAGAAAGATCTGTTTATATAAAATATATAGAATATATATTTCCCATGGCACTAAGTTCTTGCGATGGTGCCAGAGTCTAAATAGTTCAGTTTCTTATGGACAAAGTTAAAGTAATTCTGGGATTATAGAAAAAGACTATCTTACTGCTCTGATTGCTGCTGCCAGCAGAACCTGCTCTTTTCCTGTCTCCACGGTCGTGTTCAGTGGATAGTAGGGAAGTAGATAAAGGTTATTTCCCTAAAACTGAGGTTTGACAACAGTGGGCTCTACGTGCTCCTGCTGCTCTTGTTATTTACCTCATGACTATTGATTGTCTGTGAACAGTCAAAAATAAATAGAAATATAGTAATGCAAAGAGTTAATGGAATCACCAGTCCAGGATGGTGGTCTCCTGCTCTCATTTTGACGTGTCAGAATTGATAAAGTTTGTTGCAGTCATCATTCTCTTTTGATTAACTGCTACAGCCTTCTTCTGAGCATTCTATATCTCAGATGTCAAGCTTTCTTTTTGCAGTGCCAAAAGGGCTGTTTTAGAATATCCAAAATCGGCTTTTTTTTTTTTTCCTGTTTGTGGCTCTAAAATGCTCAGTCGCTTCATTATTTGGTGGAAGGAGCAACTGAGATTCATTTGGTACATAGACTAGCATAATAACTGAACTTAAATGGAGGTGATGTGTTGAAACAGAAGTGGGAAGTGTCTTTGGAAGTGTTTTAATGTTAGTGGTGTATGTATCAGTCCTGTGTAGCAGGAGCTGCATTGAACTGCTTTTATTTCAGAGTGCCTGCATATGATGATGCAGAAATTATAATGAGACCCCATACTTCGTGGTGCCCTTCATTAGGGACAATAAGCGCAGCAGAAGAACTATTTGACTCCCAACCAGTGGGGTGGGGGAAGTGAGTAGTGGAAATCTGATGAAAATTTAACTGGAGATGGGCTGTCTAGCAGGCGTGTGAGGAAGATGACAAGCGCCAGGTACATGGGAATAACAATGTTCAGGGGCTTGCTATTCCCTGTGCTGGTGTTGCAAGACGTGAAAACATTTGAAATAATTGTAAGTGAAGTTAATTTGGAAGGGCAGTGGCTGGTAGTTGAGTAATATTTCTGTATAAGGGAGATAAATTTGCAGGTTGATTTCCTGCACAGTTCATATGGTCTTGGAGGTATTGTAAGAAGTCATCTTTCATTAGTGATAGTCATACTTTATGCTTACCGCAGATAGCTTGTAGAAGCTTATGAACACAGAGCCTTAAACTGAAAGATAGGAAAGAGAGACTGACTCCTAAATGCAGCCCCTCCTGGTTAAGGCAGGTAGCAAAGAACACTGTCTTCAGATGAAGTGATGGGGAAAGGATTGCAGCATCACGGACTGGTGTACGGGCATGCAGTATACAGGTACTGAGCTGGTGAGGGGACTCTGGAGCACAAGATGCGCCAGCAGAAGCTGGGGGAGCTGTGTTTGTTCAGCCTTAGGAAGAGATGGCTAAGGGGGGGGACCTTTCTGCTGTCTTCGTCTGCCCAAAGGGAGCAAGTAGAGCGGGAGGAGTCAGGCTCTTCTAGCAATTTTGTGGTGATGAGAGCTAACAGACATAAGATGCAGCATGGGAAATACTGATAATATATAATGATTTTTTAGTTTTTTTCCCCACTGTGAAGATGGTCAAATATTGGACCAGGACCATAGGGAGGTTGTGGGATGTCTGTCCGTGGAAATACTCAAATTGTGACTTGACGAGACCCTGGGCAGCCTGATCTAGCTTCAGAGTTGGATCCACCCTTGATGTTGGCCCCGCTTTAAGTGGGCATTCGTAATGTATGACCTCCAAAAGTCTCTTCCAATCTTAATTATTCTATGATTCATAAACTTTCAACATGCTCAAAACTGTGGCAGGGTGTGTGCACAGTGTATGTGATGAAACAGTCATTGTCCATTTGTTTAATTTCTTTTGTTATTTAATCCACTGCATTTGATTACACTCCAGTTTTTCTTTTATCTTTGAGACATACGGTTGGAGTGGAGCTCTGTGTTTGTTGAAGCCAGTCCCTGCTGCTGCAACATGCATTCAGCCATGTCCTGGAATCGCATTAATAAATCTTTTGATGTGGTGATTTAGCCATGTTTGAAAACAGTGTTCTTGTTTATTTAAACATGGGCTCTGATGCATGCATACAGTCATAGTATCTGCCATCTTTAGTCATCCAGTTGCTCAATAGCTGTCATAATAGATAGAGAAGTTTAGCGGAGATTAGATGCAGAGATTGAGGAAACTGTGTTGAAGTTTGCTTAATAATTGTAATAGAGGATCAGATAGTGTTAGGAACAGCTTCTCCACTTGGAGGGTGAAGCAGCACTGGAGCAGGCTGCTCAGCGAGGCTGTCAATTCTCTATTCTCAGAGCTTCCCAAACCTCAGTAGACAGCACCAGTGCTCATATGATCTAGTGTTGGTGAGGTTCCTGCTTCAAGTGGGAGGTTGGACTGGAGGCCTCCTGAGGTTCCTTCCCAACCACACTTTTGTGATTCTATGGACTATTTTCTGTAAACAGTTGAAAGGAAGAAAATTGTTTCCTTTTTCTCCTTTCCTTACCTATATTGCAGAAGTGGTGAGAGGCTCCATAAAGACGCAGGTGCACCTGCCTCAGCTTTTGTTTGTATCACAAGTTTTTCCATCCTCTGCAGGTGTACTAGTCAGAAGATGGCAGAAAACACTCTCTTCAAGTAACTAGGACAAGAATATTTTAGCAAGCTGTCACTTGTGTAGATTGGAGGAGATAGAATCAAGCGTGTTGCAGTGTTTGCTCTGATTTTCAGCCTGGCCTGTAGCACTGGAAATCAGGCTTCAGTGTGTCAAGTTTGACAAGCAGAGCATTTTCTGGACACTCAGTGGCAGGTGGGAATAGCTGAGATGCCTTTGGAGCAATGGGCATCTTGCTCTTTTAGAGAGTAATTATCTAGGATGTGTGGTCGTGGCTGCTCATCACCAATAATTAATGAAAGACCATAAAAGCAAAACCAGTTGTTTCCTTCTCTTAAATTCCTAAATGACACTCAGAGTTAAAGAACTTGAAAATCCAATTGCAAGCATATAGAGTATTTACTTGGAATATACTGGCTGAGAAGTTAATAATGTATTTTTCTCTGATTTTATATTGAAGATTAATAGGAGAAGAGTTCTAGGAAGTGAGTGACACTATTACTGCTTTGCTAAAGCTTCCTGTAGATAATGGCCCTTTTAAAACTCCTAATGCAATGTTTTCCCTGTTTCTTTCATAAATGGAATGGGCTTCTCAATGTTTAAGGAAAAAAAATCAAGGTTTTGCATAAGTAGATGTTTGCAGTACTTCTGAGTCATTTAGATACAGTCAGTCTCTTTTAAATCATGCCAAAATGGCAACAAACCTGGATTTTAAGGAAACTTCAGAATTCTGAAAAAAGAATTATGGAGCAGATGTACCAAGCAGCCAATGTCTGTTTCGTCAATAAAATGATGAGCAAAGAATTGAAAAAGAAGGGTTGTAAAAGAATATACATTCTTCCTTTAAGCCTGCCTGTCAGCTCCTAAATTCAGGCTTCTCTTTCCCATGCAACCACCAACTTGCGCTTGGACAGCAGCAATGAAGTTGTTTCTGTACTCCTTGCTTTCTGTAGCACATTTGACAACGTGTGACAGAGTCCTGCATTCAATTTAAGCTGCTTTAATTTTAGCAGTGAGCATTCTGACTGATCTGTTCAAGATTTCCAAGAAAGAAAAAAGACTCCAAATCCACCCATCCAAGAAGGAAACGAGACCTGAAAAGGCACCTCTGGCATTTCCTGGGTTTGTGTTAGAGGACGGCTGTCCTTCTGCACTGGTTTTCCTAACAAGTTCAGTTGTGCTGCCGTCCAGAAGGGAGTCCATAAAGTGTGTGCTTGGTTGCAAGCCAGCCCATCGATGCCTAATAGCATTATGTGCAGTGTGGATGTACTCAGAAACCGCAGTGGATGAATTACATACATGGATGCCTGATAATACAGTGAGAACAACACTAATATTGTTCTATAAAATTTATTTCATGAAGTTCACTTATTCATAGGTGAAGCACCAAATTAGCAAAACAAAAGTGGCTGGTAATATTATTAATAACGATCACAGCAGTCTGAAAGATAAATCCCTGTCTGCTGCAGTGCCGCTGCTAAATTTATAATACTTTGAATGGGGCTTTCTAATACTTGGAATTTTAAACACTAACCTCTGAAATGTGATTTGATGCAACTCAATGAAAATACTTAATAGCTTTCAAGGCTCAGTCACCTGGAATAGGAGGCTGTATTTCCTTGTGGTGGTGGACCAGTGTGTCACTTCCATCCAGGATGTGGCAGTGTGGTGGCTTCAGAGAGCAAAGAGTTGGAAGTTTTAAATTAATGTGTGATTAATTTCTGTACTGTCATCATTATTTCTCAGACCTTTAATTCATATGTCAGCTTTATCACCAGTAATAGTGGGAAAATGCTTGGCTGAAGGAAATGAGAATCTAAGATTATGACTGGTGCTGTTGGGTGATTTCAGCACTTTGCAAATCGTGTTGTCAGCCTTCTTCTTACAGTCTGAACACTGAGAATGTAGGCAGCTGCTGTTGTGCTGGTGGGCTTGTTCTGCTAGTTTATGGTTAATCTTCTGCTTTTCTACCTTTATCTCACTTTTCATTATCTGAGGTTATATTATAACAACAGCTGAATTGCACGTTTTGTATGATTCTACAGCATAGTTTCTAACTTATACAATAAATGTACCTTTGAGGCTTCTGGCTAGTTAAAAATAAACGTTTTTTCATTCCATAACGATAGTTAAAATGGAAATCTGGACGTATACTTGTTTATGAAGGTACAAGTGGAGGTTTCCAAGCAGCTGTGTTGATATAACGCTCCACACGTGGAATGCAAGTTTTTTTTCAACGTGGAAGTGGTAAGTCATGAGGACGTTGTAGATGTGATCATAAAAATTAAGCTAAGACTGAAAATTTTCATGGTTCAGTTTATGTAGAGGAATAAACAAAAGTCATATCCAAATATTACTGTAGTCCTTGACTTTCTTTAAAGACAAATTCTGAGAAATTAAGGGGAGCTAGCTAGCGAAATCAACTCAAAAATGGGTGAAGCCTATAGTTTCTGCACTCAAAATTAACAACAACAACAAGAGAAAAACAGGAGAAGAAAAAAAAAAAAGCCAGAGGAGAAGCACCAAACCTAAGCAGATGAGCAACCTCAGAAGTGTTTGGACAAGTAAGCAAAGAGACCACAAGCAATGTGAGGAAAAGACTGATTAGACTGATCAGCAAAGACAGCTATGTTTGGAGAGGAACTAATAGGAATGAAGGAGAACTGCCAAATGTTGAGTTGTTTGGAGACCTTGTGAAGTATCAGTTTTTACAGCTGTGTAACTTAAAAAAAANAAAAAAGAGGGGAGGGGGGGTTGGGGAAAGATGCTGATGAGATTATGAAAAGTACTCTTAAGATGCCCAAACCCAAATGCATGCTTTTTCTTCGTTTTCAATAAAATGGTTCTGATAACAGGAGTCGAAGTATGGTGGGATCTACCAGATGAGCGTGAAGCAGAATTCAAAGAAACCTCATAAGAGTCAACATGCAATATCTTTTTTCAATAGAGGAGATAATTATTCTGTCAGGTCTCATAGGGGAATATATTAGGGAGCAAACGTTTTACTACTATTAAGAAGGGGATAGAAAATGATCTGAAGTATAAATTGGGGGAAAGAGAGGAAAGGGACAGAGATGGAATGGAAACCTTTTCCACTAAAGGATCGTGTTAGCATATGAACAAGTGAGTATAACTGACAACAAATAACTTTGGGAATCACAATCTGTTTCCCAGCTGATGTTTCTGTGACCATCACTTTGGAACAGCTTTCCAGGAAGGGACATGTAGCTGAAGCTCAAGTCTCTCTTAAGAGGGGGGTGTGATCCGTTTATGAGAGAGGTTGTGCAATGCAGCGCTGTGTGGCTGAGGGACAGGACTCTGCTTCGGTGAGCCCTCACAGCCCTCTGTTTCTGTACGTTGTGGCTGTCCCATGTTACGCTTGCTCTGACGGGCTCCAGTGCTTGGGTGTCGCTGCTTAGTGTTTCTGTTTCAAATTCCTCTTTGATAATGATGACAGGCAGCATCCCATTTGATACCCTGTTAGTGTAACTCATTCCAGCTCAGCAAACGGGGAACCCCCTTTGATAAACATTCCTGGAGAACATAAGTGGAGTTGGCAGGCACCCACTTTAAAGTCAGGCTTTAAAACATAAAATGAGAATCAAAGATTGGTGATAGGCAAGGCATTTTTCCTGCATGGGTAATTCTTAAGTGAGATCCACTTGGCTATATGCAAGTATGCCATCCCCACTGCTAATACAGCTGAGCGACTAATAAAATTCACTTGAGGCAGGCATAATTGGACAGGCTCTTTTGTCTCATCTTCCTGTTCTTTCTAGACTGTTATGATTTAGCAATGTGCTGACTTGCAGTAGGTAAGGAAGGCTGCCGTTCTTTCAAGCTTCAGATTTTATCATGTACAGATTCGTGTTTCACCCTGGTGTACGTCCTTCGTGAAATATTCTGGGGTGTCAGATCCCTGAGGTAGGAACAGCGCCTTCTTTCTCAAGCATGCAAAACCCGAGACGCGCAGTTAGCTTGCACTGAGGCGGCTTGTCATCCTCTTTGCTGGTATGGATTTTAGTTGAGCAAATTGAGTATGAAGCCAGGAACCTTGGGACTTGATCAACAGAGTGGGAATGGGTGAAGGAGACTTAGATATAGCAATTTTAAAAGGCAAATTTGTTTTCTATTATAAATAGCTCTTGTTTAGTCTCCACAAAGAGCTTAAAAGCAAACGTTACAGGTTTGACATCTCTGTGCGTGGTGCATGTCCCTTAAGCTTGTAGCGTATGATAGCTTTGTCTAGCATTGAGAATAAAAGTAAGTGATGCAGGTAAACACCAAGTACAGCACATCTCTGTAAGCAGTGTTCTTGTTTACAGCTCTGGCATGGCACATGCAGCCTTCTGTGAATTTGGGCATCTCAGAATTGGTGATAAGCATCTTTCCAGGCCACAAAAGTCAGCATGAGGGCTGGTATTGCCAGTTCTGGGTTCTCCCCTGACAGGCTTATCCTGGTGCCCATGCGGTGAGGATTCAGCAGTGGAGCAGCCACTTGCAATTCCCAGCTACCCCATGCAAGCCTGTGGATCTTGCACAACGCTGGGACTTGCTGCTGACAGGAGGAGAAATGCAGCTGTTGATGCTGGAGGTCTGGGTTGAGGGGCAACCCAGAACCATTTGTGAGTAGGTCATGGCTAATACATAAAGAACATACTTGAGTTAAGATACATGAGAAGAAAAAAAAATTTTGGAGCTACTGAAGCTTGTCACTGTGCATAGATATTCCCAGTCTTGGTACTGAGCTCCCGCTTGATGCTAACTCAGTAAATGTTACTATTTAGGCACTACTGCAGCCCATATGGATCAAGACCATGAGTGCAACCTGAGCAGTAAGGTCTTCACAGGGAAGGCAACTGCTGGGGGGTACCCAGGCTGAGAGCACATGTCAAGGATGCCCATTGCTCTGTTTTTTGTTGTGTGCTGTAATTCCCTGCCGCCTCTTCCTGTTGGATATTGGTCTGTTCGTGTCCCACCAGGAGCTGCAGGAGTTGATACCACAGCAGGACTGGTGACCGGGAGCTGAGGTCAGTGTGTGGTGGGCAGGAATTCAACTCCCAGCACGTCCTCCTAAACCACTGTGGATTGTGTTTTTGCTGCTTTTGACTAGGGAAGTTTGTTTCTGGGTAGCAGGCAGTGTTTCTGGCCCTGTGAGGATAAAACGTGCTGTCTCCAATACCACCTCCTTGGTGCGATGTATGTGCTGCCTTGCCAGGATACCCGCTGTAATAGCGACATTAACTGGTTTTCCCATTTCTCAGAGACACAAAAAAATGTTGTCAGAGATGCTGATGAACGAGAGAACTTGTGGCATAGAAGAACCATCTCCTTTAGACAGATTGAATCCCTTCAGAGTCGCACACTGCCATGCAGCCTGTAGAGCATCTGTGTCGCTGGCTTTCCCGGCAGCCCCCATGCACAAAGCACCCATCAGGGTGGATGCCTGACTCTCCTGAGTCCCGCACATGGCCTTTCAGTGCGTGCTCCAGCCCGTTTGTGTGTCCCAGGCAGGCTGTGGAAATCCAGGTTCCCCACCTCATGGTCCCACTGTGTTGTTCTGTGCTCCTGGGCTGACCTGATGGCTGCAGCAGCTTTTCATGGCATGACAAGCAGCAACTGCAGCATGGAGCACAGCTTTCTGCGTTTCTTGAAACTGTGCATAGACAGGTGAAATCAAATAAAAGCAGGTAAAGTAAAAGGCCAGAAAAAATTTGAATCTGGAAACATACCTGGTGGTTGGAGATTTAAAGAGCTTAGTTTGGAAACAGTTAGAGGGTGACCTAATCATCTATACAGAGAAAAGTTATTAAAATGAAAAGGGCTTTTCATTTCTATCAGGTAAATTTATAACACAGCGAGGAGTAGATGCTAGAAAAATTAAATGAAGAATGCAGCAACCATGAAGGTGATTAGTTTTGATGCCTTTCTAAGCCAGCCCTTGCTGAACCAGAAAGTACTGGGTGGAGGAGGGGACTGGCCGCCTCCTGGGATGGAGCACCTGCCCTGTGCCAAAGAAGGGCTGGACTGCAGCCACTGTAAAACTACTACAACCCCATGGCACGTGTCACTTGTGCGCTTTACCACAGGGCTCGCTTGGATGGACTCAGGAGGTGTTTTCCATGTGTACAGAACCATCTGGGGAAAGCTCGGGGGTGGTTCACGGACAGGAGACAGCAGCTCCTGGAGCCTCCCGGGCTCCACCACCGCTCGCGCCAAGGTCAGTGTGTAGCTGGGCACGGAGCAGTGAGGCCTCGGCAGTCCCTTGTGGTTCATACCTCTGTTCTGCAGAGGATCTGAGTCGCTCAGCGGCCCTGCTGCCAGTCGTGTGGGGTAGCCCTGGTGTTGAAACTCTGCTCGAGCAGCTTTTGGTCTGTGTGTCATGCTGTGCCTTCAGTCAGCCACCCCTAAAACAGGGTGCTAAGGGAAAATCGCAGCCCTGCGCTTCTCAGAAGCGCAGAGCCTCTGCATCGAGGCTTTGCAAGGAGTCTGACGTGGAGGAAGTCTGTTAATGGGGAAGCAGGGGGGGAGGATTTCATGTAAGATTGAGCAAAATTCAATAATTTTTTTTAAACACTTGAGAGTATTTTGCCTGGGTGCCCAGCCACCTGCTGAAACTCTTTACACTCTGGTAAACATTTAAATGTGGAAATAATTTTTCTTGTTTTTCCACAGACTGTACTATGCATGCTGAATGATAAAAACCGTTTATACAAATAGGAAAAAATCACTGGCGTAATGGAAATACCAGAGTGCCCTCGTTATCATTAAGCAGGATGTTTTCCTCCTCACCAGGTAGATGAGGCAGAAATTCGGTTCATTACTAGGAGGAGGACAGAACAATGTACAGGAGCATTAAAATGAAATGCAGTTCCCTTGGCAAAGGCCTTGCTGAGAGCCCGGGAATGCCTTTGCTTTAGTAAAGGATGTTGTGAAGAGGTTGCTTACTCTGGCTCCTGGTTCTATTAAAACCCTTGTACTATGCTCTCTGTTTACAAAATAAGGCTTATACTCGCTTTTAATTTGTAAAACCAGAGGAAAAACGTGAGCTTGGCAGAGCCTTTTGAACTGCTGAATCAAGGACTAGCTGCTTGCAAAGAGGGATTAAAACCTTTTAATCCCTTTGTGTAAAAGAATATGGTGTTTAATGTGGTAGGCATGCTGGCAAAATTAATTTTCATGTTTTCTCAAGCACAAGATTTTAGTTCTATCTTTGTTTCCTGGTTCTGCATATCTTATGGGTCCTTTACACTATGCAATGCACTTTACATTAACTTTGAAGTTTTCAAGAAATTTGCAAATAACAAAATGCAGATTTGGAAGGACAAATAAGTTAGGAGGAACAGGCACGGTTGTTACAGACAGCCTCGGGCACGCTGCGGGGCTGGCTTCAGAACCCCATAAGGGTGTTATTCGCTTGAGCATGGTATGTATTTGCACAGGGGAGAGAAGGTCTGAATTCGGGTGCTGAGTTTTGTGTATGGTTAAACGAATGCTCTATGGGTGTGCATTTGAAAGCCCTTAAGTGAATGTTGTGTAAATGATAATTGGAGGCAGTCTCTTTGCAGTCCTTTCTCAAGCTAAGTAAGGTCCAAGGCCAAAGGCCCAAATGTTTAATTGTATTAAACACAGAGGCTGAAAAATTTATTAACTCAGAAAGTGTGTATTACCAAGTTAATTGGAAGTGCCTTTAAGCTATTACCAGGTGAAAATTTGACTTCAGGTTTCAATTTTAAATTAAAGCAAAGCAGAAAACCATTCTGTCAGGCTGCTGGAAGCACTGCAGTGAAAGCAGCATCCCCACTCGCTCATGTTCTGCTCCATGTGCTTGGGGTAAGAGCTGGGGAGCTGCAATTCAAAGCTAAACCCACAGAAGGGGTCTGGTCTTTCCCGGGGATACATGGTAAACTGGATACACAGGTTGTGGCTGTTCTGGGGAAACTTAAAGAGGGGAAATGAAGAAGGCCTCAGGATCTAGAAGGATGCTTTGCTGGGCTGTTTTTCTGTTTTGTTTTTAATCAGTGTTCTTCAGTTGGATGCAAGGGTGCTCGGTACTTCTCGGCATATTTTTCTAGTTGTGTGTTGTTTCAGTTATTGGAAGCAATTGTAAGAATGGTATCAGAGTAGAGAGGTTGATTTCTCCCCCTCCCTTGCATGCACACAGGATGAAAAACTATGGACAAAAGTCAATCATGGCACAGGGATTAGCCAGAGTTAAGGATTTTCTTACTAAGATGTAAAGCAGCTCACAGTGATAGCCAGCCAGGCACCTTGAGAAAGACACTGCAATTACAACAGCCTTGAAAAATAATGGAGAAAATTTGTCACCCTGTGCGCAAAATCTGGAGGCACCCCGCAGACGTGCTGTGGAGAGAAACTGCCTCCCCGTTGTGTTAAGGTCTAAGTTGCCTGCCTAAAACTCCCTCCACAAATAAATTGGCACCCAAAACGTGCAGCACTGCTGAGTGACTTGCACAACATCCGTGTGTGATGGATGACTGAGACAATTCTGTTTCAGTATCATGTCAGCTAATTTTAGGTGTTTAAACTCTTTCAACAATTTCCATGATTCATAAAGAGACAGAATTAGAATTTGCTGAAGTGCAACGCTATAATGGCAGGCTGTTGCTGTAGTTTATTAATATCCAGTTATCGTGGCCTTAACACTTGAGTGAACTAACTGCTCTTAGCCAGTATTTCTGTGGAATGAGCAGGTTTCTCCAAATATCAGCTTTTAACAGTGGGAACAGTTCCAAGTGGTGCAGTGCTGGTTTATGTATAACCAAGTCAAACACCTGACCAGAGGTAGATTTCTGTTGACAGGACACACGAGGTATTAATGTGTTGCTTTAAGAAGGAATTTTAAAATGGTCAGTTTTCATTTAAAGACTATTTAATGATTTATACTGGATTTAGTAAGCATAAATCATAAATTAGCAAAAGGGAAAAGATGACTTGAAAATGCCAGTTTGTGTGTGAAGATGCCCACAGGCACATCATCCGCTTTAGAAAAGGGTATGCATTTAGACTGGGCTTATGGTGAGGAAGGAACCTGTAGAAATTGAAAGCAGCACCTGATAGCTTAGAAGGTGAAGGAGTCAGAGATGGTAAGAGTTTGTGAGTTTAGGTCATTGTAAATACTGACAAAATTACCCATTTGGCCTAGTGTGTGCCCTTGCATTCTCCTCAATTAAATTTATTTACAGGTAAACAAAGCACAGTGAGTCTTGCCCTGAAATGAGTACCCAGCATCTTAGTTCACTGTGTTTCCTCTAGTGTTTGGGGAAAATCACAGCCTCTGCTGGATGACTGCTTTTATTATTTTTAATGTAAGTTCTCTACTGAAAGCTATGGAGGTCAGTGAGCATGTTAGAAGATCTACCACTTAGAGAGTTACATATTAATCATTCACTTTATTTGGTTTCATTTTGTATGAACTCAGAAGTAACTGAGTATCTATGAGTAACTTTATGGAAGTCAGGTAATGAAGGTGAGGTGAAGTGAAACTAGCTTTGAGATAATCTTTGTAGATTTGATTGTTATGGACAAACACACTTAAAGCTGAAAAATTCAACCACTAAAATTGGATTGAAATAGCAGAATCATTTGTCCTAGCTGTTGGGCATCTCGTAAGCATTAAACCTAACAAGATGATAAAACGAGAGTAGGATGTGTAGGTAACATGAGGTAGCCTCCTGTATTGCAGAGCAGTCTGAGGAAAGTGTTGGATTTGGAATGCCATCTTCTGTGACTGGGATGTGTTTAAGTGTTGTTTAAAGTAGATGGGGGAAAAGGTTATGATCCATTGGGTTAAATGGAAGTTTGTGTATGTATCTGTGTATGCAACGGCCAAATATGTATATTTGTATTTATTTTGCTTGGTGCAAGTTACTTATTAAAAAGGAGGACAAAATTTTCAGTTACAAAGTGCTGTAGTAAAATAAACTTACAACAAAAATAGGAGGAAATAAAGAACGAATTAGCGTTGTGGTCACCAAGACCCACTGATGCTAGTAAGCTGTTGTTAAAGAGATGTTATTACAAGGCTCAAACACGCCCTTCACACTTGTGAATTATCCAAGAATGAAAAGTGCAAGTTTGAAAAATTACATTTTGCCGAACGGTATTTCTAATGACCACAAAGGGACAGGAATCATGGTTAAATGATGGTGGATATATTGAAAGGAAAACGCAAGGATATTAAACGTGAGGATAGGTGGAGAGCCTGGTGGCTTGCCTCCTGCTCTCCAGCAGATGCTTAGGAGAAAAATCATAGAGTAAGCTTCACCAGAGTGTCTAGCAGGCATCCATCCATCCTCGCACAGATATCAATCACCCAAGATCGTAAAGGAGACGCATTGAGAGAGATCCTTGCTATATGTATAAGAATGGGCCACGTCTGTCTTCTGGACCACTCTATTTCCCCTTCAAAGACAGTTGTGAGCATCAGAATGTCTGTGTCATTCTTGGTTTCTTCCCAATGTTGTAACAACAGAGCCACATCATTTTTAGCGAATTCATCCTGACAGCAGCCGTGTGAGAACAGCAGGCACATTTTTACAGTGGAAGCCAAGGCACGGTTGTGCCTCAGTGTAGGTGATGGGAAAGGTTAAAGGCAGAGATTTAAACCTGAATTTCACAGTTTCCAGGCTAAAGAACTATTCTCGCTATGATCTTTTCCTGCTTATGTCAATAACTTCTTTTAATTCATTTAGCCCAGGCACCTAAATAAGGTTACCCATGTATGCTCATATGTAGTTCATCTCATATCACAACTGTAACTGTTTTTTCCTCCACAAAAGAGACTACTTTCAATCTTAATTTAGCCCAGGTCATAAAAGCTCTCCGATAAAAATGCAAGCTCCCCTCTCCTACAAAGCCAGTCTTATTTTTGGCTGCCCTTCTGTTCTACTGAGAACAGTGGGCACTTGTAGCAGGAGGACAGAGCTATTTTTCTTTGAAATCTCTCACAGCAGGTGAATGTTCATAGAACACTTAATTGCAGAGATGTGTTTAATAATTCATTTTTCTCAAACCTGTGTGTGACTCTGTGGAAAAACAGCATCCACAAGAACAGGAGGAGCAGTATGATTGCTAGTTTCTGAATTAAAATTTTTGGATGAGGTATTTGATGTGGGTGCTAAATACTTGAAAAAGCATTAGAATTCAATTTCATTTTCCCATTTATTTTAAGAAACATCTGATGATGTGTCTTTGCAATAAACAAGTTAATATTTGTGTATAAGTAGCATATTTATATTGGCATGTATTATGTTTCAGCCACTTGAAATTTTTTGGATATTACAAAATTACAAGGAAGCTTCTTTTATGTGACTGCTGTGTTCTTAATGTGTAGCAAAATACAAGAATCTGTGCTAAATATACATGACCCAGCATCATTTTTCAAGGCTCTGGCTGTTATTCCAGTCAGGTAATACAAATCATATGTAACTTCTCAAAGGCCATGGTTCGTGTAAAGGACACATTGCTACGTTAAAGGGAGGGAGGCTATACCTCTGTGCTTGAAGGATATCTGGCAAGAGAGACTTTTCTCCTTGGAAGGTCCTTTGTTTCAGTGAGAAGCTGTACAGCCTGTGGAAACAACATGTGTGATGTTGAAGTGACTCTGGACTGTTTTGGTTTAGAGGGAAAAAAAAAAGAAAAAAAGAATTGAAATGTTACTACTCTTGGTAGGGCAAATTTTAAGATAGCTACTGAGATGGTTTTTTGATTTATAACAATTGTTTCACAACAAGCAAATTGTCTAGAATAGCAGAGAACAACAGTGATTCTTTATATGTAATAGGAATGAGAGATGCATCTTCATGGTTGGCTGTCTCTTGCTCTCAGTTGCCCTGCAGGAAGGCTGTGTCAGTAGCTCTGCAGTACACCATAGATTGTGCTTTTGAGGCTTCAGGGTCCCCTCCAAATCCACCCCATGTGCTTTTGCTGGGGAGGGCAGCCAACAGCCTTACTGACTAGTGCATGCCTAATTTGTTGGTTGGTACTTCTCTCTCTGGCTCTCCTTACCCATGTTCTTGTGGACCTCTTCAAAAGTAACTCAAGGGAGCATTTCCTTTGAAAGCTTCACACACCCTGGCTCAGCCCAGGACTCTGTGTGAGCCTGCTGCTGTCTTCTGGTGTACTGAAGCAGACTCGTGTGTGTGTAAACCCTTGCTAGCATGTCGTCCACACCATGAGACCCTCCGTGTGATCCACTTGATAGGATTATCCAGAAATCTCTACTTGCTCAGCAAGTGACTCTTTCAGCAGTATTAGCTGTGAAAGGAAAGTCCCTTTCTTTGAAATGTTTAAAAAAAGAGAAAAGAAAAGTTTCTGAATGGAGGGACGTGTCTGAACTAGTTATGTTTCAGCCCCTAGCCAAATAAGATGGAGGCTGTTTCTCTGTCTTGTAAGAAAATACTCTATTTTTCAGTCTTCCATGTCAGAACTGTTGTTCCCATAAGCTCTATAGAAAAATGTAGTTTTGAGCAAAGACCAAGCAGGGAAAATTTAAACCAAGAAGGTGAAAGCTTTTCCTTTGCTTCTGCTTGAAGCTTATAAGTAAATAGAAATGATGATAGCAGTAATTTCCCCTCCTCATGTCATGGGAACTTAGTTATGAAGTGAGGAGCAAGAATTCATTTAGAGGGCGAGGACTGAGCATGCTCCAGGGATCTGGCCTTGAGCAGAGAGGCCAAGGAGAGGGAGGCTGGAGTTGTTTGGATTCAGAGTTATCAAATGATGAATACGCAAGTCTGGAGTTGCTACTCCATGTAATGGAGTAAGCGGAGGTGGGTGTGATGGGCAGCCAGCCACCCAACACCTCTCCCTGCTGTCACCGAGGACTTGCTTGGTGGGTTCTCTCTTGATTTGTCTTTGGAATATGATCAATCTTTTTGTTGAAAGTTTGAAAAAAAAAAAAAAATTCTTCATTTATGCCTGGTCCTGAGGTCATTAGGGAAAAGACAGGATTTCACTACAAAAGACATTTCAGATCCTTGTATTTATCTGTAGTTTGTTTGAACAACCACATATAACTGAACATTAAACTTCAGACTTGGTACGTACGTAATGATCTGTGGAGACCTTGGTCATCTTGAATTTAAGAAGAGAGGAACAAGAGAATGACTCGGCAACTAATTAAATACTGTGTTTTTAGTACATCCTTTTTTTTTCTGGTTGTGTTTCCAGGGCTACCCCAAGAGTGCATACTTTCAAAACAGGTTAAAAAAAGACTGCTTGCACTATCACCTGGCCCTATCCGTAGTGGTTACTGCAGCCATTTGGAGGTGACCGTAGTGACATGTCCCACAGCAGCTTCCCCCGGGCAGTAGAGTTAGAGATGGTGACTGGAGGGCAGCTGTGAAGGTCATCTAGTCCGCTGAACATGCGTTTTCCACAGTATCCAATAATCTCATGGATGATCTGTCATATTTTTTTTAGCTCTCAGAGAAATTTTGGGAGTTGCTGTACAAGTTACCAGTAGGTATAAAAATATGTATGCCCATGCCCAACTATCGTCCTGGGGCCAGAACTCAAGATTTTAGGTTTGCTTAATTAGTACTTCCATTTAAAACTTTAGGGCATACCAACATTTAAAATTGTTTTGTAGAAATTCCCTTTCCCAGACTGTGTGAGAATTTGGTTTATATACAGGCATACTTTTGTGACCAGTCTCTGTGGATTTAGACGGTTTCCAGAAATCACTGTTGCTCAATTAAAGGTGCGGGGGAAAAAGATTCATTCTGACAATGTAAATTCAAGCTGAACAAGGCAACAGGTTTTTTTAGATTTTACTGCCTATGAACATTCAGTTTCCTTTTGTTCTGGTTTTTAATAGTATTGATTTTTTTAAAATGTACAAAAGTAAAGTCCTCAGTGTGCAAACTGGAAGTTGGTGTACAGTGAGAGATATAATTGCATTGTATTCTTCAAGGACAGAAGTTTTGGATTCTGCCGTATTTGTCATTTGAAAAATTTAGACTATTTTACTAAGATCACAGAGTAAATAACGGAAAATCAAAAGAACAAATCAACCGCAGAAATGCAATACAAGACATCAGCCCAGCGCACTGCATAGCAAAACAGTCAATCACACTGCAATCACCAGCTGCCTGAACAGTAAATTAACATTTCACTGGGATAGATGAGAGGTGAATAAACACAGATATATGTAAATATAAACTAAGTAGAAATAGACATGATTATAGATGAGTAAATATGTGAAATCAGCATCAGTTAAGCAAGCACACTTAATAATTGCTTGCTGTTAATGTCAGAACAACGTGCCAGAGACTGTAGATGGTGGCCATTATGTCTTAAAAGGCTTTTTCTGAGTTTTGAGCTATTTTATCTGCTCAGTCCTCGAGGCTTCCTTCACCAAGGACAGGCCCAGTTCAGTACACCTCTGTGATGAACATCTGTCTTCAGGTCAGCTCTGTGATTTTCCTCCAGCAGCTTGGTGAGGACTGACCATGTGTCCCCATGTGTGTTCCCAGTCTGCAGAGGCCTTTTGAAAATAAAGCCGAGCAAGCTGCAGAAATAGAGGCCCAGACCTGCAGCTCAGGGTCTCAGCTGTGACCTCTGGCTGGGGCTGGCATGTCCCCTGGTGCCTGTGGGTGATGGTGGTTGGCAGACTCCCTAGCACACGGCTGCAGTCTGCGTTGAGCCTCTTGGCCTTGTAAAATGTAGCAGTTGGAGCAGGCCACTTGGTTGAGCTGCCCTAAGCGTTGGGTCGCCCTGTGCTATGCTGTGGGGACAGCGGGGTTCTGAGTAAGCAGCTGGTGTGTGCTAAAACAGAAGATGGGATTAGGGAGGTCCCACAGTTTTAGCAAAGTCTTCAAAGGTTGCTGTGTGAGGGTGAAGTCACGCTTCGCAGCCTTGAGTGACGGGTGATTGCTGTCGAGGGAGAAGCACCATCTTCCAGTGTCTGCCTTGTGCTCGTCTGATCCTGCCCCGAGCCCCTGCACTACCCAACCTGCTTGAAAAAAGACCAAAAAAAGCAGCTTTCTGCCAGGTTAGGGGCTCAAAACTGCTCCAGAGAGGCTCTGGTGACCCCGGAGCTGCATGTAGGGTTGCAACCACCAGGCTTCTGGTGGTTGGAGGCTGGGAAGGGCAGGGAGTAGGACAAGGAGCAGGCAGAGCAAAGCACCTGCCCTCTTCACTAGCTGCAAACTGCCAGGTCAGCGCAGCTGTCACGGGCAACGAGCATTTCAGTCTCTTAAACATCAGGAAAATGCATTCAAACATCATTTTCTCTTGGGGTTGCTGAATCCATATTCCGCCTGGATCATGGAAACTCAGCCTTTGGTTCATCAAAAGCTTAATGTTAAAACCACCTGGGTTTACAGATGTCCCCCTGCTTCCCTCAAGGATACCCTTGTGGATGTGTCAAGAACGTGAAGTGAGGAACTGCAACCAGCTCCACTGGGGACAGTGGTGCAGTGTGCCTGATATCTTGGCATTGAAGGGTCTCTTCTCCTCTCATTGGGTGCAGGCTCTTATTCCTTTCGCATCTGCGCTGTTCCTAGGCCAGGTTCATCTCTGAAGTGATTAATCAGAATTGTATGCTATGTTTGAAGTGTGGCCTCATGGTGACCTGCGTGCTGAGCAACATCATGGGTGGACTCCATTAACTCCCTGCATGTGGTTAAATGTTTCAGTGCTTTATAGGGATAAGAGATCATCACATACTTCTTACTTGGACAAAATAGTGTTTCAAAACTGCCCTGGGGTCAAATGTTACGAAATCCTCTTGTACAGTGGGTGCACAAGAGAGATATAAAATTTTAACCTAGATACCTAATTTTATTGATCCAGAAGACACAACTGTATTTTCATGAAACTTTTTATTGATTATTAAAATGTTACATGATTTTTTTTCATTTTTGCTGAGTCTTTCAGGCCTGAATGTCACTTTGGTTTCTTTGCTGACGTTCAGTTTTAGTGATTAGTTTCTTACCAAACATAGGCCAGCCTGTGCAGGTTTCTAGATACTTAGACTGTAGGATTTTTATGTCAATCCACATCTAAAATGAAATTAAAGCTTTTTAGCTGTGAGCATAAAACTGTATCTGTTAATTTTGACAAATGTCTTAACAGCTTTCAGGAAAAGTAATGTCAACGTATGGTACATTTTGTAGGTTTGCTGTGTCAGCTGTTCTGTAATTCCCAGTGCTATGACCACATTACAAACCTGCAAAAATCCATTTATTAAAAAAATAAACTGTAAAAATGGTTCCAAATGGTCATATACCTGAATGAATACCCAGGGGGCTGGGGGAAGCCCTCTATTGCCCTCATTTACGGGCAAACCAGATGGACTTTATTCATTTCAGGAAAAAGGGTACTCAAGCAGAAACTGTGCTTGTCATGTTGCAGTCTGCACTGAATTTGTGTGGCCGAGGCCATTCAACCTGGATTTGTAGTGGGAACACCAATTATCTTTTGATTTAGATTAACATGACACGTTCCTTGCTTATCTGATGATGTGTCCTCATGGGGGTGATCTGGTTGTTTTTCCAGGCAAGCCAACATTTATGAAAGCTCCTGAAGATCAGATTGGGATTTCTGGAGGAGTGGCCTCTTTTGTGTGTCAGGCAACAGGAGAGCCCAAACCTCGTATCACATGGATGAAGAAGGGGAAGAAAGTCAGTTCTCAGCGGTTTGAGGTAATTACAAAAATAAATAATTAAAAAAAAAAATGGAAAACAGTCTAGTGCTTGCAGGTCTTAGGTACACAGTACTCATTGCAGCCCAGATATCTCTGCATCACAGCGATACAGAGTCTAGAGCTTTAAAGTAAGCTTCCTTCACTGCAGCAATGCAATCTGTAGAGCCGGTGTTGTCATTTGTGAGTGTGATGCTGGTTGCACACACGTGGGAGATCTTTCTTCAGATGAGAGATGGGCTTACGCTGAATGGGACGGCAGATAAAAGTTGCATCTAGCAGTGATTTTCTGCTTTCATTATGAAAGTTGATATGGTACCTCCTTTGGCCTGCTGTCCCTAGTGAAATTAAAAAGTGGGATGTCAAAATCCTACTGGAAGGTTTTCTAAGTGAGGTCTGCTGCCACACCTCCCACAAATGCACTTGGAAAGGAAATGGTGAAGCCATCTCAAAGGGTAATTTGACTTCCCTAGAATCATAGAGTATCCTGAGTTGGAAGGTACCTGCAAAGGATCATCAAGTCCAACTCCTGGCTCCACGCAGGACCACCTAAAAGCCAAAACCGTATGTCTGAGAGCGTTGTCCAAACACTTCTTGAACTCCAGCAGGCTTAGTGCCATGACCACTGCCCTGGGGAGCCTGGTCCAGTGCCTGACCACCCTCTCAGTGAAGAAACTTCCTAACATCCGACCTGAACCCTCACTGTCGCAGCTTCATGCCATTCGCTTGGGTCCTATCACTGTCACCAGAGAGCAGAGATCAGCGCCTGCCCCTCCACTCCCCTCGTGAGGAAGCTGCAGGCCGCCATGAGGCCTCCCCTCAGTCTCCTCTTCTCTGGGCTGAACAAACCAAGTGACCAGCTGCTCCTCATATGTCTTCCCTTCTAGACCCTTCACCATCCTTGTAGCCCTCCTTTGGACGCTCTCTAATAGTTTTATGTCCTTCTTATACTGTTGTGCCCAAAACTGCACACAGTGCTCGAGGTGAGGCCGCACCAGCACAGAGCAGAGCGGGACAATCACCTCCCTCAACCAGCTAGCGGACTTTAGTCTGAGAGAAAGGAAGAGGGAAGAACAGGTATCAGAAATACTTTTATAAAAGTGTCCAATTGGGTTCATATTTTAAATAACAAATTTTCACTGACTTTCTCCACCTTTTTTTCCACTTTCCTTTTTTTGGAGTTGGGTTCTTCTGTCTATAACTGCCCTTGGAAACATGACCCTGCCTACCATTCTGCTATCTTTCCTCTAATCCCCATCTTTGATGTATTTTGCTTTTCTGACTGGAGCACAGATGACTTTGTTGCCCAGAGCGGATTGATTCAAGTCACCAGTTTTAATCATGATTTTGTACGTGAGCAGGAAACCTTGATTAAAGTAATCAATTTCAATCTTGTTTTACATTGGTATTTTTCCCCAATAAACGTTTGTTTTGTTGTATAGTAACCATTAAAACATTCTGATTTGTATGTAAATATAAACTTAGTAGTGAATTTGGTAATTATTGTGGCTTACCGGAGGTATATGTACTATTATGTGCATTTACCTGAGCAATTTCTTACCTTTATTTACATCAGTTTTTATACATAGTTGAGGCATTTTTATTGTGCTAGGAGATTGTGAATAACATCTGTCTTTTTTGCCAGATAACTGTTAATGTAACTGTTACCAATGATGATGTTACTAATGATAGCTGTTACCACATTACTAAACTAGTCTTTATTTAGAAGAAAACTGGAATTCAGTTTTAAAAATAAAAAAAAAAAATCAAATCTGATTAAACAGTGTTTCTGGTCTTGGTGTCTATCAGGTCTCTAGTGGTTGTAGCTCCCTTCCTCTCACACACAGTATTTATTCAGAGGATATTAAGGGAAAAAGGGCTTTTCTGCTTTCACCTCATACTTTTTCAGTACTTATCACTGAACTGAATTAGTCTCTGCTTTTGACTGTTGCTTTAAAATTTTGCAGTAGCCCTATACTGTGGAAGGATTATACTAAGTTTAGCATTTTGTCACAGTTCCGTATTTAAATTAAAATGCAATTAAAAAAAAATCTAATTTTTTAAAATGTGTTGCAGTGATGTTCACCTTTCTCTGTCCTGTCCACTGCTACTTGACCCCAAATTAGGGTTTTTTTGCAAGCTGTTTCTGTTACTTCAAGTAGAAGGGTTATTCCTTCCACTGTGAGGAATAACAGATTTTCAGTGATCTTGGTTACCTTTTTATTTCTTCCTATTTCTCCTGTCGCTGCAGAGTCTGGTCGTGCACATTACTTTCTCCTTCCTGTTTTTGCTCCTTTGGCCTTGGTGCTGTGAGAAGCACTCCAAAGCAGGGCTCTTGAAAATAGAGTAAAAGTTTTGCACGGAGGTGATGCAGATCCCAGGCTGACACACGTATCTGGAACAATGTACAGCTCAGTCTCTCCATCTGCCCCTGAGGACCCCAGTGACAGGAGGGGTATTGTGCCTTTCCCTCCTGTTGTCACCATCTGTAGTTCAGTTAATATTTCCAAGTTTTATTGTGCTGAGTAATGGGAGAAGGATGAGTTTGGCATTAACAGTGGCCCAAGGCTGCACCTTCACTGACTTGCCGTTAAGGAATAACTTACAGTGATCAAGCAGTAAACTAACAAATACCTCTTTCTTCCCTGTAGAAGTTTGCGTAAGGTATGTTACAGCTTAGCAGGATGGAAAGGCAATGATTTATTAAGGACTTTATTTATTATTCTGGGGAAGGAACTGTAATTATAGCATTGATGATCATGCCAGAATTGCAAAGTACCTGCTGCTGAAGGACATTAAAAACCCTCACTTTCTGCTGAAGTTAGCATGCGCTATAGGTGCTCAAGGTGTTGCTGTAGTTTGGTTACTATTTTTCTAGTGATCCCACAGGAGTATATCATTCTGCTCTTCCATCAAGGTGAAAGTTGGCACTAAATTGTGATCAGTGTGATTAGTAAAACCATTAGTGCAAATATGGCTCAGATGTTTTAAATCATCAGATCCACTTCTTTATTACCAGGTTGATAGTTTTTCAACTTTAATTGATTCATAAAGAACCTCATTGGATCTTCATTTGTTCTAGCCTTCTCAGAGGACAGATATGTTCTTGACTGTGATATTTTTTGCATTTCTGGACTTGGAGCACTTGACTAGTTGCGTGATATTTTGTAGATTACAGGACTTTGTTTTGTTTTTAACCCCTGGATTGTTTTGACTTTGTTGCAGTAGATAGCACTTAAGAACTGCTTTCTTTTTGTTGTTAAAGGTTATCGAGTTTGATGATGGGTCAGGATCAGTTCTACGGATACAGCCCCTGCGTGTTCATCGAGATGAAGCTATCTACGAGTGCACAGCCACCAATAGTGTTGGGGAGATAAACACGAGTGCCAAATTAACAGTGTTAGAAGGTAAGTGGGAAGTGTTTTTCATGTCCTTAGGTGGCTGGAAACACAGCTTTGGCTTTGGAAGCTGCATGTTATATTGCTCTTAAATGACATGGTGATATTCTAGCTTAGTTTGGAAAAGCTGCGTTCTTCCTGTACCATTTGCTGTAATTTCTCTTAGTGATAGAAGCTGTTATTTTTCAGACAATCATGAGCAGAAAGGATGGCAGATTCTGAACTTTCTTTAAAGTATATTAGTTGAATTGTCTGATTGAGGTATGTTATTTCTAGCTTGGAGGCCTAGCTAAAGAGACATTTGTATACTTTTCTCATCTGTCTTCTCTGATATAATACCCATCTTCAGGGTATCTGAGAATTGTATCTGACAATCAGAAACTTAATCTATGTTGCTGCACCTGGATTAAATCAGCACAGTTCTTTTTGAATGGATTTTCAGGTTACTCTTCAGATTTCAAGTTTGATGTGGAATTTAGCTGGGTTTACTTTTCACTGTAGTCACAACTTGTTATTCAGTTTCTCCTCTTAAAGAACATATTTTGATGCTTGTCTGCTATATGTGCAGGTTTTATTCTGCTTGCTGTGTTGTTTCTTCTAAACGGAATGTTTTGTGGAAGAACTGTGTGTTAGATATAAAAGGCTTGTGATCAGTTGATGATTTTTTTTTTATATCAGAATGTCAGCATTATTGTCTGCTTTTAAGGCAATGGGGATTTTTTTCAGCACATCAATGTGTTGTAGTATTTGTTTATATATAGGATTTTGTGAGTGCATTGGAATGTTGCAAATCCAGGACATCTGGGTGAATGGACTTTTTTATTTGCATTTACTAAGGCAAGAGAAGGCTTAAGCAAATTGCTTGGTGTATATGGGTTGATGAAGAAACTTTTGAGTAATGAAAAAGCTAGACTGGAAGGTGTTTGTATGATCTGGAATCATCAAATTCAGGTGAACTTCTTGTGTTTGGTCTGGCTACAAAGGCAGAGGAGACTGGTTATCCCAATTGTGAGTGTGCCAGCCATGCACAGGTGAAGCCGTTTGTTTCCTTGCTCTGCTACAGACTTCCCAGATACGTTACTGTTGTCCCTTGTTCTCCCTTCCCATTTATGGCATAGAGGTAATCATATTTTCCTCTCTTCTCTGTGACAAAGAATATATCAAACAGCTGTAATGTGCTCAGACACTCTGGTGATGGGAGTCATAAAAATCATTCAATACTTGATGTGATTGTGTATCTTGTTTCTGGAGGTGGGGCATCTTAAAGAATCAGCTTGCTTTTCAGTGGTAATATTAAGAGATGGATAACAGGTGCTATAGACTTGAAAATTATTGGGTAAAAAAAAGCAGATCCCTTTTGTTACTTCTTGCCTTTGCAGCCGTGTATGTGAGTACATAAAGCTCAGTGGAGCTCTTTCAGCATTTTTCTTGCAGATCTGCATTTAAATGATTCTTGCAACTGGATTTTTGTGGTACTCGATACTTGAATAACTCACTGTTCAACGCACATTCCTATTTCCTTTGGTTGCAGTTGCCTTTATGTATCTTAGATATGTATGCACATGCACACACGCTAATAATTTATTTGCTCTGTGTTAAATGTTCAAAGGCCCACAGAGACATGCATTGCATAAAGGAGCAGAACAGTATTTCTCAGCTCCGTGGAGCTCTTGCTGAGTTCCTGATGAGGTAAAACTTGCAGACCGCCAAATAAATAGGGAATGCTAGGAAACACCAGGGACAGGAAAAGACATGTCTGCACTGTTGAAGAGCCACAGAAGCAAAAGTCGCTACCAGTCAGGCAAAGAGCCCGCTTTTCCATTAAAAGCTGCCTTTAACTGGGGGTAATGCTGATTTAACATAATCCCATAAGGTCAAAAACCATCTGCAGGCTGGGCGTTATGTGTTCCTCTCTAGCTGAAGAGTATCGACCCCTTGCCAGGTGCTCTCATAATGGGTAAAGTTAAAAAGTGTTTGCTGTATAGCAGTTTGTATGTGCTAATGCACACAGAGTTGTGAGCTTGCTTACAGAAGAGGAAGAGGTGCATATGCCTCTCGCATTGGCTTAACCTGATGAAGCAGGTGAGCTCTGTTATGATGTATCTGCATTAAGAAAACACATTTTATATCTCACTCTCCTTTTCTGAGATGTTCTGGGGACAAGTCTCTCTTTTTTTCAGTCAAGCTGTCTAATTGTTCTGCATTGTCTGCCTTAGATTATGTTGTTTCTGCATTTTGGGAGCGTGAGTTTTCTTGATTATTAATATTCTTTTACTTATGGGTTTGCAGAATGGATATCACAAGTCAGTGCCCTGGTCGTGGTTGTGTTCAAACAGCCTCAATTGTCTCTAAAAAGCTAACGTGAAGTGCCCCACCTCTCTGTTCTGCCGCTACTTTCCTAACATGAATTTTGTAGAGCTATTTGGAAATGACACATTTCACGTGGAACAATTGATACCCTCAAGGCTGTCAGCTAGGATTGGATTTTCCTTCTGCATCTGGGGTTAAAATAATTTCTGTAATTGCTCTCAGGTGGCATTTTGAATGATGCAGACATTCTGCACTTCCTTTCAAGAATTTGACTAATGCAGTGGTCCCTGATGCATGACAAAGCTCTATCACAGACATCCTCATGGTTACATGCTGCTAAATACACAGCACATATTGATTTTTACATTAAAAATCCTTTATAACAATAAGTTTTAATGCTTCTTCACAATTTGCTTTTTAGAACATAGGCCTTACCGTTAAATCCTGAAGTCACAGTCAGGGTTTAGCAGGCTCTTACTAGATGTCTTTGTAGCTAACTAATCTGGAGCTTTATTTTATTTAGATTTTCACGATGTTTTACAGATCAGAGGCAGATAATCCTTTCTAATTGCCAACTTATTCCATTCTGAATATCAAGAGAGAAGCCTGAGTCCAGACTCCTGGAGGAATCAGGAGTCCTCACACATGTGAATCTCTTTTAACAGTTTGGTTCCCTACTGCCCTTTCATTCTCAGCTCCTGTGTCTCTTATTTTTTCCTTCTAACTGCAAATCCTGTTGTGACCAAACTACGTATATACTCGGTGTAACTGGAAATTATTTCTCCTGTTGATAGTGGGAGAAATAGACGTGCATATACCTTCTCTTCTCATTTCTCCTGGGTAGCTGATAAGCTGAATTATGTATGAGTCATATTGAACATTTCTGTCTTTTTTCCAATTATGACCTGAAGCAGCACAGAAGTACGTTCTTGCCTGCCTGGCAGAGGAGGAAAGCAGTGCAAGGAGGGGAGGGCTAGAATCAATAAGCTGACACACGTTCCCACGAAAAGCCTGGGGGACAGTTAGTGGCTCTAACAAATTAATAAATATATCATTCAGTAGTAATGTTGAGAATTACCAAGCGTTTTAAATAGGGAGATTATATGAAATGTGAGTAGGAAGGATGCCAGTGCGGAAGAATGTGGCAGCAGGCTGCCTGCGGGACTGTCGACGTGGTGCCCTTCTACAGAACTCGTTCTGCGTTCAGCATTGTGGCTATGCTAGGAAAGGTGACGGTAACAGTGTTTGTCTCCAGTCGCCTGTAGACCAAAGCATGCCTTCTGTGTTTTCCAGCAGTCTCCACCCAGCAGGAAGACGAGGAAAAGCAGTGCAAAAAAAGTCTTCAAGGGGCAGGGAGGGGAATATTGATTCTTTGGGAAAGGAAGGAGGCTCAAATACAAACCGTTTTGTCAATCCCTTCTCCCAGATCTTTCCAACTTGGACATTTGGTTATGAGCTTTGATTTCCAGAACTGGGATACTATTTAATTATAACTGGTTCTTCAGTGCATTGCGAGCAGTTTCTTTTTTTTTTTTAACTCCGCTGTAACATAGAGCATACAGTCACATCTAAGTGACATGGAATAGATTCAGAGTTTCATTTCCCTTTGTTTTAAAGTAGGTTAAATGAAAATGAAAATATCATCTCCAGTTGCCATTTCCAGCACAGATCTATGCAAATCCCTGCTGCCCCTTTCCCATACTCCTAATAATATGGCATGGAGCTGTCTGCCTGGAGAGCGCTGCCAGTCTCTAGAGGAGAGCAGCTCCTGGTGAAGAGGACAGGTAGAAGAGCTGGGTAAGGGTTGCTTGCACAGTGGGTTTCAGTCTCAAGGTAACCTGGCAAGTAAGTTTCACTGGCCAACCTTACACCGTCAGAAGTTGGGTAAGTTTTGGTGCGTGTCGGTAGAGCCCTGGAAAGTGTAGCAGGTGTCCCAGGGTGGGAAGCACCTACACCTCACCGCAATTTGCTGATTACTGAACCGTGTCATGAGTTTAATTTCTTTCACCATCTGCCAGCTGCATTCCAGTTTCTGGAGTTACCCTGTTTAAAATGCTGTAAATGATAAACATTTGACTGTTACAAATGATTTCTGCAGAGAGCTAGATCTCACAAGGCCTGAAACAGTAAGTCCTTCTTGTAAACACTCTTCTAAAACTGATTTTGTCATTGCAATGGTAAACAGAAGTTAGCTATGTTTAATCCTTGTTTATGTTTGGTTAGTTACGAAAGGATCAGTAGGATCATTGGGCTTTGACTCATGTTTGTCTTCATTGCTTTCACATCTTTTTGCCAAGAAGAATTTTTAGCTATGTGATACAGAATTGAAGCAATTATGGAAAGGAAATTGAATCTGTTTGGATGTACTCATTCTGATTGTGTAAATGAATTAAGCCTCCCCATACCCTACTGCTCCTGAGATTGGTAGTACTCTCTTTGCGTGTCTAGTCAGGAGAACACAGCTCTCTCTTCTACATGCATTGTGGTCATTGACTGTTCTGGCTTCATTTGGTCTCTTTGTGGGAGGGCTGCTGTGATAGCAGAGATTTACCCATTCTTTGCTCTCCATCCAAGCAATCCAAATAGTACTTCCCATCTGTATGAGACGGGCAGTTCAAGGATCTCTGTAACTATTTCTTTTCCAAGAGCTGCAGGACAGAGCCTCCACGTGCTTCAGTGCTTAGGGAAATGTCCTAAAATATGCTGATGCACAAAGAAACCTAGGAGCGTTTGTTTTGTGCTAAATGGTGGCATGTCTTGTGCTTGTTAAAAAGGGAAACATTAAGCCAATTACTCATGGTGGCACAATTGAGAAGTTTAGATTGTCACCTTGAAGAGCGTAAATCCCAGCTCACGTGGACTTATGCTATTAAGGAATAAGCAGTGTTCACGAGGAAAGGGAGTATTATGCTGCTCAACAGCAGATTGCCTAGTACTACTTCGGTAAGTCAATTTAGGAGCCCTGTCATCCTACTAAGAAGCCTAGCCATTTCTCAGGTACTGCACAGTGGCTAGAAGAATCCTCAAAGTTTAAGGGGAAATAGGTGATCTCTTGGTCACCATAGCACACAGAAGATCGAGCAGAATTGTCTATCTGTTAAAATTATACCAAGAAAATTTACAGACTGTTTTACTTTTATCACCATTATGTCCCATACTGCCAGAATATCTGAAGACAGTTCAGCTATTTAATCTTCGGTACCTATAGAGCATCTATCATCTCAATCCAGTTTCATCTATTTATTTTTAAAGATTGGATTCAATGAGAATGGTACTGTTACTCTCATAGCTTACTTTTTGTAATATTTAACAAGAAAGACTTTCTTGGCTGTGAAAAAGAGACAAAGAAGTAATTCTCAGCTGAAGAAAAGTTTTAAGTGTTGTTGGTCTCTCCTACAAACAGGAGTCAGCAGATATTTAGAAGTTATCAGACCCAAATGCCGTAATTTCCATTTCTTATCTCTGTTTAAGTGATTAACTAATGGCACATAACCATATAATGTATCCATGATAGCAAGTTCCATCAGAACACTGCCATGCACTAAGGTTAACATCCAGGTTCATTCCACAAGTTTATGAAGCAAGAAATACAACCTTTGAAAAGTTTCATATGAAATATCACATAGTTAATGCCAAGCTGAACCCTTTGGAATTGCGCACTCCCATAAAATGTTGTCTGAAAAGGTGCTGACCTCCTAATCTTGAGAACATTTGTCTTTTACAGCAAGTGGCTGTTTCTGCATATTGCCTTTCCAATGAGATCCTGTGAGATTACATCTGTAGCGGGAGGGGATGTTGTCGTGTTCTTATCAGCAAGCTCATGGCGTCAATGATATTGCAACACACAGAAGCAGCACCTGTGATTCAGGAAGGGCTTCCCAGATAGAAACAAGTGAACTTAAGTGGCAAACAAACAAGCAGGAAGTGTATTCTACAGAATTCAACAAAAGCTCAAATGCAGAGTGTGCTTTGCAACTTCTAGATGTCTTGGAACAGTAAGTGTGCAGTTGTGTCCTGCAAAAAAGACTTCATGTTTGGGGTTTTCGGTTTGATTTTTTTAATTATTTTTTGTTTGTTTTGAAGAGAATCTTCGGTTACCTATGTGAAACAAGTTTAAGAGCATATGAAGTTATTGTGCTGTGCCCTGGGCAAAAGTGTCGCTTAAATTCTGTACCGAGGAACATCAGGATTTTTGTACTGGTTATGTGGTGTCCTTCTAGTTGCAACTCTGTGTTATGTTATCAACGTTGTCTTCTAGAATTTACTCTTCATAAACTTCTGATGTTGATACCGTCTTCAGGAAGTGAAGTCCAAAGGCCAAGATACATAATTTGGAAGAATAAAAGGATAAATCCCTTAATAAGTTTGAAATATTCTGCTTTTCCAGTTTCATTGGTTGTGATCCCGTTCATGTGTTACAGGAAAGATGATATTAATGAAAATAGTATCTCGATCATTAATAATTCCGTATTCCTTTGTGTCATTTCTAAAGGCAGCAGTCAATGCCTTTTCACTCCGTATCCCTGTGGGATGTTTCTTCTATGCCTATTGCATGTTACTTTTCTCCCAAGCACATTAATCTGTTTTATGCAAAATCCTTTTGGATGTTGTAATCCAGTGGAATTATTATCCCATGCTAATGATATTCTGTTGATTATAACATGTAGTAGAAGATCTCGGTATATTGGCATGTTTACTAGTTCAAGTTAAATTCAGTGACTGCTGTCTTGAGCCAGCCAGTGAGATATTTCAGCTGCTACTGTGTTGGCCACTCACCAGCCTATGTTGACCAAACTCTTTGGTGCTCCTGATATGCCCAGCACTTGAGGGGGGGGAAAAAAACCCTAAAAACTTGTCACCAATAACAGTTGTCTCCTTTCTACTTGCTCTGATTCTCAAATCCCTCATGAAGATGCTCAGAAACACAGATGCTCATTCGGAGTATTGTGGCAACCTCCTGGTAACTTCTGTCTGTTATGAAAATTGATAATTGAGCCCTGGGCATTCTTTTCTCTCTTCTCGGCTCAGGGTGTGAAGACAGGTTGCTTCTTGCTTTGTGCTATCCTACAGCTTCCTGGGAGATTGTTATGGAAAGTGTGTCAGGCTGTTCTACTGCTGCTGTGCTATCAAAACGTTCAGTCTATTCTAATAGGTAAATGAGGCACAAACAGATCAGTTCAACTCTCTGGCAGAGACGCACTCACACAGGCAGATTCCTTTCTTGTTGGGGATGCGGTGCTGTGGGTTGCCTTGTCCCAGCTGAGACCGGGGATGGCCAGATGACTACTACTCTGTCTCTGTTCCAGTCTGAAATCAGGCAGGTTAGATTAAATCATCTGTGGTTTAAATTAATCTGTTTTGACTCTCCATTGGAACAGATCATCAGTCCCAGCTGGGAGGCAGCAACCACCAGTGCTGCCTTCGATGTCGCTGCAGAAAAGCTGGTGTTTCCATCTGCCCCAACCCCCGTGGCCACAACAATGTCTGAAAGCTTATACAGGGCTGGGATTTTGAAGGGGTTGATAGGCAGTAAACCAACAGAAACCTCGGCTCAGACATAATCTAAAAAGAGCGCTAGTCTAAAAAGGACAAGAGAGCAGAGCAACAAAGTAAAGGCTACGAGAAGGAAAAAAAAAAAAACCATGGAGGTGATATGTGTCCCATAAGCTTTTTGGTGTGGATACTACGGAGGCAGAAAAGGTGTAACACAATGTGGGTGTAACATAAATTATAAATCTTGAAGTAAATACATTTGTTAGGAGAATGAGGATGTTTAGGTTGAAATATGTGCTAGCTGATGCCCTAACCTGTACCAGAAAGTGGCCAGACGAGCTTCATCTTGCACTAAAATCCCCACCTTACTTTTGTAGACTAAGCACCAATCTTCTTTTCTCTTCTTAGTGGTCCTATTCTGCACCTGTTCCTGTTTGAATGGGAGATTTTTTTTTAAACACACCCAGCTAAAGATGGGCACACACAGAACCTTGCAGATGTCTTTCCAAAAGCACTGGTGGATCCATGGATTTTTGGAGATAAACCACCAGATGTATGCTAGGACAATAGTTGCTTTTTTCACTTAGTTTGTCAGTGGCTAACCTACCTTCTCTGTTTCTCTTAATACACCTGTGTTTGTCATGTCTCCTCTTGTTTTCAAGCAAAGTGCACCAAGCTTATAGCAAAAACTCTTAATATTTCTTAAGCTTTCACCTATTATCCCTGTCACTTTAGGTGATTTGGCTCTTCTTGCTTGTTTTTTGTACTGTCCTCTTTATTTACAACATCTCCACAACACTGTTAATTTAATACCTGCCTTCTGTGCAGAGATCATTGATGCATCTAGTTATTTCAAAACTGATATTTAAGGGACTTGTTGGTAGAGAACATTGTTGCACTATCAATAAAAAATAATAGTGAACAAGAGAGTGGAGTTGATTAGATGTCAGTGAGCCCTGATTTGGCTTGCAAAATGTTTATCTGGTAATAACGAGGCTGAGGCTGGACCCAGTGACTATCTGTTAATGAATTGAGTTTGGAGGACTGGCAGCCAGAATAAATACCTTTATTAATGAGTTGTGTATACATGGATCTAGAAGTCTTTCAGAGAAGAAGAAGAAGGAAAAAAAAAAAAACCACAATGGTAAATTAATCAATTTCTCATTTTAAAAGGCACTTTAATGGACATTTATTTAATTCAACTGGAAGAGACAAGTTAGTTCCTTTAATTTGAGTAACTGTAGCTGTAAACCTTGTCAGAATAAAAAAGTCACATTTCTCTTCAGATTTTACATCTACTGGTGCCCATCAGAAGCTAAAATAATAGATCTCTATCATCAGATGTTTCAGAAGACTTTTCTTATTGCTGGATCTCTTTCAAGATGCCTCGTTCTGAGAGCGTCTGTGGACAACTATAGCAACCTGTTATTGACAGATGTGCTCTCTGTAGCTTGTATGTCAGTCCTGCTGGTATCTCCTGCTGACTAATAAAGTTAGTTGCTGGTATATATTTGTAGAGTCTTTGAAATCTGTTAGGTTGTGGAATAGCCTTCTGAGAGAGTTAGTACCTCATTGTTTGAACTATTGGAAATTAGTGGGAAACACTGTTTGATAATGCCATGTGGATTGTCTGCTTTGGTTCCAAGGAAGAAGGGAAGAACAAAAGCAAGATGTCCTTAAAAACCCTTCTGAGTCCTTAACTACTTTGGCAAAATTATCTTCTGTACCTGCTCATAACTGAGAGACTCTTTGCTCAAAGCTTAGTGACCTGTTGTCATTTACTGATATTCCATGACTTACACAGGCACTTAAGAAGACATAGCACCATAGTGATCTTCTGTAACTTCTTCTGCAGAAGTGGGAGAATATATCCACTTAATAGAACTAGAGAGTAAGTTCTTAAATGGAAAATGGAGCATGGAGAGAACAGAATGTGATAACCGTGGCCGTTGGGAATGCAGTGCTTACAGCTACAAAAGCATAAATCTCTGTATGCACAAAGTCTTCTATACACTCATCCTGGGCTTATGTTCTGTGCCTTATCTTCTTCCTCTCACTAAAAATCACAGCACCAATTAAATCATTCTTGGAGAAGTCATTATTTTAAAGTGAATGCCAAAAAAACATGGGACTGGAATCTCAACACATGCTAATAAATCTGTAGCTGTAGAGAAGTGAGGATCTCCATGGGTGTAGTATACTTCATGTGTCACTTAACATGCCTGTGGAAGAGAACATTTCACGAGTACTTTAACATCTTCTGCAGAAAAAGGAAAATCGCAGAATTGCTACTGATGGGCCACATTTTGGTCTTGGTCTGAGAAGCTGACTGTATAAAACAGAGCTGGCTTTGCATTAAAGACCTGTATTATTGGTTATTCTGACAGCTGGTTTCTGTGCGTCATGCTTATTCACAAGTCTCACATCTACTTGTCCTTAGTATCTTTTGTTGATCATATATTTTTTTTATACAGTTTAGAGTCAGGAAGGCTCTACATTTGTGACGCCTATTAAAATGCGGTGCCCAGATAATGAGCAAAAGGAGTAATTGGTCCTAATTTGGGATGCAAGGAAGTAATTATTATGACCCTTCATTGTTAATTTGTCATTTGAGCTGTTGGTGACTAAAATATGTTTGCTATAACGATGATCTAAAATACATGCATTCCACTTGCTGTCTTAGAAGCCCAGAGAATCTTTATGAAGGTAATAATACTGTAGTACTGAAACAACACCTTCCCCATAGAGTTTTCTAACTGCTGTGTATTCTTGTGGATATTTCAGTTGGATAATAAAGTAGTGCCTCTTTCTGGCATTCTCACCTGCTCAGATTCTTTCTGCCCAGAGCTCGAGAACAACTATTTAAATCCTTTATCCTAAGGAGAACCAGCAGGTGTGAGGTACAATAAGATCTGTCTTTCCAAGATCATCTAGCTCCTTTATGAGGCAGGTTGGATGATGCCATGGGAAAACACTGCAGTGTAGTCACTCATCTGGCTTCTAATCGTGTGCTCCGTTGGTTGAATCCTTTTATCACAAGGGTCCAGCCTGGATGAAATCTCTCCACATTCTTGATGTATGAGTTGAGTGGGGAAGTCCAAATAACAATCGGAGCTATAACCTTATCCAACAATAGTGTTCACTGTTGTGCTGTTATCCAAGCTGGGACTGGGGGAAATTTCCCTGTAAGAGTGCTTGTCAGGACGGGATGCAGAATGCTTTAAATAAAACTAGATTCACAAAGCATTACACACAACAGAACTACGATTACGACCTACTTAGCTACTTTGAGACCACTGGAAATGCACTGCAAACATTAACCTGTTGGAGACCTTAAAAATCCACAGTCTTGCTTTTGGTACTGCAGCTCCGAAGTGACATTTTGTTTACAAGCAAGGCAATATGAATTTATTGTTCTATATCTCTTTGATTTAGACAATGCCACATTAGGTCCCAATGAGGAAAAAGTCCTTGGAGAAACAACAGAAAATGTAAAAATATTGATGAAAAATGCATGAACTGGACACAGGGTGGTATTAGCAAAAGTTGTTGCAGGGGAAGGTAATGAATTGGGGAATGCATAGTCCAAGATTACAGAATATCCAGTATAAAGAAGGGCAGACACAGAATGTCAGGAGGAGGAACAGAATTAGCCTTTAAGAGTGAGGAAGCAACTGTTATGTCCTGCCTGCATCTCCTTCACTTTGAGTCCCAGCAGTATAGAGCAGTACGTGCCAGCAGTGCTACGACTGCAGGCAGCACCTTCCAGATGGAGCTTCATGCCTTATGTGTGGTAAGCAAGCCAGGCAAAGCAGAGAGCCTGCTTCCCCTGGAGCCTGTTTGGAAGGAAGACAAGACCCCTGGCAAGTACCAATACACTGAAAGCCTACATATGGTAGAGGTCAAAATGGTTCACCTGGGACAGGGAACAGATCGGCAGGGAGTGCTCTTGCTTGCGTGGGCCATGCTCTGCAAAAAGACTGGGTGTTGTCCTTCTGCTGGGAGACTTTTTTTTTTTTTTGTAAGAATATCGTTGACTGACATGAGACCTGGCTTGGGGGGGAAATTATGTGGTTTTACAAATAAATGATTTGGGCATTTCATTTTGTTATGAGGTAGTTCCTTCAAAAAGTAGCATTACAGAGAACCTTAGATGAAGCTTTGCCTGCAGGAATAATGTGGCCTCATTGGAAAAAAATAGTGGTTGTTTTGCCTAGAGGTAGTAGGCTTCATGAGAGTCCACCTGATTGGCATGTAGCACACGTCCTAATATCGTAACTTCTGCCTGTCATGTGCTTATAGTCCTGAGGAAGACATTGCTGATCAGACGAGTAGTATCTACACTTGAAATTAGCAAAAATGAATAAAATCTTTGTCTTTTGCAGTAGGACTTTCAAGGGAGGGGAGAGGGAGGGAATTCTGAAGGATTCACGTTTTTACTAATTAGACACTAAAAATGGTAGAAGTGTTTAAAAAATAATAATAAAGCATTCGTTCTTGCCCTGGGCATGAATTTACTAGCTTTAGTTTGTTGTTCTGTTCGGTTCATTGATCTTGTCACAACTGATGATTCATTAAGTTGTGACTACTGTAGAAATTACAATGCGCAGATGTGGCTGTACTGCACATCTGTGTGTTCCCAATGTGTTAATGATCTAAAAATGCGCTTTCTGTCTGGCCATCCACTGTGCTTCAAGTGCCAACTGACATTTTATATTATTGAGCCATTTGTTGTGGTTGGCAGAGAGAAAGAGTTTTTGGTTCTCCTTGTACTTTTCTGTTACTTTTATCCATATTTCAAATAGCTGGATTTGACTGTCCCAGCAACCTTGGCCTTGCAGAATGCCAGTCCTGATTGTAAGTTTTTCTGCAGGCTGCCACCTTTTTCGATGCCATGTGCATTCTCCTGGTCTTTGGGGTTATTTTCTATTTTCAGTGTCATGAGGAACAAACGTGTCAGGTTCAAAAGCAGGATTTGCAGATTTCCTGACTTGCTCAGGATTCTGAATTTTAGTTTTCCAAGTTTGACTGAGATGTCATTGACTTAGTTCCTAGGTTAATGCTACCAACTAAGTTTATCCAAAGCTTCTCATCCTAGCAGGTCCCAGAAGACCTCAGAAACTTTCACTGTATTGACCTACAGGCTGATGGGCACCAACAATTCAACAATGTGTGGCAACACTGTAAAACTTAATTGTTAAACTAACTTCTAGTTAGTTTCTTCACCTAACTCAAACTGCGGTTCAGACTGGTCCTTAATAGAAACTTGTATTTGATCAGGCATAAATCTGAGGGGTTGACTGTCTGATGGAGAATGACTTTGCATTAATGAGGTAAGCTGTGCCCACTGTTATATGATAGTAAGGTTACGCCTGTGTTGTGTAATTAACGCATTTCCTTGTGATTATGTTCTAACACCATTTTCTAGTGCAGACAAACCCATAAGACTCCTCTTGCTGCAGGCCTTCCAGGGAGTACCCAGGGAGAACAGACTGCATCTGTTCAAGTACACAGCAGCCAACATACCTGGCTGCGTATCCATTTTCAATTTGATGTTGTAGGCTCTGTGATAAGAGGGTCCATGCCTTACTCTCTCACTCAAATTGTCTTTGTTTAGACCATGCACATCTTTCTGGAAGCTAGATTAAAGGATGTCCCTAAGAAAAATACAGTCTTTTTTAAAAAAAAAGAAAAAGAAAAAAAAAATTGCAAAGCAACAGTGGGTCCAGAACTATTACCGATCAGTTTATTCCAAAAATTAATATTCAGTTCCACAGTTGAAACTGCCTAATCTCAATTTTAATCCAAGCCATTTGGTTTTGAGTCTCAGAAAGAGCCCTTTTTTCTGCCCTATGTCTGAGATCTCTTTTCCACCTGAGCATCTGTAAATTCTCTTCAAGAAGCTGAACAGTTTGAGCTCTGTAAGCTGCTGTTGTATATACGGCCTGTTTTCTAGCTGTTGGTTTGCTTTTTTGTAGCTCATCTTCGAATTCTCCATGCTATTTCCATGCTTCTCTGGAAATGTACGCACTGCAATTCACACTGTATTTTACCAACTTAAGGAACAGCCACAATGATTCAAACCAAAGGTCAGTCGGTCCCACTGTGTCTTTTCCAGGAGCCAGTGCTGGATGCCGGGGAAGTGTGTGAGGACAGAGCACGCTTGTAGTGACACTTCCCCAAACACATGCTTCTCTGGTCTCTACTGATGTGTATGTACCAAGGGGATTTTTGAGCCAGAGATGATGGTTTTCAGTCAAATGAAAGAAGAATCTTGTTCTTTTTTGAACTTTAACTTTTAGCATGCGTAACATCCCAAAGCAAGGTGTTTCCCAGCTTAGCTATGGATTCTGTGTGAAAATACCTGTTAATTGCTAGTACTGTTTTACGCCCTGTAGGCTTTGTATTAGAAGGGACAGTGAAGAGTTCTTCCATCTTCAACTTCATGATTCACTCTGGATTTAATAGCTCTTTGTTGCACCCATCCTTGCTGTATCTTCCATGCTAAATACTTATGGTCTCTCTAACACATTTGCAACAGCAAAATCATGCATCCCAATCCAGTAGGAGCAGGGATGGGGAACAACCAAAAGTTGCTTTACCTTTTCTGTCGCAGTATTGCATGACTATTGTGAGCCCTTGTTTTCCAGGACTGTCTCCCATTTTGCAGGCCAAGCATATGTTTTCATTCATTCCTTTGGCAACCAAGAATGCACCTGGAAAGCTCTAGAACATCTGCTTGTCCAGGTGAGTGGGGGCACAGGGTCAGACCAGATAAAAGAAAGCTTCAGGAGGTGTTTTGTGATGTGCTGTAGGCAGGAGCTGGCCTCAGTGACTCAGAAGATTTTTTCCAATTCCTTGTGTTCAGATTACTTTGTACTCTTTTGTGTTCAGGTATGATCTGTTAGATGTTGCCTTTTTAATTCCACAGTTTGTAGCAGTAGCCTGTCTTCGTTATTTGTAATCCCTCTAAGATCTTGGGTACTTGTGAAGCAGGCCTGCCACAGAGTGAGCTCTGCAGCTTTATGTGAGGAAAAGCTCTCAGGTATTTTTTGTACTACTGTGGAAGGCTGCAGCCAGCTCTTCCTTGTGTAGATTTTGGTGGAAGAGGTATACAAGTCCCTCATCTCCACACTTGACATGGGGCTTTTGCCCAGCAACGGGAAATCTCAAAAGCTGCCGAGCACCAAGGCAGTTTTTTTCTACCTGCAGTGGCTCCCTGCTAGAATTCATCCCTGAATCAGTAGATTTGCCCTAACATTCAGCCTCTCTAGTTCAAAATATTGAGGTAGTTGATGTAACTGAAAGACGGTGAGCGACAGTAACCCATTGAGACTTGCTTGAATCCAACTTCCCATTTTTTCTTAGAACATTTAGTCCTAACACAAGTGAGATGTTATTTGTCAGTTATACCAGTCATAAGCAATGCTGGAGCAAATTGAGAAGCGAGTGGAGCAGAGCCAGACAAAGCTGGCACTTTTGATCTTTCATTGCACTTTTATGTACAGAAAAGCAAGAGACCTCAAGGGTGTCCTGTCTAGTCCTGTACTGCCATATGGTTCCTTCATCTGACCAATGGCAAATACATAAAAAGTGACCATAAAAAAAAAAAAAAAATCAGCGTGTTTAACAAAACTGTCTGAAACATAAGTTAAGGCACAAAACTTGACAGCTTATCTTCTCCACCGTCCTAACGACTCTGTCACTAATATTCATTGAAGCATAGAATTGAAATGCCTTCCCTTATCACTTAACCTGTTCTTTTATGGTATACATTTTTTTAAAAAATTGCAGCACTGCTGTCCTTTAGATCAGTGCTGCTATTCTAAGCCTTGCAAGTGTTGTTTTTCTGAGGCTGAAAAATGAATCTGCAGAATCTGAATTTAACCTAGTGATTCATTACCTTATGCACTTTTCAGTTTATTGAGACATGAAGTGCTGGATTTCATGGAAACTGGACCTCACTGCCAAATAACAAAGTTTGAACTTGTGCTCCTTGTCACATTAATTGCTAATTTACAGCTACTGTGGAAGAGCAGGTAGAGTGGTGCAGGCAAAAGATTCACCAGCAGGAATTACCCGAATTCCATAGTTACGCAGTTAACAATGCCTCTGTAGCACTGCTGTTAGCGTGACCCTTTCAGCATTTTTTAAGCTATTTTGGCATTTATTGTAGTAGGCCATTCTATCTTTAAGACGCTCCTGACAGATACTTATTAAATATTCTGATTTTTAGAGAAGTGGCTGTGTGGTTACGTACAAGTTTCAGCAGAGTTATGGCTAAATCCTACAAAATTTTGTTGGTGTTTGTACCCATTGCCAGCATGCCTCCCAGGCTGTTTTTCAGTCCCAGGCAGGAAGGGGAAGTGAATGCTGCATCTAATTGAAATACTACTGCCCTTCCACTGAGCACAATTTAAGAGAGTAAATATGCAGGAGTCCAGTGTTTGTTTAAAAAGAAGTACAGCTTCTTAGGTTGACAGTGCTTATCTTCAGTCCGCTCGTCAGCTGTCTTAAATAATTCCCTTCTACTACAACAACGAAATAATAGCAGTTTTTTGGCTATTAAAATACCACAACATTTTTATGAAATGTCTGTCCATGATCTGCAGATGTTTTTGGGGGAAGGGGAGCGTAATGCCATTTTTCAGGACGTATTTGTATGCTATCATGTCAGCCGCTCTGCGCAGCAGTAGCGAGTAGGCATACCATTTGCTGCTTTCCCAACAGAGCTGTTGATTTTCATAAAGATATTTTGCAAGTGCCTTACCAGTTTGGCTTTATTAAGTAAAGTGTAGAGAGTTCCCTCTATGAGCTCTGAGGATTTTCCAAATTGAATAGTTTGGAAATTGCATTTGGCAAACCCTAAATTCTGAACAAAGCAGGTGGAACAAACATTTTTGATATGTTACCTTTAATTAGATCGTAATTTCTTAGTGCTGAATGTCTTTACCAGTCAGACCGGTGCTCTTTGCTCTAGCATCTAGATGTATTGAGTGGTTCTATATCTGTAGCTGTACCCAAAGTGGCTCTTCTTCATGTGGGATTAACTCAATAGTTGATTTACACCAGAAATGTAATCTGCTGCTCCAGTCCTATGCTAAGTGGGAAAGTCCTGGATGAAAAAGCGAGTCTTGCACTGTCTTACAGGTGGTGAAACTGGAGCTGGTTTCCTGAATAGCTGTGGAGGAGGAAAGTTCAGCTTGCAGGGAGGGCATGGCAACCTCATGGGCCATTGTTGACTGCCTCGTTAGAGTAACGAAGACTCTGAGCACAGAGCCTCGTAGAAGACCCCATGAAACAGCATGCCATGCAGACACACCGCGCTGCGGTGAGCTCTGCCTCAGGGGTCTTAAAGGCCAGGTAGGAGACAGGACAGTAGACGGATACAGACAAACCTGTATGCGCAGCACAAGAAAACGCAGAGACAAAATGGTCACGGGAAACATCACCGATTACAGCATAATCCTTGCTTGACTGCTGAAGAGATCAACCTGGAAAAGAAGGATTTGGAGGGCAGTATCTTGGTGAATGTGCCATGGAAAAGCCTCTACCTTACCCTGGGGGACTGCAAGGGAAAAAATGTGAAGCAGCTTGTGTGAAAATATAATGTGTGGGTGATGAAGCATTGGTGGTGCCTGGAGAGAGTCAGCACCTCAGTAGAACATCGTATATCAGGGAGAAGCATGAGTCTGTCAAACAGAAAAATAGTGCAGTCTGTTGTCTTAGCACGGGGTAATAACTGGGCAGCCCTCGCTGCATGGTCTGGCTTCAGCAATTTAATATTGTGTCTTCACAGCTCTGTCTGGCAAGGGTACTCCTATTCTGTTGTGCGTTAGTATAACCGAAAGAGCATTTCCAAGGGGCTTCTCAAATCTTTATATGATACCTGCTTTTGGTGCTCCACAGCATTCAGAGGGTTAAATGCTGGAAGAAGCTTACAGGGACAAGGAGCTTTATCATGTGCATAGTCATTTTTTTAGTAAAATAAAGCAGCTACTACCGGACAGAAAGGAAAAAAGGGCAGCAAATTCTCGGGCAGTTACTGGTACAGATTCACTAGTTAAAAGTAGGGAAGGTCCTGAAGCGTAATGGAGTGAATCACTTATGACCAGCTTTACGGTGGTGTAATCTGACATTTACTTTCCATGGTAAATACAGAAAATGATTGTGAAATGTTGAAAATGTGATGTGTCATAAAAGTTACAGCCTCCTCGTCAAGTTTATTATGCTTTGGGAGATACAGGGACTTGGTTGCTTCCTGGCATTTGAAATTTAGACACTGAAATGTAAACCAGTCTTTTGCTATCTGTAGGTTTGAAATGGTCAAATATCAGCATAATTATGCAGCCGACCAGTTCTGCTCGAGTGCCTGTTGCCCGCAGTTGGCTGCGCATCAGTTGGTTGTGAGCTGCAGGTTTCCACGGAAACTGCATGTACCACTACCTGTGAATAATTGAGAATGGCAGCTGTAATGAGAGAATTTGGGGCAAATTGTGTAAATATTCGTAACTAGATTACAGTGGTAAAATGTTTTCACTCTAGATAAAGATATAACTTCCAGGCTTAAGGAGATTAAACTGAAGAGGTCCAGGAAAGAATTCATCCTTGTGAAATCCAGGGATGAGTGTTGTTAAACCTATGACAGATTCCCAGCATTTCAGAAAACAGGTTTGGGAAAGTTTATTCCCTCTGCTGCCTCAAGGTCTGATATCCTTTGTATTCTTGTTCTAGGGGGCAGGTAATTGGAAGGCAAAAGCTCTGACTTTGTAGCAGCTGTGTTGGCTGGGAAGTGGCTGCTCGGGTGCCACTGCTTTGGGGCAGGTGCCTGGTTCTTGTCTTACTTGCAAAGGTATGTGAGGATACACCAGAGGTTCAGAATAAAATAGGTAGCATCTGCCAAGTCTCCCCTGTTTTTCATCTTCAGCTTATTTATTTTTGAAAAAGTTGGATGCAGTAGCTTAATATTCAGAGCACTCTTGTGCTCTGCAGTGTGATCTGCATAAACCAAAGGAGAGATGTTACCAGCTAGCGCTTTCTATAAAGACAGCTTTGTGTGTGATAGAGAGGAAGAGCCAGCTGGATGTAACAGGATTCACTGTGATTGCTGCTCGGATACTGTAGACATGCGTTTATGTTGGGTTGAAGTGACCTGAAGAATTTCCATTGCCCATCTCTGGGCATACTGTCTCTTGCACTGAGCTTGCAGAAGAAATGTGTGCAATCGTGCCAGCAGGAGATCTGTGTTTTGTATTAGCCTAAAGTTAAAAAGAAACGGTGACTGTTTTGTGTGCTGCAGCTAATGAAAAGGTTTGGGCTAAGACATCATAGCTAATTTTATACAAAATTAACTTTTCTTTGGAACTTGTTTTGTTGTTTTTTTTTTTTGCCAGCAGCAGTTTCTCACCACTGGTAAAGCAGTAGTGTGTACCTGTTTTCATGTGAGCCCAGAGCAAGTCAGGGAGTTGGCATTACCTGGAAGAATGTCTTCTTCATCTAGGAAGCTTAAAAACATTGTGCTGGACTCCTGGTTGCGCTCATTGCCTCTCAAAGCTCAGGAAGATCTGGGAAGTAGCTGCTTGTGCAGTTTAGAGGAGAATGTTAATTGGTGTAACTGAGCTTTCTTCCTTGAAAGTAGTGAAATCCTGAAAACTCTCAAATCATGAATGTTGCTAGGTTAATTGGATGGTTAAATTTAGCAAAGCTTTGACTGTGCCTTACTGAATAAAACAGAGCTGCCATTTATTATTTAAATATCTGTTGTGACATGAGGTGGTAGCCCAGAGTGGGCTACCTTGCAAACCAGGCAATCTAGTGAACAGTTATTATTGACTTGAGAGATGGAGCTTGTCATGAATTGCAGCTGCGCTGACGCTGTCAGTTAATTTTGAGGCAGATAGCTGTAACCAGCTTTCATTCCACCTAGCAAATACCTGGGGATATATGGATCTATGTACTAGCAGTGCTTGACTGAAGAGGAATTAGTTTTGGCTTCTTACAGTCAGTGATACACAGCATCCGGCAGCCCTATTTGTTAATTAAAAGCAGAGCATGTCACAAGACTCTGATGTGAGTATGTAAAATAAGGCCTCTTAAACTTTGTATTTTGCTTTAAAAAAATTCTCACAGAAGAAATGTTCTGCTGATGACTGGAGGATTTAATAATAAGGAAGGTTTAAATGGGAGGAAGTACGCCTGCTCAAGTTTCCCTCTGCTCATGATGCCAGAGCCTTGTCAGAGTGAAATATGTAGCCTGGGCTGAATGGCTGAGCAGCTTCCATCTGCTTCAGGATCTCTCTAAGATAATCAAGAATGATGAAAATTGTTTCTTCATTTTTGACCTCTAACCAACCTGTTAGCCTTATGTCTATAAAACAAGGGATGTCTCCAGACTGGACATAAATTGTAATGCCACTGTAGATCACAACTCTTTTATCAATATTTGAACTGGAAAGAGCTTATATCAGTATAGCAGCAGTTTATTGTATTCATGAGAAGAACTCCATACCCTTAAGACTCATTAATTTGACAGAACCCTAATAGCAGCTTGCAAATCTTACTTCTATTTCTTACAGGAAGCAAGGTCCTTCCAGATATGCTGCCCCAAGACTAGAGGAACCATTGGCACGTTCATTCCTCACACTTGCCATCTTTTGCAAAACAGGAGGTTTATTTTTTGGTACCACACAGACTGCTTTCACGTAGGCAACAGTAACGTGGTATTTGTCCATCCTCACTCATCTCTGTGCCTGCCAAGCCAAATGCCGTCTTCCAACAGTCTCTGTCTCTTCTGTGTAACACCAGCCGTTGTACTGCTATTGTGAGTTTTCCGTAAGTCCTCTGGCTTTTGTTTCATGTTGTTCTTTCACTCGCATTCTTCCTGTGTGCTGCCTCCTTGCTTGCACCTTCACTGCCTTGGAGGTGGGCTCCCTGCACTCAGCATTTGGTCCTTCTTCACGAGTGCCTTGTTCTTCCTTTCCTCTCTTGCACTGCGCTGATAGCAGAATGCTGATGCTTAACTGGCCATACAAAATGATACATTATCTCACACCCCTCCTCTCCCCAAGCTCATTTTTTTAATTTCTGTGCAGGATCTGTGTGCTGGCTTTGGGCTGCAAGCACCTGGAGGAGAGGGGAGGGCTTCATGCTGAACTCTGTGAAGCCCTGCACAAAGCCCTGGCAAGGGGTCTAACAGCACGGGCTGTCACTCTGGAGCAGCACATCTGTGCAGAAATGCTTGCTCAGAGCAAAACACGCTTGTACTAACTCTTACCATTTCTCCAAGGAGGAGTGTCATAACTTTCTGGAGATTTATATCATCTCGCAGAACTTTTACTACCCTGTCGAGCAAGTGCTGCCTTCCCACAGCTGGTTGGCACAGGCAAAGCAGCCGGTCTGTCCGGCACAGCCGAGCAAGGCATGGAGAGTGTGGATGTTTATGTGCATCTCGGCATGACTGCCAGTGCTTCCCAAACGTCATTCATCTGTCGTACTGGCTGCCACACTGTCCATCTCATTCGCTTGCATACCCTAAACTCTCACTGCAGTCACTCTCAAGGGGTATGAAAAAGAAGATTGTTGGGTCTAAATGTTGTTGGGAAAATGTTAAAGATTGGCAACCTACTGAGAGAGGCTGTTGGCTTAGGAAAGATTTAGAGGGCCTTAAATAGCAGAGGTCAGATTGGTTATGGTTGGGGGCGGTGGTTAGGGGGGAGTTAAGTGTTTGCACTAGATGGAGAAGTCCCTGGAAAACTGAATGTTTCTGCACAGCAGAGTCATTGAACTGCAGATGAACCCAAAAAAGCAGAACTGGAATATACAAGCATTGTCCTTTCTGTGTTTCTTCACAGCTACTGCATTCGTCTGGGCCTCGTTTTTAGTGTGGCGTGAAGGAGGGGGTGTTGCTTTAACTGCAGACTGTGTCTTTGGCAGGGACGCGCGTAGTCAGGGTGCAGGCCCCCACCCCAAACATCCGATTCGCCCATTACAGAATTTTAAAGGTGAGATTTGAGACAACTGGCTGTGTCTGGAAATCTTCCTCTACCTTCAGGAGACTCCAGAGAGAGGTTGTTAAAACCTTGATTTAAACCAGTGTGTCAATACAGAGGGAGATTGCTCTGTCAGATACCTTCCCCGTCAGTAATATTCAAAAGAATGCTCGAATCTTGGAGGAGCTGCAGAGTCTCTCTGATTGAGAGAGAAAAGGATGGATGAGGAACAGGCTTGTATTAGGATTCACCTTTAGTGTAGCTTCTTGTTTCTTATCTAGTGTGGGACAGAGATGCATTACCCTGAGCTCTCTGCATTTGTCGTTGGGTTTCAGGAGGGGCTCCTGTCCTGAGGACCTGTGACTTGGAGATCTCACTGCTGGAACAGTTTTTCTGGGAAACATGTGAAGTGTTCATCTGAACAGCCTGTTTGCTTGGTGGTCTGTGTTTGGTAATGGTTTGTGCTGACAACACAGCTGTTGGCTGGAGCAGCCTGCATGCCGCAGGCTGGCTTGTAGACTGTAGTGCCGCTGGACCCCTACCAGAGCCGTGTTTGTTCACCTGTAGCAACAAAGTGAAATTGTGTTTATAATCCTCACCATGTCCCTGCAGAGCTGTCTCGCCCGTGTACCTTCAGGGCTCATGTTAAGAGATGCCATTGCTCCCGTCCCAGTGCCGGGCACCACAGTTTCCTGACCATGTTTCTCTCCCTCCTTGAACCGCAACCCCGCGGAGCACCCTTCCTCACTCTCGTGGCAGCCTCTGCTCCCGTGAAAAAGAGCAGAGTCTTGCAGGGCTGCGTGCTGGGGCTCTAGGATAGTGCCCGTAACAAGGCGATTAGCGAGGATTTGCTGACTGGTGGGGATAGAGGCTAAGCATGCCTGTTACCATGCTCGTCCTAATGGGGTTGTCCCCCTTACGGGAAGAAGCGATGAGTGCTTCCCTGCCGCGTCCCCAGGATGTGTGCTAGTCCAGCCTGTAGGAGCTTGTGTTCTTTGATCTGCTACAACGCATCTGCTCAAAAGGATTAGCAGAAAACTCCCTTCTCAGCAGCTTACGGTTGTCATATACTGACACCTGTATTTTGGTATTTGCAAGCTAAGCCTGTGCACTTAAATAAGCAAGCTCAGTTCTACATGGGTAAAATTGTAGGATGAGCCTGCTTTAATTAGAGCTGGTGAGACTCCTCAACACTCCTGCTGTTTGCTATCATAAACATCTTGCATATGTTTGCAGCACAGTGAAAAAGAAAGGCTTTTGGGGCAGGTGCCTCTTTTAAAGTAACAAATCAACATCCAGATAATTGAAAAAGCCACAGTTGCTTTCGGAACAGGTAGAGGATACAGAAGGAAATGCAGCTGCCAAACATCTGGAACACAGTCCATAAGCTTCAAGAGAGGAGAGCGGGGAATACCTACAGTGTCAGGTCTCCAAGGTTGTTCGTCTCTGGAGTCCAGGCTGTTCCCTAGGGGACTCTTCGAAGCAGCTTTTCTGGCAGGCTTTGAAGCAGCTGGAGCTCAGTGCCTGGAAGTTTCTTTCAGGATCAGCCCAAACTTTTCCGGTGGATAAATCTGAGTACTTAATGTTTTTCAGATCCATTGGTTCGGAAATCGGACTGGGGAACTCACAGTGCTGAAATAAAGAGCATTTAAAGTAAGGAATGAGCAGCACAGTGTTGGTGTCCAAAGCCATGATCCCATGCCACCCCAGCTCTCTGCCTGGATTCAGTCTCTCCTGGCAGGGCCTTCAGCAAGAGCCAGTGGCCAGTGATACCTACCAGGTTTTTTTGTTTGTTGGTTGTTTTTTGTTGTTGTTGTTGTTTTTGTTTTGTTTTTTTTGCTTTTCAGGGTTTTTTGTTTTTGTTTTAACCTCTGTCTATGCAAAAAACATGCACTATAACCTCTTTATTTTCCCTCCTGTTTTGCTTGGTCCACATGGAAGCTCTGTTAGCTGCTACTTGCTTCAGATGTCAGCTCTTTTTGCAAATGAATCAGCCTACTGTATCTTAATTTTATTGGGTAGTAGGTTTCTTTGGTCTTACTTTCTATGCTTGTCACTTTTACTAAGCCCTTCTGTTGCATGTTGCTCAGTGTGAGTGGAGCCCTGCTCATGCAGTTATTCCCACTGATACCAGTGAGCTGTTCCTGTGCTCCTTCCTGAACTGACTTAGCTTTGCTTTCCTGAAATCCAGAACTGGTGCTCTACTGCATTCAGCGATTATAGAAATCGGAAAGCTGTGATCTCTCATACAGGCTTTCTCTGGATTAATTCCTGTTTGAACTTGAAAAGATGTTTCAGAAAAGCAGCCCATCTTAACTTGAGAATTGTCAGCTATATGCAGTCCTCCATAGTTCATGGTATATTGTTTCAGTTGTTAATTAACCTCTCTGTTAAAAGCTCTGCCTTTCAGCCTTAGCTTTTTATCTGTTAAGATTCTCTAGACTCTTATCAAATTTCTGTTTCTGTGATGGCATTTAGCTACTTTGATGCAGTTACCTTTCAGTCTTCTCTTTGATGAGGTGAACAGACTGAGACCCTGGAACTTTTCTCTAAAATGGTGTCTTTCTCCATGCTTAAACCGCTCCTGTGGCTCTGGACAGAGCCTGTTTCATCAGTGTCTTTCCAGTGGCAGTACTGAACGCGGAGGTAGCGCCGTCTGCCTGCTTCTCTCCGATGTCTCTGTGCAGCCCAGGGCTTGCATGTCCCCTTTTGGACGCGGTGGTTGTTGGCCCTTCTGTGCATCTGGTGGTCCATGAGACCTCCATGCCATCTCCAGTCTGTCTTGCATTCTTTGTTTCCTCGTCTGATTGGATGTTTGGTTGTCTGAGGACAACGTTGGTTGGTCGTGCCTACGTGCTTGGTGCCTGAGCAGCTACGGTCCTCGGGGCCAAGTTCGGGCGGCTGCGTTGTTACTTGTGGGCTGTGGTCGCCCTGCTGTCTCCTATGGTTTTCTTTCTTGCAGACATACCCACGAGAACTGGTTACAGCATCAGGTGCTGGGTTCAGGACACAGCTCCCTTGCACACAGGGGCTGTTCAGACACAAGGTCTGTAGGAAGAGATAACATTTTTATTAGACCAGATAACACAGATGGAAAAAATGAATGAGAAGCCCTTCATCAAACAAGATCCTCCTCCACCCCCACAAACTTAGCTTTCCTTGCGTCTTTTGAGCTGCCTGGCTATGTCAAGGCTGTTGCCAAATACTTTCACCTTCATTTTCAGTCTTTATCCTTTTCTTCCTCTGTATGTGGGATTCTCCTGGCATCTCCTTTAGCCTGACAGTGAGGCTCATCATGTCCAGTTTCCACTTTATTGAAGGGATCACAATATTCCTTCTGCAGGGTGGCGGTGTTCCCTGCCTAGAGAATTTTATAGTTGGCATTTACGCTAAGCACCGCAAAAGTAGATTCAAGGTCTCCTTTTAAAATAGGAGCTAAACATGCATAGCACAGCCGCACAAAAAGACCCTTATCTCTTAGTTGGTTTTTCATTACCTCCTGTGGCTGTAATCTGATTACTTTGCATATATTAATGAAGAGGGAAATAAAATATTTGTAATAATAGGTGCATGGCAGTCTGGGATTTATTTATTTATTTATTTTCCAAAAAGGCACACTGCAGTATTTAGTCCTTTAGGCCATCTTGGGATGCTGGCAGAGGCTGTTGAGTTGTTCGTGGCGCCACAGTCAAGATGCAGTGAGATGACGTAATGAACTCCGTTCTTTGCTGGCTGTTCTTTTTTCCAGGAATGCCCGAGTTTGGGCTGTGACTTTATTTTGTGGTTTTGTTCAGGGCTTTGTAGATCTACAGAAGAGAAGCCAGTTTGCACAGATACTTCGGACACATTCATCGCAGAAACTGTTTGTGGAACAGAGGGCTGAAATGAAGGGTTGCAACCCAAGCACCCCTCTACCACACCACAGAGACTCTCCTCTGACTTTATGATACCAAAACATCAGTACTTGAAAAATCTTGATGTTGCTTGCTTGTTTATATAAAAGAGAAGAAAAAGCATGTGGTTTTCCAGCAGACATGATGAGAGGAGGAACCGGGCCTCCCATTTCTGCTCTCCTTCAGGAATACCAGTATCTGTTTTTCACATGGTTGAAGGGAAAGTCTAGATAATATAAAAAAGCAGATTTACTTTGGGGAAGAACAGATGCTTGCACTGAAAATGTGACTGGTTTTCACGTTATCCAGGGTTGTCAGTGGGTGTTGAATATTTATATACTGTAGGGAAAAGGTGATGAACTAGATTGCTTCATACTAGCTTTTTCTGCAGGAGTGAAAAAGCCAAGAATTCTCAGATGAAGCTTCCTGTTAGTTGTTTTCAGTGTGTGAGTAGCAGGGATTGCGTGGAAGAGTTTGTGGGTGATGAGAGAAAGCTCCCCTGGGTTATCTAGCAAGAGGTTGGGGCAATTCTTACCTCTGAGCATGTGCTTTGTTTGACAGTGAAAGTAAATAAGAGGGACCTAGGAATGAGAGTTCTTCTGTTTCAGAAAGGAAGCCTATGGAAGTGCTTTGTATCATATTTTCTTTATAGTCTATAGGAGCTGACAGCGTCTGATTTTAACCTCTACACAGCTGTAAATGCCACAACATATTCAGCAGATATGGTGATCATTAGGTCTCCGATTGCCTATGGAGGTGTGCCTATTTCAGCCACCTTGCTGCTGTCCTGAAAAATCAAAATACAGCTACCTCACACTTAAAATGTTGTTGATTCCTCTGTCCCTTCTCTCTCCCGATGGTGATGCATGTAGAGATATCGAAGTGAAAACATCCATGACATCCCTCTCAAATAGGTGAGAGCCTGAGCAGATGGAGTATTTTACCAGGGGCCAGGTCAGGACAGTCTTCTCACAGTAGACACGTACTTGAACAGGTTCCTGTTGAAGCAATTTTGTTTTCCCTTGGAGGCAGTTTCTCTGTGGTGACCGGGCTTGTCATAAGCCTTCCCTCCTTTGGAGGAAGGACGTGAGAACGTTTGTGCAGGTATGTGGTCGTTCTCCATAAGCTGCCTCTGTTCCATGGTGGTGCTACTCACCCATCCCCTTCTTTCGATTGCTGCCTTGCTTACTTGAAGACATCCATAAGTAGTTTGCAGTTTTTCAAGGAAGAAAAACTTGTGGAGGTGGAAGATATTGTAATACCTTTAAACTCTTCCAGCGGTGCAGAAAAAAATCCTACCTGTGAGAAGAAGCAAGTTAAGTTCCTTCTAGAAAGAGCATTAAACTACACAACACATGTGCATCCCTGCCAGTCCTGTCCCTGGCTATTGTGGAGATGGGATAACTGACCACAGCGCTGGAGCTGGGCAAGGTGAAGCTGTGAGGAGCAATGCAGGGCTCGTCGTGCTGGTTAGGTCTGGCGATGCGGCTGGACACACACAGCTTGAGCCGCGTGCTCAAGGGAATGGGGTGATTTGTGCCGAGAGAGACCCAATGTGCTGCAGGAGGGCACAGCTGAGGGGTTTCTCTGCAGGATGGCAGGAGATAGATGTGGTGTGGGCATTACAGATCCAGGTAGTACATGTACTGCCAGCATGAAGGTTGACGTGAATGTGCGTGTGCATTTTAGAAATATGCTAAGGCATTTAACAAGGGCAGAAGTAGGTTGTCTGCTTATGTTTACTAACTTGTTGTTCATTTGTGAGCTTGAGTTGCTCCAGATAGATATTCTGGAAAGGACCAAGTTGCCACCAGCCAGTCTACATTAACTATATGGTAACACAGCTTTGTTGATGATCAACCTGCTGTTTTAAGCAGAAGGCTGTTCTCAGGAGTTACTGTCAGCTCCTTGGCGCAGGACTGATGGGCCAAGCAAGCACCTGAGGCTTGCCCAGCACTGCTCTGCCAGGTAGCTCGAGCTGCATGGCTTTGGGAGGGATTTGATCTGCAAGTGAAAATGAAGGATGCTATGTGCTTCGCTCTCATGATCTCCACTGCAGTGAGAGGGGGATTATGGCTGTGCTTTCAGATGTCTGAAAGTTGTTGACAGGGACAGTGAGAAAATTCAGATGTGATCTGTATTCCCAAATCTCAGTGGTTTTATTCAGTTCTAGCTACAACAAATTTCAAGGAGAAGAGGAAATATGACATGTCTATTCCCTCTATTCCATTTCAGTGCCTTTTGGCCAACTCACTGCCTTTCTCAGTCCATTAAGCCATTAGCATTTTCAGTGCTTTGTTTTTGGAGGGCGAGGGGGAAGAAGAGTTGGCCAGAAGCTCCAGTGTTGTGCCCCTTTCATGGGGGAGGCCCATGTGCAGCTGTATTTCGTACTTTCCATTGCAGGAGCGTAAGCTGTTTGCTCCCCTCCACCTCTGTGGGAGACAGAAGAAGGGATTCAGCCCTGCTGTGGGGTAGGGAGCTCAGTGTCACCCTGAAGAGCAGGGATCCTGGGGGACCTGGCTCCCCAGGGGAGTAGGAGGAGATGAGCCATACTCTGAGCTCTGGTTCCCTGGAGCAGGAGGTGGTGGGGGAGCAGGTAGGGCCTTGGGGGACCCTCGTTCAGGCAGGAGCTGTGCCCGCACGGGTGTGTGAGAGGGGCAAATGGGACTGTGCTGAACTCTGCTGGTTTGTTTCTGCTCAGAATTCTGCCTTGACTACCATGCAGATAGATGGAGGTGGGCATTTTCTCATCTTGGACTGGCATGTCGCTCCACTCAGGTGGGAAGAGGCCAAGGAGAAGACCTCTCAGCTACTTGCGAGGTGCAATCCCGTTGGCACTGGGGATGCATGGCTGGCTGCTGCCCAACTCCGGCAGGACCCAGCAGAGGAAAGCTGTGTTCCTGCGCTGCCCTGAGCTGCTTGGCTGTGCTGGACCCAGAACCAGTCTGATGTGCCCGTCCTGATGTCTCCGCTCCTGCCTCTGAATAACCACCCCGTGTGTGAGGGGGTGTTGACTTCTTTGTAAGTGGTTGCCTGAAGGAGCAGTAGGTTCGTGAAGTAGATGGGATGGACTCAGAGTAACGAGTGCTGTTTGAAGCATAGTAAGAGCTGTGATCACATTCCCAGGTCTTTGACAATCTCCCTCTACTTTTATGAAACCTCAACAAAAGCCATTTTAGGAGGTTCTGCCTTGGGGATCCTTTGCCTGAAGGGCACCAGATTTGGGCTCTAAATCTTAATCTTCATTTCGTGAGGCACCTGCTTGTTTTTAGGCCACCTGACTATTTTAGAGCACTCAGAGCTCACCTTTAAGCCAAGATTCTCCTAAGAAAGATTTTTAACTCTGGCAGAAGCTGTACACAGGTGTAATATTTTTCCTTTGGGAAAGTTGGCACTGATCATTTATGTTCTGAGAAAAGACTGGTTTTCATTTTACAAAAGAAAAGGAATTAAACCCCAGGTTAGGAAGAGTGAGAATAAAGAATTCCCCTGCTTTTATTTGTACAGGCTGCGTACTTCCTTACACAGCCCCAGTAACTTGGAAACCCCATGGTGACCCTGTCATTGTGCAGCACAGAATGGAGATTAATCTGGAGAGCAGTAGGTAATGAAATGAGTAGTTTTAGCTTTTTTCATTGTGTTAGCAGTGAGGATATTAAGGGCTCTAAGAGAGAGAAATACACTTACTACTGTTTTGGGGAGTGTTTATCTGAAGAGTGAGTTCAAAACATCATTATACAGAAGTCTACAACCTCTTCTATTTGTGTTTATATTTTTGGTTAAAGACCAAGAAGTAGGAAATAGTGTTTATCAGAAGGAGCTGCAGGTGTTTAAGGCTTTGGTGTTAACTCCAGATGTTAAGATGGTAAAGGAAAGAAAGAAGGGGGATTTTCCAGTACGTTTTACTACTCTGCATCCTTTTACCTGCTTTTGTGTTCTTTAACCTCTTTGTACCTGAGTTTCCTACCTGTAAATGGGAGTGAAGATTCCTGTTAAATGCTTCTGGTTTCCTGGTGAGACAATAAGAACAGGCAAGTTAGGGCTAGCCAGAAGCAAGTTGCAGACTATAATTTGCAAAGAAAAATACTCACCTATTGTATTAGTAATGCAGGTACGTTGGCCTCATGGAGTATCCTAATACAGGCTAAAAAAAGAGATCTCTGACACTGACATCAGGGCAAACACAGTCACTTGTACCTTTGGAGCAGACACTTCACGGGACTTTAGCAAAGTTCCTGCTGCTGGTTTGAGGCGAGGTTGGAGGCTACGTAGCAAAGTAGCCCAGCTCTACCCAGGGAGCAGTAGTCTGTGCAAGCAGCCGGCACTCGCTGCAGGTCTTGGAGACCGGGCAGGCTGTGCTTGGACTTCTGGCACGGTGAGGTGCCTTCTGGACAAGATCCCGAGTCTGTCTGATGTATGTACCAGAAAAATCTGTGTAAAGGTGTTTAACATCTTGATAACTTTTCTTTTCTTTTTTTTTTTTTTTAAATCCTGTCCTTTTGAGATCTAAATGTAAGAGTGACAGTTGTATTATTCCTGTGCTGGCATCTCCTGGGATGACTTTCATGTCATATATGGAAGCGATACTTTGAAGCTGTTCTTTCTCTTTACTACTTGTTGTCTCTTATAATCTTTCTATTCTCCCTCAAGCATCTCACACCAAGCTCCTTTCTCTGCTCCACTTCCTTTGTAACTGCATGGTTCTGCATCCTTCAGGTTCTCAAAACTACCCAAATATGTACAGGGGAAAGGATCTCCCGAAATCAAAATTGCTTAATGTGTCTTTCAGAGGGGGAAAACAAAGTCAGGTAGGAGGAACAAAGCTGAGACTCATCCCAGCCCTGTGTGGGCATGTTTTCCTCAGTCCCTGGCCCAAGAAGGTGGCTTCCCATTTGATTATAGACACAGCAGCACTTGTGTGCTTCCGAGCTCTGATAATCGCAAAAGGCAGACACTTGGCACAACGCTTTCTCCTCATTTTGGTCATTCAGTTGGCCTTTCTTTTGGGACCCACTGTGTGCTCTGCGCGTGAGGTGGAGATGGTGCTGCTTGCTCTGGGTATTGTCCCTCTTCCAGTCCTCTAAATCCTGGCCAAGCATGGCAGTACTGCGAGCTGCGATGCAATCACGTCACTCCCGTTTGTAGGTGCTTTTGGCAAGACCAGGACCTGCTTTTCCTTAAAATAAGGCTGGGAGCAGCGAATGCCAGACCTACAGGAAATTGTTCCTGGACTGGAAACAAAAGCAGAGGAGAAGCCTACCACAACCAGACAGAAGAGTTATTTGAATTAAAGGCACCTGCTATCCCCAGCCAAGCCCTGGATACCAGTACAGTGTCACTTGCTGGGCAGACCGGTTCCCACTTCTGTTTTCAGAGGATTTTGGCTTCTTACAGCTTTTTCGCTGCTGTCTTGTAGAGCCAATTTATAAGTTTAGAGCCCCAGGGTGAGTGGGTAGGAGGTGTTTTGGGGAGAGGAGAAAATGGGAGTGTCAAGTGTGAGAAACAGGAATCCCACCTTTTCTGGGCCTCTCTGAATTTTTGTGTCATTGGGCGGATGGGACCAGGTGTGCTTTCTGCTCTCCACATCCCTTCAGGGCTTTTATTTTGAGAATCTATTGCATTCTTTCTGTCAGTGGCTTGTGGGAAAAACAAGACAACCACGGGAGGAAGGAACTGGGATTTATATTACCTTGAAAATAATAATGCCCTCTTTTCTTTTTCATGTTGCCCTGCTTATCTAGGATGCTGGCTCACTCCCTCGTGGGGCCTCTGAACAAAATGGATTGTGCACATGGCTCTGCATGTCTCATCCTGAGCCAGCTTATGGCAGTCATGCCTGTCTGGGTGTTTGCATGGGTGCCCATCGCTTTTCCTGTCTGCTTCCAGCATGCAAACAAGAGATCGCAATGCAAAATCAACGTGCCGTGGCCGGGCTTGTCACCAGCGGGCAGGGAGAGCCGCCTGCACTGGGGTGCATGCGTGCACCCTTGCCCCGTGGGCGGCAGCCTCGAGCTCGCGCTCGCCAGTTTGGTTGTCGTCTTTGCAAGGTGTCACTGGTGGAGGATGACTTGTCTGAACAAAAATGAACGCTTGTAAAACGGAGTGCTTACAAAAATAATGCATTTACAGAGAAACGCCTCTGTGGCCTTCATTTTATACAGCCCCCTCCGCGGTTAAACAAGTTGTTATTGAAGGATTATATTGTATTCACGGTTTTCATGCTCTACATAAAACCAATAGCGTTTAACCTCCGTCTTACTCCCAGAGAGACTGGGCAATGAAAACGTGGTGCAAACTCAGCACAGAAGGGTCGGGGCTGCAGAGTAGATGGTTAAGCTGCAGAGCAGATGGTTAAGCAGGCTGTTGGTGCCTCGATGTGGTGAGGTCTCTGTTGTACCACAACAGCCTGTGGCTGCCAGTTTAGTTTACCTGGATCCATAAGAGGACTGGTGCTGCCCTGCAGACCCTTTCCTGGGAGGAGGGTGTCAGGGCTGCTGTCATGATTACTGGCTTCTTGTCCTAGAACTAGGGGGGAGGAAAAAGAGGTTAGAAGAGACCTTTGGAGGTCACCTACCCAGCCCCTGCTCACACCAGGGCCAGCTTCAGCTCACCTGTGACGAGGCCTGCTTCAAACTGTGTGGTGCTTGCAGGCCAGCAGGGCACGGACCTCCGCTAGGAGAGGCGACGCGGGTTCCCCTCGGGATGCTGAGTGAATCTTCTGCTTTTTTGCAATTGAGTGCTTGTGCCTGCTCCAGCCATGCAGACTCTAAAGAGGTCTGGAGAGCTGACTGGATTAAGGAGACAAATACTGAAGAAAGGAAGGCTGAGAGTGTAGGAACGGATTTTTATTTTTCCAAAAATTTTTGAGAAATGAGCGCAGTAAGTTGGGATTTAGGCATTGTTCACGTGCGTGAGGCGCAGGACAGCTCCTTGCATTGCCAGGGCTGCAGGCGAGGAGTGCTCGTGCAGGTGCTGGGTGCCTGCAGTGCTGTAGGTTTGCCCCAAGGAAGGCAAACCTGCGAGCCACGCGGCCAGCGCATCTGGCAAAGCTGGGAGGCCAGACCCCGCTGGCCTGACACTGCGCAGGGAGAACGAACTTCAGGGTGCTGGCTGCAGGGTATAATAAAAAGGGTAGCCCCTACTTTTTCTCTGTTCCTAATCACCTTTTAAATTCAGTAGGTAAAAAACTGCCAGAAACCGACTCTTGCCATGGTTGTGTTTGGACCTAATTAGGAATATTTCTCTAATATTCATTGTAGGTTTATCCCCACATGGAATATCTGAAGCCTGAGCTTTGACTATTTAGCATTGTTCCTTGGCATCTTTTTCTTATGCCTAGCACCAAGGAAGCTGCAGACAGGCATGCTCTGATTTCAGAGGGATCAAGAAGCCAGTCCACCCTGCGGTTCGGTCAGGAGAGGCGGTACTGGGGTCTGTACCATCTTCACCAGCTAGCGAGAGCACCTTGTACTTTGAGAGATGTCAGATGGCAGGCAAGAAGCAGATTTTGGTGGTTGCATAAACAAATAAAACGATACCTATTTTCTTAAACTTCTGCTGGTCGGTGATGCTCTAAGAACAGGCTTGGGATGTTAAGTCAGGGCAGATTACCTTGACACATACAGGATTGTAGATGAAACAATCCCATTTGAGTCTTTGGCCTTTAAATTGTGGTGCTCCACATGACCCTGCTGGAGAAAAGACTAGGCAGCTTTGAGGTGAAGGGCAGGATGTGTTTTTCTTAAACTAAAGATTTGTTTAGGGGTAGGGTGGTGTTTTTTTCTGAATTAACGATGTGGAGTAGGAAAGATGGTGTTACAGTTCAACTTGTCTTCGCACACCTCTCTTCCTTATGCGCAGTCAGTGGGAAATGCGACTGCAAATTTCAGCAAATGTGCATTGCGATGGGAATATGCATGAGTGTGATGCACAGGAAGGAAAGGAGAACTCAAAGACAAATATTCAGTATGATGATAAATCAGAGGTCCGCATATCGTAATTAGGAGTAGCGCTTCTAGATTTTTCATGGAGCGTTAATTTCTTCATAATCTAAAATAGTTGAGTCCAATGATTTATTTTTCATTTTCTTCCCTAGGGGGAATGGAAGGGGGCTGCCTAGCTTGGTGCCCCCATCCTTTATTCTTCTGCAATCGGTTAACAGCCTCTGCAGAGCGCAAGGGAGGAGGGAGGCCTTGGAGAAACACTGGGGCTTATCTGTTTGTTTTGCATTTCAAGCCCTGGCCTTAACCCCTTTGTTGCTCATCTGCGCCAGGAGTACCTGAAGTCTTTTAGCTTTGGCAAATAAACGAGCACATCTCTCGCTGTCTGTCCTATAAATAAAAGATGCACGTTGTTAACTCCGCATTATTACAGAGTGGCGGCCCTTCAATATTCATGAAGCTGTCACCTGTGGTTGGGTGCTGGCCCTGTCTCCGTGCCGTGACAGCGGGTGCGTGTAGCACGCTTGGAGCTCCCGTGGGCTCCGTGTGTGGCGGTGGGGGAGAGGAGGAGCGGGCACGGGCTGCGGTTTTCACGTTCGTGTGCTGAAGAGATAAATGGAATTGCCAGAGGGTTACTAATACCCTTTAAAAGAAGAAATATTCTCTCTCCCAAAAGGACATGGAAAAAATTAGAGCAATTACACTTGTATCATAAAACCCTGCACCGATGGGAGCAGGGAGTGCAACGGGAGGAACAGGACACAGAGTTCCCATTTGTGCTCCAGAGTAAATAGCTGTGCTTGAAACTGGGACAGGAGAAAAGGGTTGTCAGTGCTTTTCCTTAATATGTTTGCTCACAGATGCAGGGATGTGTAGGGGGCTGTGTCCCAGCATTGCTATGGTGTAGAACACGTTAATGCTGCGTGTTCTGACGCGATACGGAGCTGCTCCTGCACGGCTTGGTTTATGTGCGCAGAGAGCGGGCTCTCTCTAGCACCCCGTGTCGGTAGAGCAGCTCTTCTCTAAGTGAAACAAAAGTAAAGGTAGCTTTTTGTCCTTAGTGCCAATTGATTTTTCCTTATTAAAGTAAGTTCTCCCTGCTGCAGCCTCTGCCACGGTGTAACTGGAGATGCTCTGCTTGCAAATGCCTGTGAAGTCAGTCTATTTTCCATCTGTAAGTAATGTTTTAGTGTTTAATGCAATTTATCTTCACTCAAATTGCAGAAGATGTCAACACTAAAACATTTGCTACAGACATCATAAACTCGAGACATTGGCAGGCACTGCCTAACAGAGCCCAAACAGTGGCAGAGAATACATATTTTTAAACCATCTGGTATGCAAGTGCGATTGGATCAAAAATTGACATGGTGTAAAAAACTCATCGCTGTTTGTCAGATGACCTTTGGGCCGTCGACAGAGAAGCCAGTGCTGCGTGTAAATGCACTCGCAATAGTACGTCCTGTCTTGGTTCATACTCCTGGGCCTTGTTCCCTCACTTGCCAGGCTTCAGAAACTAATAGGCTTATTTAGTAATGTTTGGAAGAAGCTCAGATAAACCGGGGCCTTGAGGGCTTTACGCACCGCTCGGTGGCTCTGCATCCACGCTGCCTTTCCTCTGTGCCGTGCGGGGAAGCGGAGCTGTGAGAGCCGTGGGTGGCGGAGCGCCCTTCTCTTTTTTCTCCCCGTGCCTGTGTTTTGATGTTTTGGTTTCTATCCGGTTTTCCTTTCATCAGGAGTGGCTCGCATGGGTAGTGCATACACGTGCATGTGTGCACGCACACAAGCACAGGCTCGGCTGTTTATTTTGTCACTGTAGCATGTTTCTGTAGTGGGAAGAGGACTCACGAGGCTCTTCGTGTTCGAAAGAAGCCCCTTGAAACCACATAGCCTGGTTATTGCCAGTTTTTGGCTAAGGGTAGCGTAGGCTTCAGCAGAGCCATCTCTGCAGACAGCTGTTCCTGAAATAAACGTTGCAAAGTCTCTAGAATTTTCCCCTTTCCCTCCCTGCGGATTCCAGGCTTATTCCTGGCCATGTGTCAGACGAGCGTGCATTTACTGCTGCTTATAACCAGCAGCCAGCATGAGAAAGGTTAACGTTTCTCGGCCAGCCCCTCAAGCATGGTGTGCGGCAGCAGCTGTGTGAGTGAGAAGCCTGGAAGGCTGCACGCGTGCATGCAGGCTCCTCCGGTTCCCGGTGGCTCGGAACGACCCTGTGGCTTGAAATGACCCCAGCGCGCAGTGGCCGGCAGCTCCTGGTGTTAGCAAGCCAGCTACTGTGCAGCTACCCCAGGCCAGGCCAGGCCACCCCCATACGGAGCAACCACCGTTCTGCCTTTCGTGGTTAAATCGGGCTTTAAAGTACACTGTTCGACAGAGTACAGGCAGTTCCAGACGTGGTAAGAACAGTAAAAGAAAAACGCAGGCACCCACTTTCTGCAAGTGAGAGGTTGTCCTACAACATCTCCCTGTCTCAAAACGCATATAAACTGATGTGTCCATGGCTGGCTTTTGAGTCAAACTCCCCATTACTGCACAGCTGTGTGAAGAAATCTTCAGCACCCCTATGATTCCTTTTTCTTCAACTTTATCTTTTTTCCCCTCTTTGGAGAATGAGAGTAATTTCCAGATTAATGCTGTCTCTCTGTGAACAGACTTAACTAGGTTGCTCTAGATCTCTTTGTCTTGGAGGATGAATAATACACAGGTGATAGCAATGTGAGTCACTCGCTCCCTTAAAACCAGCTAATGTTATGTTTTCATTAGGCAAAAAATTAAGAGGCTCAGTATGGATTAAGCACCAGAGTTTTACAGTCTCTGCCCAGTAGGTTTACGTGTATGGGAACTTCACCTTTCTGGAAGGTGAAGTTGCCCTGAAAGAATTTACTGTCATCATTTGGAAAGCTCTTCTGTAGGCAGACGTTCCTTGCTGAAAAGAAGCATCACTCAATTGCAGACGGTGTCCTCTTGGAGGAGGAACAGGGTGCCCAGGAGTCCTTGAGATTATGAATTGGATGTGTTTAAATGAGACTTCTTCCAGCGCCCTTTGCATTGAGAGGACAGGGAAATGAGCAAACAGACCAAGGAGTGGACTTTCCTCCTGCACACACTAGCACACAACTCCTGGATTCTCTTAAGTTTCCGTGGCACAAATGTATGCAAACTCCATGTTCTGCCTCCTGGGTCTGCTGAGTAAATGTGGAGGTGACGCTGGACGTGCTGCGAGGCATTCTTAGGTACTATTTTCCTTATTCCCATAAGAAAGGTATTTATATCACAGAGATCTCTAGTTCAGAATTTAAATAAGCTAGAGCCAAAGTATGAAACTGTTTTTAGGTGATTTTAAAATATCCTGACATGTTTACCAGGCTGGCTTCAAACCAGCTAAAATGTGTAAACAGTTAATACAATCTACTGCTGAGACAGAATTTCTACTTTCTTACAGTGTAGGTTAGTAAGTGCTTTTCTTCGCAACAGAAGCACTAAAAAGCAAGGAAAATATAAATGTAAGCAACAGTGACACCTGACACAGCCTCAGTCTCCAAGCATCCTCTGGATACATACTTGCACCACAACGCCTTCTCCAAAGGCACATTTTCTAATCAGGCACACATTAAAAAAAAAAAAAAGAGGGGGAAAACAAAACCGCAATGCACAGCCTTCAGTGTAGCTTTCTAATGGCATATTGCTTAATAATTTAAGGACAGTGATAGCCTAAAAATTGCAGTCTTAGCAGCTTCGCATAACCTACATTAGGCAGAGGGTGAATATCATATTTATTACGTACTCAAGATGTCTGACTTTATCAAGACTCAGTCTTCTGTGTGTTCGGCACTGTATCAATTAGAAGAGCTCAGCTATACGTTACGTATTACTAACAAAGCATTCTGTAATCAGTTTAAGGGGCTGGTGTTCATGGTCTCAGCTTCCCCCCATGCTGCTCGTGGGGCCTTATGGAAGAAACCGCAGCTCTGCCAGTACAGCCCCGTGGGATGCCACGTGGGGAGAGAGGAGCCAACTCCAGTATCGCGAGCAGTGTCGCAGCACTGTTGTGGTGCCCTGCTCCTCACGGCTTGCCTTCTCCCCGTGAAGGTGCTTGTCCTTGGTGGGTCCCTATGGCACCTGTGGTCGCAGCAGGAGTGCAACAGTGCTACCAGCAGCCCCACTCGCTCTGCTGGTTAGGTGGTGTGGTTTGCAGACAGAGTTGATGTTTTCTGGAGTGTTGCTTTTGGAAATTGTCTTTTTCCAGTTACAAGGTTGCTTTCTCTGTGTAGGTAAGTGTGACGTCAGTGCAGGGCTCAGGGGTCACAGGAATCGCTCTTGAGAAAAGGAATTCTGAGTTCAGGGAACTTTGAATTCAAACGATAATATGCCTTAGCAGTGTAAGAAAATAACTTTAAGATTTTTTCAGAGTACTAAACCAGAAAAATACATTCATCTCTTGAGAGTGCAGATGCTTCATGGGGCCTGCTATTGACTGTGGCAGAGAAAAGATGTGATTTCAGGGCTTAGAATATCTGTTGAGAGTACTGATTTCCTCAGGAGATTACAATATTTCCATAAACGTGGCAGGGAATATTGTGGTAACAGCAATGGAAAAAAAAAAAAAATCTGTTCTTCCCCATACTGGTTTCTTCTTGCAGGCTGTGTGACTTTAGCTAGATTTTGGGTTTTGGCTGACGGTTGTCCTACAATCTCCAGCTCAGCTGGAGTTACCCGCATGAATTCCTCTTGATTTTCTCAAAGCATTCCTGGTCTTCTGGATTTTGGCATTACTGTGAGATGTTTGCCACCTATCCCTCTGAGCTCTGGATTAAGCTGCTGGCTGGCTGAGCTGCAAGACTCTGCTCCCCTTTTGTACTAGTGAGGACTCGCTGTTCGTACAGGTGCACTGCACAGCCTCCAGGTGCCTGCTTTGAAAAGGCCTCTGTTTTTCACCAAGAATTGAATTGCTGCCAAGATGAAGTGTTGTATCTTGACTGTTCTGTGCTGCGGCGGGGGGCAGCAGCCTTTATTTCCACCTGGATGGAGTGAGAGCTGGCTGTCACCGTGCAGTTGCAGCACCCTACGATGCAGTCGCCAGCCCCAGTAAATCAGCAAAGGCAGCGCTTGCCATCTTACTCAGTATATAACTGTCTTCACCGAGGCAAAACTCATTCTTGAAATGTGATATTGGTCAGCTGAATTTGCAGGACCAGAGATCAGCTAAATGTCACCATGTCATGATAGTTCACGTTCCCCTGTAATGTGACAGTGGTGACAGGGTTATTAATGGGTGCGGGTACCTGTTCTGGATGCTTTATGGGAGCACTGTGAGCATAAATGGCAATGAAGGGATTTGTTTGTGGATTGAGTGACTTCATGGGATAACAAATGTTATCGGCTGCCACACTGGCAAGGACACAATTAATTTGGGTTGTGCAGTACAGTTAATTTGGTATGCATCTCAAATGTTTTCAATGAGCTTTGCGTGCACACCCAGTGGACCGTAAGAAAAGTTTCTCTTTAGCCCTCAAATCTGCCTCATCTATTTTAAAGTGATCCTAAAGGGACCTGACAGTGTCCCTTTATGTGAAACAGAGCTGCTGGTTGAAGTCGGAGGCACTCTGCTCTCCCTGGGGGCTCGAGGTGGGCTGTCTGCGTACAGCTCCAACCTCTGCCCATCAGCCTCCTGGAGGCACAGGACGGTCACCCACAAGTGGCGGTCCACAGCGGGATTCCTGCCTCCAGGGAGCTCCAGCCACAGGCTTCCGCTGGCCCTCCCTAATGGAAATGAAAGCATGGTTTAACCATTCTGTTCGAGTCTGTCTCAGGTATTTCTAGGGCACCAATTTTAAAACTGAAGTGCCTGACACAAGAATCCAGCTTTGCAAGGTTTTGTCTCTATTGGAAAATTGTGCTTTTTTTTTCTTTTTAATTTAATTGATAATAAGGAAACAGTAACACACAGAGTAACAGATTTTTAATTACCATTTTTCCTAGCCACCCTCTGTGTCTTTTGTTTTCTACTTAGGCTGATGAAAGTCAAGTTTGTTGTTAGAACAGCAAACTTGGTAATAATGGGAGCAAAGAAACAATGAACTCTTTGTTTAGGAGCTCACTTGACTGTCGAGAGGAAAAACTCCTCTAAAAAAAAAAGACAGAGAAGGGGTAGTAACTTAAATGCAGCTATTAAGCCATATTATTGGGACCCTGGGTTTGTTCTTAATAGAGGAAAATTAGCAATGCAAATATTTCTAGTCACCAATTATCCGTGATATAAATAGGTCGGAAATTTGCACTGTTAATACCAACTGTGTTGAAACCTTTTCTCAGCAGTTCATCAGCAGAGAGATTTGGGGTATTTTTTTCTGATTTGTATTCCTGTGGCTTGTTAAAGGCTTGAAGAGGGGGAGGAGAATGGGAGTAGGAGAAAAACAGGTTTAATGGGCTGTAAGGAGTAAAACTCTTTTCTGTTACTTCTACTGTAAACAAAACGATCAGCTGAAGCCTGACTTTGTTTAAAAAGGGAGGAAAAAAAAAGTAAATAGCAGTGATTCTCCTGTGCTACTGCTCTTCCATGCTTCTACTTTATGTACCTTTCTTACAGGGTTTCATCCTTTAAATACAAAGAGGCATTAAAGGCATCTAACTACCAGAACAGCTCTCTCCAGCCAGTATTTCTACAGAAAATACCAATAATCCAGGCTGTGAGCAAGAGAGGTGGGGAGACCAGGGTGCCATACTGGTGGGTGCTGTGCATGCACTGGTCACCCCAGTGCTTCCCTGGGGGGTCTTCAGAGCTTGTCAAGGCACCAAAATAGCTTAGAAGCTACTCTTAGCCAACATATTTTATTGAATGAAATATCTTGGTCAGGGACCAGAAGTTTCTACTGAAAACTGAATACAAACAGACACACGGAGATGTGCCTGCTCTCCTGTCTGCTGTTTAATTTTCGATTATATGAATTGAGTGATTGTGGGTTGCATGTTTTGCTCTAGTTCACTCTTTCATTGTGCATTGCCACTAAAAACCAGCAGCTGGTGCAGAAAACCACGGGATAACCCCATATGGTAGTACTGATGGAAAATGGCATTTTGTAAATTCGGCATTGGCATTAATGGGGTGCAGTAGCTCAGGCTGTGGAACAGCTGTGCCATCGTACTACATACTTGCTGCCTCTCAAAGAGGAAGGGTACTCAGCCTGGGGTAATTCTTTGGAGTAGCCATTTAGGATTTTAAAAATAAATAAAAAGGGAAGATAAAGGAACTTTTAGGCTCATGTTCACCATCTTCTTCTGGAGAATCTAAACCATTGGCTCGCCCATGGGAGAAGATAAGCCCTAGGCTTCTGCTGGGACCTCTGCTGGATTAGCAGCATCCACCAAGGCTTTAAGGTGGGCCTCAACTGCCTGTGTGAGCTAGGAGGAAGAGGTTAGAAAATGGCTACATAAGTAGTTCATATGCTTTTCCCTCCCACCCACGGAGGTTCATAGCACCTTGACAGAACAGTACGTGTGCTGTACATGTGTAACTCCGTGTCCAGCTGTGAGGGTGGCACCATGTTCCTACCGCCATGGGAATGTGACTTTATTTGAAGTCTGTGAAGGGATACTATCAGAACTTGGACCTGAAGGCATAAAACTTCATTTATCCTCCTTATTTCACTCCAGTAATCAGGCCAACTCCCTTGCTGTTGAACCCGGACTGACAAACTGCTGTAACCCTACTGTGGGTTGCTCGGCGAGCAATTACTTTGTTTGCAGAGGAAGTGTTCCAGGTGAGGGATTGGCTTCACTGACACAGGTTGCCAGGCTAGGGTTCAAATACGCGTGTTGCTCTGTATCAGCTAAGATTTCTCTGCAAGGACAGGTGGTGCTATTCCCTTGGCAATTCCTAACCCATTGGCTGATGTGGAGTTAGCAGCGGTGCTTGCGGAAGTTTGTCAGTGAAGCTGGCATTGGAAAGTTCACGAGCAACGCGCTGCATGATCACAGTGCCGTGCCGCACGCAGTAGGAGAGTTTGCAAGGGCTTTCCAGGAGCGCGTGGATGCGCTGGGAGGCCAGGTCAGGCTTTGATGCACACCTGCAATGAGTGTGGTCCCGTGGAAGACAAATCACTTGACTTTGCCTTGTGAGTACGTGCGTGTTTGGAGCAGGGCAAAACAAAGTGCTCCTCTTTGATGATCATTAGCCTTGTTGTTAAAATTGTTCTGCAGCAATGATTAACCACACTCATGCACGGAGGGGGTAACTGAGGGCTTGGGGCTAATGCTCCCAGTCAGCAGCTATGCAGTCTGTGTATTATGGATCACAATTTTATACAGGAACGTTTTTAACCTGGTCTTAATGTCCTGTTTCAGCCAAACTTACCCTTTGAAGGAGCAGTGCACAGGATGGGGGTGGAATGGTGCTCGCAAAGGCAGCTGCTCCCCAGCCTTTCCCAGCAAGAGCTGGAGCAGCTGCTGCTCACAGTGGGATTGTGCTGCTCTCCCTGCTCCCAGCTGCTGTGTTGGATCAGGCCATCGGTCTGTCTGCTCCAGGGCTGTACCTGCTTGGGTTTGAGAGCTCACTCCTGCACTTAGCTCGATAACTAGTACCAAACACATGCAAGGAAGAGGTACTTCTCCTGGCTTTTCCTTCCCATCTCCTGCCATCAGCTTGTGCCCCAAAGCATTTACCTTCCAGCAGAAGCTGGACATGAGGAGCCATGCTATCACACTGTTTCTGCTGAGAGGGTCCTAAGAGACTCAGGTGTTGTCCTGCCATCTCCCTTTGTGAATTCCTGGTGTGGTCTACGTGCACCTGTGTGCCTGGGAGCCCACGTGCCTCGGGAGCACTTTATTTCAGTGATTCAGAAGGGAGCATTATCATCACCTTTCAGAAATACATTACAAAGGCAGAGGGAAAGACAGCTTGTCTCCGCATGCTTAACCTGACCAGGAACAGCAGCTCTCAAGGGACAACAGTTCCTATTTAAAAGCTAAAAAATGGTAATTTCCTTTCAAATATCCTTAGAGATTTACATGTCATTAGCCCATCCGCTCAAATGTGGTGGACCCCAAAACACCGAAAAGTGGACCAGGGCACTAATCCCCTCCTGAAGGCAAAGATGACGAAAGTCCTTCCTCACACTCGGAGGTTAGTGAAAAGCACAAGCTTGTTTGCAAAAACCCAAGCAGTTGCAACCCGACTGTGTTGCCAGGAAGGCCAGCTTTCCCCTTGTGTGCTGTTGGCTGTAGAGCCATGCGTGCAGTTCAAGGGATGAAATGTATTAGAACAGTAATAATTTCTTGGATGCTTAATGGAAAAATATCTTGTAAGAGTGTTGCAAGAAAGTGACAGCAGGATTTGGGAAGTGCACCCCGCTTGGGATGAGACGAGCCTGTGATGGCAGTGCGGTGGCACTGCTGGGCTTGAGGAGTTGCCTCGGCTCTGGAATGACTCGTTGCAAGCAATAAGAATGTGAAGAAAGAGACCAAATGCTAACACAGAAGCAAACTTCTTGTTAGGTTCTACAGCTCTTGTCTTTTCAGCCCGTGATTCAGTGTTTGTTTGGGCTTTTTTCTCCCATGAGTAGATTTTCCTGCCTTCTTGCATGATGGGGTGCAGATGTCAGGCAGGTGAATGTGAAATGGTGGCAGTGTAGCTTGCTGGTAGTATCATCAAAATGTTCAAGTGATGTACTTGTGCAGAACAAGGGTGATACTGCTGTGATAGTTCACTTTGAGGAGCCAAGGAAGTCTTGATAGCCCCCAGGCCAGGAGAGCTTTTTGTGCAAAGCGCTGCCAAGCAATGCTTTCTGCACCCTTCGTTGGCATGGCAGCATGGCAGACTTCTGGAAAGGGCAGAACTGAAGAAGATGGAAATTGCAAAGCCGAAATGGATTGGGAAAAGCATGTGTGTGTGTTAGTTCACACACAGAATGTTGGTAGCAGCATCTTTTTTCCAGCATGCTGAGCCAGTTGTCACTGTGTGCCAGTCTCTGAATTTCGTACGTTACTGTCTTTGCCTAGCAAGCTTAAACTCCTTATCTGTCCCTTCAAGGCTTTCATGCTTGCATCTGAGTGCTTTTGTCTATCTGTCATTGCTTCCTCCTGTCTCCTTAAAGCTGCCTTTGTTGTCTTTTTTCACCCCCCGACTTCAGCTTTTTCATATCACTCTTGGTAATCGTGAGGCTGGAATAGCCTGCCTACAATACCACTGAGTCCCCCGGTGGGAAAGGCCCACTGCAGTACAAAGTGGTGATGCAGAAGAAGTCTGCAACATGTTCAGTCTCTGTTTCAAATCCTGCTGGTAGAGGTACAGGATGACCTGGTTTTATGTGTTGTGTGAAAACAATGGTGTGCGCTGGTATTTAAGGGCGTTAGACATCATGTACAAAGGCTGTGCATTTTTAAATCATACAGTCTGAAAATTGGGTGCTCCTATTTAATAAAATTTGAAATACCAGGGAAGTCCTAGATCAGAAATATCCTATTCTCATGCTAATATTTTAAAAAAGCAAGTGGTTGACCTGATTAATAAGCCTAATATTTGTGTTAGATAAAAATAATTAAAAAAAAGTAATGGGATTTTGTCTATGAAGACCTAGGGTATTACTAAGCCAATTCAGTGCAGACTTATGGAAAATGCTTTCATCTTTTGACGTTGCAAGTTTAGTTGTTGCAGATAACTGTGCAGTAGTGATATACTAAATTTTTGTAAGGCATTTGACTTGATGCGTCTGATTGAAATACGCAGTGCTGAACAGTAGCGTGTCAAACTTTATCAATGACCAGAAAGCAAAAGCAGTTCTCGTTGGACAGTCATCAAACAGGGATGTTTCTAGTGGGACTTAGCAGGGGCTGGCACTGGCTCCAGCGCTAGTCAGCGCCTCCATCAGTGACACAGGAAATAATTCTTCTGATATTCGTGGATGACAAATGAAAGCAGGTGATTAGTGCAAAGGGTAAGGTTTTTACATGGGTTTGCAAGCTCAGCTATATGAACTAAATGTTTTTCCAGGTTGCACAGTCTTTGAGTAGAGTAATCCAGCTTTCCGTTACACAAACACAGCCCTTTTGGTGCGGCACATGCAGCTGGGGGTTAGCGGTGACTTGCTTGGCCTTTCAGCCTGGAGGAAGGGCTAACAAGGTCCGTGGCCTAGACAGGGAACGTACAGTAAGAGAAAGTCCCCCACACTGGGGTTGGTAAGAGCATCCAGTTCTCTCCTCTGTGTTTTAAGAGGAGTGTTAAATTGGAGGTAAGAAAAATGCAAACATAATCTAATGTTCGAGAAAAATGTGATTTAATGGTAGACTGGAGGAGATCAATTTGCTTTCCTTATTAATATGAAGATAGGGAGGAATTTGATTATGGTATATAAATAATCTCATGGGGAGAAGAAAGGTTTTTTTAAGGGCTTCTTAATCAAGTGAAGAAACGCATCAGAAGGACTTAATAGCTGGAAATTTTAAATCATGGTGAATTCAAATGGAAACAAGGTGCAGGTTTCTAGCAGAGAAGATGGACAACTATAAGAACAATCTACCGCTGGAAGTGACAAGGTCTCCATCTTCAGCTGACTTTAATGAAGCTGGGTAACATTCTTGGAGATCTTTTAAAGCACACATTTTCTGTATGAAAAGCTAGGGTGCTGCTTTGCCACCTGTGATGAAACGAGGCAGGAGAATGATGATCTCATGTTCCCTCAAGACCCTAAATTCTCTGAATATCTCTTGCTGTGTATCTGGGTACATGGCTTTTCTTTGTATTCCTTGGCTGGTATATTGAGCAAACTTGGGGGGTAGCCATGAACCTGGCACTGCTTCCAGTTCAGGGAGGTTCAGCAAGGCCAGCATGCAGAAATACGCAGGTGACAGCCTTAGGCAGAGCTTTGGAAGAAAGTATGGAGATCTTAAACAGGTGAGGGCAGGAAAAGCGGGAGGTGGTGGAGTGGTTCCTGTGGGAAGGAGCTGGAGCACAACTGATGTGGCATCAGCTGAGCAGCAGGTGCGGAAGTTGGTTAGCTGCTCGTTTCTTGGGTGGACACAGGTCAAAGAGCAAGAAGGGAGATGCTGTACTGATCAGGAGGCAAACAGTGCACTAACTTCACAGGGTGAGAGAAAGATGGAGGGAGTTTAATGTAAGATGGGAAATGCATTTCAGTCTGGAGGGGTGAGGAAGAGGGGCCTTCAGCAGGGCGACAGGGCCAGTAGTGATACTGGCAACAGCCGAGGAAACCAGGAGAGCTGGGGGAGAGGAGTTGCTCAGCCTTTATTGTGGTGAAGCTGAGTGACAGCAAGGCAAAACATTGTAAGGAAGGTTTTGAGGGACCCTGGCCAAGAAGCTGATGTTGTGGTGCAGAGGGAAGTTCAAGATTTCTGCAGACCCTCTGTCTTCCCTGTTATGTTGTATGTCTCTCCCAGAGGGAGTGCCTGGGGGTGCTGTTGCAGAGGATATATGGAATAAATTCAGTGCAGTGTAATACCCCTCACAGTGGCTGTCAAGTCAGTAGGAATCTCACACTATTGTGGTGTTTACACCAGTTATCAGAAACTCAATGGCCAGGGATGAAACGAGTGCTGTGCCAGTAATCTTGGCTGCTACTTCAGCTGCGTGACAGATACAAATCCTCAACCCAAAAAAGGAAAAGAGAGCTAGGCAAACAGCAGTAATCTGTCTGTAGATTCATTTTACAGCTAATCAAAGTTGGATATAACAAGCTTGTAGCATCTGGCAGTCCATAAATGATATGATGAAACCTTTAACTCTTTGACTTTCTGACAATGCTGCTATGATTTAAACAACTCTTCTTATGTTAAACACTGGAGGAGTGGGAGGGAGGACAGAAAAGAGAAGATTGTTGAATTGTAGTACTTTGCGTCTTTTGAAGAAGAGGCTGTTGTCCCCTTTGTCCACATGGGATTCAACAGAGTGGAGCTCTGATCTTTAGCAAGACCTGTACATTCACCAAAACCCTGTGTCCAGAGTTGTCGTCAGCACTTGTTGCCTATGTGAAGCTCAGTGAGGCAGAAAATATCTTGGAAACTGGTTTTCGACTTTAGGAAGTCAGTTTATATCATGTAATTGTAAATGTAGGAAGATGTGCAATTATATGAAGTATAGCTTTCAAAAAAAAAAAGTCCTTGACCAAAAGGATCACCTTTTAGTGTCATCCCTAACAACTAGAAAGCTATTGTGTTAAAACACAAGTAGTCAAGGAAATTCTGCTGAGCAAGTCGTAGGTGGGTTGCATGCAGCATGCATGCCACAGAAGAGCAAAAGCACTGGGAGTTGTCTTTTCATTGTTTCTTAATACAGAAGTCTGAACAGAAAAAAGTACAACCTCTGAGAAGTCGTTACCTAAAATAGAAACAATATTTTAAGGCTAAACAGTGTTTTGCTTAGAACAGTAGTTTGATGCTTTTGGTACACATTATGCCTATGCAAATTTGCATCTAACCTGATAGCAGAAGAGATTCAGGGGGATATACAGTGCTTGTTCTTAACCGTTTTTGATTAATTCTCTTCTTGTGTATCCCTGTTTGTCTTTAATGGATGCAGACCCTTTCAATAAGGGTTTCCTTGGTGGTTTCTGCAGTTACTCTTCTCCACTGTTCTTATTCCTGAGCTCTTTTCAGATAAAGTTCTCTGAAATTCTGATGCCGTTTTAATGTGGCTCTTAATCTCAACTTTGCCTTGTCCATGTGTAGTCGTCAATCATTATTATAGCTTGTTATGCACCAGTAATGTGCTTGGCCTTGTACGTGGCACAAAATGAGAATGACTGCTGGAAAGATGAACTAATGGACTAGGGATGTGCTGGGAAACCTCAGAGGAGGGAGAAATGTGGAGGTCTTTCATTTTATATATGATTGTTACTATTGGCTCCCTTCTTCTAAGCATTCTATGTGAGGTTTGTGGACATGCACTGTCTTTTCTCATCTGTCCATCTGTTTTCATTCTGTTCTGTGCTTTAAATTATGGCAAGCTGAGGTAGGAGAGACTTTGTGCTGCATTTCTGCAGCCTTTTCTGATTCATCCCTGTTTCTGTGTATGTATGGCTCTGCCCCAGCACCTATGTGTGCAGGGAACATGGAAGCTGTTCACCAAGGCCTTCCAGTTGCACTCTTGTCCACCTGGGGAGCATCGTCGGTGCAGCTGCGAACAGAGCAGACTGTATCTCAGTGGAGGAACGAGGACTCATGCTTGTATTCAGACTGATTGGCAGGGAGCCTCATTCTTAGAAATACCGTAGGAATGTCACAGCAGAGCACTTGGGAAGACGGAGATAAATATAGAGCTCCACTTCATTCAACTGTTGTCTAATGGAGTTTTTGCCTATTATCTGAAGTTAGGGAGTGTATGCGTTATCTAGTGCATAATGTGCTTGATTGCAGGCTTTAAAGGGGACAATGGTGTTTATAAATAAGCAAAAGTTGATCAGAATTAAAGATGAAGTATCAGTATAAATGGTAATCAGAGATTAGGAATAGTTTTAACGGCAATCTTTAGTTAGCTTCCCCTAAAACAAGGCATGTAATCTGCTGGTAGTAATGATAAATGTCCTTAGAGACATTATGAATCAAACCTCAATACCAGCTTTCAGTAATGCTTACTGTAACACTGCGTGACCTGTTCGGTGTCCCCTTATGTGCTGCTTATCTTATGTTGCTCTTTGTATCTGAGATCTGCTTTGAGTCTTTGCAGAATATTTGCTTCAGACATATTTTTGAAAGGGAACATGACATCCAGTCCCTCCTTTGAGTCCCATGAATGAGCATTTTATCAGTGAATCTGCCTTAAAATGTTACAGTGCTGTTTTAGTATTTGTCAACCTTTTTATAAAATGTGCGCAGAGTAAACCATAAAATCCTGAACATTTAAACAAAGAGGAGTAAGCATCTTAATTGCCCTGAGAGCTTGAGAGATTACCAGAGCTCTAAAGATTACCACGGACATTTGTTTCAGTGATTTTTCCTGGCTTTTGGTGTAGTTTGCACCTTTGCTTCTAGGCAGGAAGCCAGTGCCTCTCCATCGGGGTAGCCCAGAAATGTGTTATGGGGGACTGCATCGTTTTCTAGTCAGACAGTAATACCCTGAAACAGTAAAACAGTGCTCAATACAAGGCTGAACTATCTTAGCTAGCAGTAGTTTTTCCGATGGCACGATTGATTCTGATCCTGTTGAGTTGATGCCCTTTTCTGGCCTCTGTTAAAAGTAGAGGATAGAGTGGATGTCATTTTGTTTGGTTGAAATACAGAGATTTACTCCCACCTCCATTTCATCTAGCTTTAAGCTTGCTTCCAGCTGGAACAAAGCACTCCTTGGGTTTGGGCAGTGATATCTTGAGCCACTGGAAAGGGGCCAGTCCAAAGCACTTGATTTCAAGGAGATTTAATATAAAGTTTCTCCTCCAAAGAATGTGAACCTGGTGCCAAAGGCCTTGATTAAGACCATTTCTAAGCCTGTTGGACATTGTCAGATGCCTTTCCTGGTGATTTAATTAGCTTTGTAGGAAGGTTTAGTGTCAGCTCAGAGAACAAATGGGGAGAGTGGGTATTGCTGGCTGTCAACAATACATTAGTGCTATGTGAGAATTCAGCTTTAAAAGCATTTTTCTCAAGTACTAACCACAGTTCTCATAAATCATGGAATAACAGTTTCAAAATTATCCTATACAGGCCGTCCTGAAGAAATCTTCATGATACGAAAGTTTACAAGAAATGGTGGCTTGAGCTGGAGGGACTCTGTGACTGATGCATCCAGGGGCATGGCACAGCAGGGTATGGAGGATTTCCTATGAAAATGGAAATAAATAGGAAAGACGAGGAGCTGGTTGACGCTCAGAAATGCAGGCACCAAACCCTCACCTCTGCTTAGCAGAGGCAGGGTAGGGTGGTCTGCGCTCAGGTATCCCCTTGTAGCAGGAGCGCTCTGGAGCTGGGCCAGTGCGGCCGCATCCAGGCTCCTCTGCAGGGCTCTTGCAGGCAGGGCGCTGCCCTGGCACTTTGACCACCTTCTCGGCATGCCGACTTCATAAACATGAAGTGGAAATTGGTGCTTGATGCTGCCTCAGTGTGGGATGAAACCCCACTGACATGTACCTGGAGGTCGGATGCGCTGGGGGTTGCTGCAAGGGGAACTAATGTGACCCTGCTGTGCACAGATCAGGGTAAAAAGAAATGTGAAGTTCTTGCAGGGGGAGGGCACTGGACAACACAGGTAAAGCTGCGGTTAACGCTGCCTGCTGTGGGAACAGCATGGAGGATGCTTTAATGGGCCCATGTACCATTTTTGGAGGAGATAGTGGGGGTGTTAGCTGGTGTTTACAGGGCTGGGGTAAGGACAGCTTTGTCGTTACTCCAAGTCCCGAGTCAGCTGGTTTCTAAGTGGAAAACCTGAATTTCAGCAGCACAGGAGTCGTCTCTTAACCCTGTCCGACTGCAGCCAGCACCGAGGCTGCTGGTGCTGGCGGCTTGTTTGGGTGCTCTCGCGTCCCGCACCCTGCTGTTGTGCTTGCACACAGACTCGCTGCTTCCAGGGTGTGCATCTGCCGGAGGTGGAAGCACCATGGGGTGCTCTTGGGTGGTACAGAGCACAAAACGGAGTGCCCTGCTCTGCGGGGTGAGGGGAAACCAGACCAAAGCATAGGTTGGAAAGCCGAGGCTGCAGCCTGCCTCCTTGCTGCATTTACTGCTGCTTCCCTGGAGTAGTTGTGTGCTCCACGCAGCACGGGCTGCGTGCACCTGTCCTGGGGTCGGTTCATAGCCAGCGCTCAGGAATTAGTATTCTCTAGATCCCCTAAAATCTGGAAGGCTTACAGCACTTTCTAGTCAGAACGGACTTTTCTCACTTTGAGGGCTGAAATCTGTGCTGCTGTTTTGAAAATGTAGATGATGATGATGATCTTTTCGTCATCTGAAATGTGCCGTTTACAAGTATAACAGCTTGGCTTGGAGGAGACAGCACAGAGGATCCCACCTGCAGCATGTGTCTGCACACTTGCACGCACTCTTTACCAAACACTGCCTCGGTCCATCTGTCATGACAGAGTAAAAATAATTCCCCAGCACGGTGCGCTCTGCGGTTGCGCTACTACAGAGCCATGCTTAGTAATAAATCAGACACCTAGGTATAGTGTTTCATCCTGAGCAATTACATTTTTGGGAGGTTTTACAAAGTTTATTTTAACGTAAGTAACAGTTCCCCGTGAGAACCTCTAATGTGTGTTTGTCACGGTTGATTCAAAGATGCATGTGATGCTCTGAGTGTGCCACTGATTAGGGGATCATTATTTCAGTATTCAGGCAGCTCCATGATTACCTAACAAAGTTCCACAATAGCTATACGGAAAATATTCATCCAGGCTATTTTGTGTGTAAAGTAAATATACAATTAAGCCCCTGTCGGATCAGATGGGGTCAGCAAGCACTTGCTCCAGTTTTGCAGTAGAGCAGTATGTGACGTTTCTGACACCAGACAGCAGCGCCTAAACGCTTAGGCTTCCCGAGTCAAGGCTTTGCAAAGCGGTGTGCGTGCCAGGAGGCAGGGTAGCGGGGCAGCGTTACTTAAGCTTGTCAGCTCCTTCCTTACAGTGCTGGCAGTTTAAAAACCAGCTGATGTGATTTCTGCCAATATCCTGTCCCCACCAAATTCTAGCCAGCCTTTTCTGCGTTCTCCCCTGCCTTACAGAGGGCCTTTGTGATATTTGACGTTTCTGAGTTGGAGCACTAAGTAGTATAAATTTGAGGTCATGAGTGAAAACAACAAATTTGCATGCAGTTCAAGGTTGTTTTCAGAGCTAGTGAATAAGCTCTGGCATTAGGATGTAGTTATTATTCACTCAATTAGGGGGTCATCAGCAGATCAAAATGAGAGCTAAATACCTTGACAAAAATATCTACCATGGATAATTTTTTTTTTTTAACTTATCTGTGAGTTTTACTTCAGGAAAGCATTACAATATCATCTGGTAATTTTTCTACAATAAACGTGAACACTTCCCAAGGTTGGAAAAACTGTCTTACAGCTGAAACCTTCTGTAAAAGGGAGGACCCCAACGGTGTGTTTTTTCTTAACAAAGTAGAAACAGAATACAAGCACTTGAAGGACTTTTCTAATGATTATTTTGGTATAGCCATATCAAAAGAAAAAATTTAAAGTTTTACTGTAAAATTTGGTGTCGCTTGTGGAGTTACTACTTTTGACATTCTGTAAATAAAATATTTTGACACGGTTGTGATGCGGAGTGTCGAAGCTGTCAGTCTCACTTGGGCCCGGTGTAGTTACCCATCCTAATCACAATTATGTAATCTAGTGTATTGTTACGAGATTATGGTATCTATTTATGTAGCTGAATCCCTGAAACGTTCAAAGCACCAAAAACTTCTGTGGAGAAAAGAGGGAAACGTAAACATTTGAAAATTACATTTAGGAGAGGCCGTTAGGGTTAGAGGACGCGCTGCCAGAACGCAGGAGATGGGCAATGGAGGGGAAGCGCAGCGGGCGTGAGCCCGCACAGGTGCAGCGGTGCCTGCAGCGCTCCTGCGAGGCACCCCGTCTGCCCCGACCCTCCTGGCTGTGCCTCTCTGGGGCCCCCAAAGCTGCCGTGCCAGCGGGGCTGGGGGCGAGCGGGGGGCTCGGAGGCTGCTCCTGCCTCTCTGCCTGCCTCCTCGAGGGAGGCTGTTCGCTCTGGGTCAGAGCTTGATGCCACTTTCAGATTAAAGTTCATTGTGAAAGACTCAAGCCCGAGTCCTGTACTTCCATGACAGCTCTTCAGCTGTCGGTGAGTTATTCTTGCGCTGCTTCCTTTGCCAGGTGGGGAGTGAATGGGTTACCTGGGGTTCGGCCCTTCTGCTGAGAACAGAGGCTTCTCGCTCGAGGGGGGCCCGCTCATTGTGCGCCCGAGCAGCCCGTCCTGTCGGCTGAGTACACGTGGGCAGAATTCAGCAAAGCAAAATGCTCTGTGCTTCAGAGAGGAAGCCCTGTAGCAGGCAGGGAGAAAAAAGCAAAAGAATTATTCACAGTGCTTATAACTGAAAAGGTCTCGGAAGAATAGAAGTCTTAGACCGGCAGCTTTCATCAGGAGTGTGGATTTGAAAACAAGACCGAGTTTTTGACCTAACTTAAGCAATGTGTCTGGGAAAGGTACCCTTGCATAAGTGGTTAATACAAGCAGAGGGGATGATTAAGTGAGCTAGACCTTGTAAAAGGATCCGTTTATCAAGGCTGTGCACCGGGGGAGCTGCTGTCCTCGGGAGGCTGGCAGGGGGATTTGCAGAGCCTTTCTTTGTAGGTCATGGCTTCCAATTTGTCTTAACTTGCTGCTGATTAAAAGTTACTGGCGGATCTCTCTGCATTAGCTCTCTGAAATGAATTTGTTACCTCGATGTTGCTCCAGCAGGTGCCTGCCTTCTGCAGCTTCAGAGCTGCCACCGCGGTGGCCCTCTTCCCAGCAGGCTCCGCAGAGAGCTGAAGGCACAGGGCACTGCCTGAGGCTCCAGCTGGGTCTGCAGGGACCTTTAAGGCTGTCCGTGGCTCTGCAAGAGATCTCCTGGGTGACTGTAGCAAAATCACTTTCTTTCTTGGGGCTTCAGGTCTGTCTGTCAAAGGAGGCCGGTGGTACACTCCCTTTGTGAAGGCATTGGGATCTGTTGACGAATAGTGCCCAGGAGAAACACGATGGTAGCGGTGAGTGTTTCCTGGGGTGCAGAGGCAGCGCTCAGACCAGACATGCCCTTTTTGTGTATTTTCTACCGGCTTCGTATATATGCATCGTTGATAAATAAAAATCTAAAATAATCAACTCCTACTGAAGGTATCAGAAGACCACAGCCCGTGCATCCAGAGCGGAAAGGGCACCCTTGCAAACATCAACACAAGAGTACAGACTAAGAGCACAGAAAGAAAGAAGGAGTAATACTGGCAATAGTAGATCTCTTAGCCAGAGCTGCCTTGTTCTTTGATGGTCTCTACGCCCTTAAATATTATGTACACAACATTTTACCTCTAAACCAAATGCAAGTATTCATTAATATCAGTCAAAGCTTGCCGTGGAGTTTTTAAATGAGGCTGTTCTGCTGAGTCAGATAGATAGATGACACATCCACCTTCTCACGTTACGTTGCCTAAAATAGATCTTTTTAAAAGCAGAGTTAGAGTGCATCTTGTCTCACTTCGTTCTGCGTGCTTGCATGGGGTTGCCAAAAAGCTGCTTCTCAAGCCACAAAGTGATTTCACTGCAGATTCAAACATCTCTTGTTTTAATACCATATATATTAGATCAGCGACTTATTACAGGTGCTGAGAGGGTGGATGACAATGGTTTAGAGGAAGACTTCTTTCCCAAAGGCTCCAGTAGCAGCTTGGTACTTCTCCCCGGTGGCATTTAATGGGAATTAAGCACCTACAAGCCATTTTTTGCCTGAGAAAATCTCCCCTGCAGGCTATAGAAGAAGATTGGTAGCATTAAAAATGATGACATTTATCCAAGAAATGGCAAAAGGGAGCACAATAACCCTGCACTTTACAGGTGCTTTTCATCAAAAAAGAAGACCCACATCTTTGCAAATTCAAGGTACAAATGTTGGCACGGTCTGACGTTTGACCACTTCAGTGAACTGCTGCAGCTCTTTAAGGGCTTGTATCAACGCTACGTGCCAGCTAAAGACACAAAGTGAAATCTATGTGCTGCCTGGCTTCTCAGTGCAGTACATTTTGATAGCTGAAGTCAGAGCCATGGTTAGAGAGAGCAGGGTGAAAATACAGTATTTTCTGAAGCATCTTGTACTCTTAAGGACAATGTGAGTGATGTGTACGCTACCAGGGTATAAGACTCCAGATATTGACTCCTCCCATCAGTCTCTGGGTGGGTAGTGGTTAATTATAACCTGCCACTCGGGCTTTCCCCATGTGACTAGCAATGATTTCCCTACTCCTAGATTAATTAAAATGTTAAATAAGATCTGTCCCTAACACCAGTCCCAGGGGTAACGTGTTACCATTTATCCTTACCCTTTAGTTATGGACATTTAGTAAGTTTTCAGACATCTCCACCAGGATTTAATCCCAGTCGGCTTCCGTTTGGGGACGAGCTTTTACAGAGTGCTGTAGCGCGCTGTTATTGACTCTCTAATCCAACCAGAAGGAAAAGCTTGGGTTTACTTGTTCCGACCTGCTCTTTTTGTATTCCTGATGAGCCCTGGGTTCCTGCTAGCGCTTAAACAGAGGCAGGTCTGTCACTGATGTTTGGTCTGTTACGGTTTTGGATTACAGGGCAGTGATTGCCAGATCACCCTTTTTGCCTCTTCTTGTATTAGGCTCTGCTGCTTTTCTGATTCTCTGGTGGCTTAGCTCTCTACAGACTTTAAAATAATTGTGATTGATATAGTAAATTTGTTAGCTAATTCCCATAACACATTGGCATTAAAACTAAAAGCTGGTGGTTTTTTTTTTTCTTCTACTCCTTTCTGAAAAAGTGCTCAGCAGCTCAAGCACTTGAGTCATAAATGGCACTCCATTCTCCCTTATTTATCAGCTCTACTTTTTCGTTTTTTGGTTCTGGTACCTCCTCATTTCCCAGAACTTTCATGGCGGCATTAACTCAGTTCTCAGTTTTCCACTTTCTTGACTGCACTGTGCTGCTTTTTCTTTGTGTTTTGATCCTGTGTTGCTTCTGTCATGTCTTTCTACTTTTGCATACCAGCTTTATTTATTTTTTTTAAACCACTTGCCTCACAGTGGAGCCATGCTGCCCTCCCCTTTCCCACAGACCAGGCTGGCTGAGTTGGTGGGAGAGTCTGTCTACAGACCGCAGATGTATAACAAATTTAGCTATTAATAAATGACTCTGTGACAGTTACTGACTATTTCTGTACCCCTTCCTTTTGGAGAACTGCATGTCAAAACCTGGACATTAATGGAACTCTCTCTAACTTCACTTTTCTTCTGACTCATGGCAATAGCATTTGCTCTTCTATTTGGCCATCACAAGGGAATAGTAATAGATTTTCTTTGAAATCATTTTCCTTCATCATTTCCCATTACAGCAGTATACTTTGGCTTATAAGGATCTCCTCATACCCTTCTGCTGAAACAGTTTCATGTACAGCAAAAGTGGTGTAATAGAGCTACGGTTGCCTTGAAACGGTCTGGAGATTTTTTTAAAGTCTAAATTCCATTTTAGCAGATATAAAGGAAAACCTGGGAGGAGGCAGAGGAAGGCAGTTTATTTCCTGTGATCCCAAATGGACATTCCTGTATTCTCTCACACACCAATATTTTGGATGCTATAAAATGTGTTGACTTGAAATGCAGCAGGAGTATGGACACGCATTTAAGCTGGTTCCCCCTGAGAACTGTAGCAATCATATACTGGTTGTTTTGAAAATGGAGGATTGCAGTAAAAACGTATCCCCCCCTGTGATGCTTTAACAGTGTTTCTGGATTCTGCTTGTGTAACGAATGATGGGCTGGTGTGGTTTGAAACCAGAAAGCCACCTGGGAATGGAAATAGAAGTATTTCTGACCTCACCTTAATAATTGTGATCAAAAATATATCCTGACATTGATAACTAAAGCGAAGGAGCGGCTGACAGAAGTCAGCTGGAAAGCGCAAGGATTAGCTGGTGACATTCTGATCTGTACAATTAGGTGGATGCTATTAACATTTAAGTAGTTTAAAAATCAGCTCCCTGAAATACAGAACTGTGTGCTTGAACTGTAAAAAATGCCGTCATTCTACCTGACTCAGTGATAATTGCCTAGTAAGTGCTAAACGTAGTGAAAATGCAGCAAAGGCTCAGAAATGCAGGCTAGGAACCAGTGATGGGAATGAAAGCAACACTCATCTTAAAACAAATGCAAAACAACACTCGGTTTAAAGAAAAAAAAGATAAAGAAAAAAAACAACAGGCTTTTAAAATGCCAAGTTTGATGTAACCAAAGGAGAGAATAAGTGGTGGTGGTTTTCAACTGGAGAAATCGGGGCTAAAAGCTTTGCTGTGAGTATAACTGTTTTCTCAGTCGCACACAAGCGTGCACGTTTGTCTGCTCGTACACGCGCTGGAGCCAGAGGGTCTTTTTTTCCCATTTCTTCAAGCCAGAGTGTACAGATAGTTGAGTTTGCCTACATGAAAGCCGACTTGCTGGATAAATCACAGTTCTGTTTGGCAACAAACTGCCGCTGCTGTTAGCACACCTGAAAACTCGCTTCTTGCCACTCCATTGTGTGCTCCTCGAGTTTTGTGTGGCCTGGGTCGCAGGAGGCTGATCTCACTCGCCAAGACTGTCCCGCACAGCCGAGCTGCCCTCTCTGTACGTTTAGACCACCGTCCAAACAGCCGCGTCTGTCTCTGTTTCAGAGCTATGAGTCTGTCAGCTTCAGCGCCCGGTGCATCCTCACACAGTTAATGCTGCAGCACCTGGGAGAAAATATGGTTGAAGTCACCCACAGGCTCAGCCAAAATAAGCTGCGTCAAGAACCAGCTTGCTTTCACCCCTGGCAGCCTCCTCAGTGTGCAAACACCTCGGCAGGAAGCTGCTTCAGGGAGACTGTAATGTCAGCACGTGTGGATACGTCTGGATTTGGAGTGCATCTCCCTAAATCCATCAACAGTCCCTTGATTGCCTCTATTTAAAGCATTTTGCTTGAACATACATGTTGACTATTTGGCAAAAGCTTGCTTTTTTTACTGCCATGTTTCTACAGAGTTCACCTTATTCAGAAGGTCTGTGTGTGTGTGTTGTTATTTCTCTCACTCCTGATGATAAAGTCTTTTGACTCCAGAACGAGAGAGGTGCTGGTGGTACTCTCCCTGCTACCACCGCTACAGGTGCAGTGGAAAACAGGGAGTAAACCTGGAATATTGGTTCTGCAATATAGTAATTCAAAATTTTGTATATAATTCTATTAATCATGTATGAGCCGGAATAGATGCCAGCTTTCTATCCTAGAGCTACATTTGTTTTGCAAAACAATAGGATAAGAACATGTTTAGCTTCGTTTTTGTTAATTTAGTGAGCAGACATGACTGATTACACTCAGGGAACAGAACTGTTATGTTTAAAAAAAAAAAAATGATGCAGTCATTTTTCTGCCTATAGCCGTGTTTCAAAAACAAAGGATTATTTGTAGATCACTGGGAAGTGTTAAATGAGTTCATTGAATATTCTGTTAATATGCAGAGATGCAAAAACAAAAGCTGCAAACGTAAGAATTCCTTTGTATCTGTACTTTCTCATCAGAGAATATCAAAGACAACAAATTTTTAAAAGCTAACTCTCTTTCAGGTTTGGATAAGGGAGGAATTAGGCCTGTTCTGGGGTGGGGGGAATGCAGGTAAAATAGAACTTTCTTCTTGCTCATAGTAACGGGCATCGACTGCTCTTAGCAGGCTGCGAGGACCGAGGAGGCCAGCTCCACCACGGAGGGCACCTCTCCTGTGAGTAGCTTCAACAGCATGCCCTCAGGGCAGGGAAGGTCCTTGGTCCACGTTTGATGGAGGCATTTCTGCTGTGGACCATGCATCATCTCTGTGATGGTGCCAGTGGAGATGTGAGGCATCCTTTGGTATGCTGTCTAGCACAGATGGGAAGGTCCTGTGATCCTCGCACACGTTGTGTATTTCTGTGTGTCTGGAAGGGCTGAACCGTGCCACTGGTTTTGTCAAGAGATTTTGTAGTGATTAATATTTGAGCAGCTCTTAGGAGGTAATGGAGGCTTGTTGTAGGATCTTTCCTATTCAACTCCTGCCACGCACATCTGAATTTATTTTCTTCCTGATCAGCTTTAAAGGTGTGTAATCATGCGAGACTTAGACTGTTGACAGCACAATTTTAATTCTTACCAGCCACTCAACAGACAATTGATGCAGCAGGAACAGAGTGCAGGTTCCCACTGTCCCCTCGTTTTAATAGATGCATTGCTATCTCAGTTTTATTAATTGTCTCACCTCTGAATGCAGTATTGAAATGTTATCAGCTTCCCGCTTGGTCTTTCATATTCTTGCCATGCTCATGTGTGACTGGAAGCAAGCTGGCTGTATCCTTGTAAAGGTGAGGACACAACTACACCACACGACGCAGTTAGGTATATGAGTGCTCACGCTGGCTCTCAAAAAGGATCTTGTTTTGATAGCGTGGAGATAAGGATGGGCTAATTTACCATGCTTGTGAGTTAACTCAGTTCAGCAGAGGTGTACCTCAGCTATCTGTCATCTCTTTAGGCCGAGGGTTCAACTTTGATAGGCTTGGGGTATGCTGCTCCAGTACAAATAGGAGATGTTGCAGAGGACGGATTTTGCATCACTGGCATTTATATCTGTAGCAGGAACAGCTTGATGTTTTCTCCTGACAGTAAATAGCCAGTGTTTCACTGCTTAGCAAGATAAAAGAAAGGACAGAAGTTCAGTGCTCAGGTTGCTGTTGTAACTGAGGACCACCTGCCTGGTACCCTGAAGCTTCTTTTTACTGCTTGCATTAGGTAGTATTTCTTGATTTTCTTCAATTATTTTTCCACTGAAAAATACCAACAATGTCATTTTTTTTATTTCATTTCCTTTTATAGCACTTTAAGTGCCTCTAGCTCTTTAACTTTAGCCATATATCTATCATCAGGAAGGTTGTTTTAGATCTGCCTACATTTAGCCCAATGCATAAAGAGAAGTATTACTGCTGATCTTATTTTGAAATGTTACGAAGAGGGAAAATGAAATTACTGCAGGTCATTTTGAAGCAGGAGCAGGGTTTGTAGTCGGAAGCAATGTTTCAACAATATTGGGAAAGAAAAAGTGAACCGATGACAAAACCAATAGTGAGAAGGGGAGGTCTTTGCTGCTTTGAAACAATCTACCCAGACTGCCCAGCCTCTCCAGTGACAGGAGCTGCTGTGTTCGTAAACCATTCTGGGCAGGCTGAGCTTTGTTTCAAAGGATCATCTTTTGAAATATGTTGATTATCGATATTTAAAAGGGCTCAATTAGAAGTTCAGGCATATTACACAGTGCAGCTAATAAGAGCCCTGGTATGAAATACAATAGCACTCTGGCGACACTTACGGCATCATGGTTAATGACCAAAATATTAAAAGAACTTATTGAAGTTCAATCATCAATCAAGGTAAATTGATTCTTCTGGCAAAGAATGCAAATGTGTTTCTTTGATTCTGCATGAATACCAACTACCCAGGCTTGGCTCATGCTTATTTCTATGGTTATCAATTTGTGAACAGCTGGGTGAGACATGGTGAAAGGAAGGGGGAAGTAGCAATAATTAACTTTCCGTTCACTAATTACTGGCTGAAATTATCATGATAATTCTGATGACTAGATTTCTGCTCAGAGTTTTCCTCCCTCTCCTTTGCATGTTGTCTCCATTGCCATCTCTGTTGATCCTGCGACTACTTTGAACAGAAGAAGATGAAGAGGGGATGAACAGTTCAAGTCTTTCTGCAATCAGAGTTTCCTTTGGACACTAAATGTGTGTGAGAGTATCTCGGTGTGTCTTGGTCAAAGTTGCCATTATAATCAAGATATCACTGGAGCGGAGGCTCGATCCCCTGCTGTCAGGAGACCATCGGTGCCTCTTCAGATCCTGCTCTGGTTCTTTTTCACCTCTCACATCCAATTTACTCTGTTGGCCCCTGCACTCAGAGGTCTTGCACAGCTTCTCCAAGAGTTTGTTCCTTTTACTTTCTTAATTCTTTGGCTGTGTCAGTACCGTCAGCCTTTGCTTTGTCCCCTGGTGGAGTTCCTGCGTGCAGCCGTACTGCCCCTGGATGCAGAACTTGCCTGTCATCCCTAGACCCTGCACACCTGGGGTGCTCTTCCAATCTCTCTCTGAAGCCTGTAAACACAAGTACAAAGCCTTCTAGTTTAGCACTGTTCCTCCTTTCCCCAAGCACACTGTGTTACTATCACATGGGTAAGCTGTTGAGGTGCATCATGTTCCACCAGGGGCAAGTGTTAGGTCAAGATCAAAGTCACCTTCAGAGGCTGCAGCTGGTTTCCAGTGGTGTGACACACTGCAGGTCAAACAGGTTTCAAACGCACGCTTTGCTTGGATGTCCCTTCTCACCAGCACCATCCAGTGTTCCTCAACCTGTGTCACCTCACGGCTGCACTTGGCTCTGCGTGACGGTTGTTTGCATGGGTGCTGTCTTGGTTTCCAGTGCAGGCAACAGGCAGGTTGTCCTCTCACCTGAGTCATAGCAGGAGCAGCAGAGGTCTCGTGCACTAATGATAAACACTGATCTCCTCTCATGCTGCTTATACAGATGTCACATTATGCTCTTATAATGAAAAGTGAGAACAAGCCATTCCTTACCTCAAGGACAAAGAGCTGGCACCGTAACCATGGCTAGCAACTCCTGAAATCTTGCCAGGGCTGATAATTTACAAACCAAAATTGCTGTAGTAAGAAATATATTTGTTATATTTTATTAAAATATCCTCATTAAACATTTTCTGTGAAAGACCAAACTGTCAGAAATAGATCTAGGTTTATAATTGATTTTTCCTACATGGACTGCTCTCCATCCCAGCCTTCGAATGAGCTTCATTTATATGTGAGGAGCGTGTCGAGTAAGTGTAGAAGCTGTGGAAGACAGGGATGGAAGAACTGAGTTGTTGCTGGGAAGGAAGGAAGTACAAATGTGAGAGAAAGATATCGGCCATTCTTCCTAGGAATACTGATTTTTTTGAGAGATGGTTCTTGTCTTTTGTTGCTCTGCCCAAAGTTGCCCTGAGGACAAGTGCAGTAACAAAGGTTTTACATGCCCATATTTTTTCTGACAGCGAGGAATAAAGGCCCTAACTGCAATGTGGGGTACATAAAAGGCCACAAGAAGTAATTTACAAATGGAGAAATATTCCATACAGCAGAAGACTTGAAGCTCTGTGTGCTGCATTTACCAAAAAGAAGAGCAAGAGGTGAAGTATACGCAGAGTATGAGTACCTAAAGTGAGAGAAGACGCTAGCTGCAAAGCCTGACTGTTTAATCCCTCAGAGAGCCGGAACAAGAATCAACTGGAAGCTGAAACCAGAGAAATTCAATTAGTAATAGGGCTCAGATATCCAAGAGTGGGGCTGATTTACCACTGGAAGCATTGGCCTCTCTCTCTCTCTCTATCTCTATCTCTTGATGTTCTCGAACACTGGACACCTTTCTGCCAGGCCTTTCAGCCCAGCATAGGTGGAAATAGGGCACAAGGTGGGTGTGAAGGGCTATTGTATGGAATTTGTCTCATGGTGGGTGGGGCGAGGTGACCAAATGCTCTTTCTGGTCTTACACTTTTTTAACTGGAAATGTAACAGGTAATTTCTGGATTAACTCAGCTTTGTGATTCTGGTTAGATCTTTTCCATGAAAACCTCAGAGAACTGATTTTCACTCAGGTTATTTTGAAGTGTGAGTGAAATGAAATTCATGCTTACCAGCAAGTAATGCCCGATGAGGTGGCATAGAGAAAAAAACAGAAAGCAATCATATGAATTAAGAGCTTATCTTCCTCTCCATCTTTGCAGACATGCTGCTTCCATCACAAGGTTAACTGGGTCCTTCCGCCTTGCAATTTCATCTGTGCATCAGATGGCAACTTGGATTCCTTTACAGTGAAGTACAGGTCTCTGCTCTGGGGTCTCAGAAAGATGCTAGACGTAGTAAAAGTCACACTGCTGGATCAGCGTGCCATGAGTCCTACTGGGACATCCCAGGTGGATGTTTCTCTTTCACGTGAGAGCACATCTGGCTCAGCAGCAGTCCTGGGAAGTCGCTGTAAAAACAGACTCAGCAGCTGAGGCTGAGATTTTTGTGTGGTGTTCATCTGGGACTTTCCAGTAAAAATTTCCCTTTTTCAGAGTAAAAGGGAAAGGATGAGTTTTGAGACTATGCTCTGCTAGTGACTGACTGACCACTAACAAGAAACCCCGATTCTCAGCCCACTGACACAGTGCAGGACTGAAAACAGCTCTTTCAGGAAACGAGCAAGGATGGAAGGGCTGCGTGCAGGCAGGGCTCACATGTCATCAGCTTCCCAGAAAATGAATCTTTTTCAAGGTTGCTGGAGAGAAATTGGCAGCCCTGAGAGTGGAAGAGGATGTAGCTGCAACGCAACAGCTGATAGAAAATGCTGTCAAGTTTTCTGTCCTGTCAGTTAGGAGGAAAAGAAAATGTAGCACAGAGCTGCCAGCACATCTGGCACAAACTAAAGGTTTAACTAAACTAAAGCATCCGTTCTCCAGCTTGGCCAGTTACACACTAACCAAGAATAAACTCTGTGGAAAAGCTGACAGGTAACAGATGGTGCAAGCAACGTAACCGTGTTCATCAGCTCCTGCTGCCAGTCATACTCCATTAGCAGAAGCACCTCTTTTCACCAGGGTTAGGTGGCCTCCAGGAGCAGTGATGTCGACTGAGCATGGCCTGAGCCAGCAGGATCGCTCTCAGGTTCTTGGATGCTGCCTTGGTGGGCATGCCCATAACCACAATTGTCAGGTATGGATTTTGCTGTCTCTCTTTTTCCTCTGGAAATGTCTTATAACTAGTCATGTCACTGTTCTGTTTTTAGGAAAAAACATAAAGCTCATCCTTTTTTCCTGTGGTCATTATTCATTAGCAAGCTATTTTCTCTAAATTGTTGTAACTATAGCTAGAAAACACAGAAAGACATGAGGGTCATTTTCACGCTTGGTGGAACCAAGACCCAGACTCCAGTGGTCCTAGAATCTTAAGTTGCCACAGCATTAGGGTCGGATGTGCTTGGGGAGGAGCAGTATCTGCTGCAGTGGAGCAGGAAACAGCTAGTTAAGAATAAATGGAGCACTCAGAGATGGGAAGCACAAATATTCGTCCTCTTATCATCACCATCTGCTTTCCTCCCATGGAGGCATGTGGCATACTTTACTTCGTTCTAATGCCAGCTCTGCCCAGAGGGTTTTAGATGAAACAACTCAAATTCCTTTCTTCCTTATACCACCCTCATAATGTTGCCTGACCGTAAGTCTTTGCCCCTTTTTCCTGAGGTTAAAAAACAAAAACCCTGATGGTAGAGACTCTTACTTTTTGCATCTGCCTACATTTCCTTAATGACTTAATGCTTTCTTGTATTCCTATGTGAGGCACATAATTGTTTGGGGGGGGGGTTGCATTTGTATTGAGATCTCTTCCCTCATTCCTGACATCCTTAAGCATTACATGCTTATCTGTGCGTAGTCACTGGGATGATGCAGCTGCTGTTACCTCAGCTTGATGCCTAGTTAGACGCTTTCTCTCCAGAGAAATGTTTTAAGACTTGCCAAATTGGTCCAGTCAGTTCTGCTCCCATCCAGTCCAGTTGCACTGTGAAGAACCTGTGGAGCAAACTGGCAGCTATGGCTGTTTTCATCTTCTGAGCTGAAGAGCATCTTCAAGACTCCTGTGGGCTTTAAGCCCGCGGGAACCCACCTGGCCCAGCCTGCTCATCCTTACAAGTTTTTCCTTCAATTGCTGCCTTGCCTAGGCCTTCTACGTCTTTATTTACTACTCCTCTCCCTCCTGCTCCCATGCAAAATGATACAGTACAGTGGCACATTTCCTCATTAGCACGAATTTCTATAGTCGCTGAATTGTTTGAAATGTTAAAATCTGGACTGTAGTTGTCAAAGCCAGCGTGCTTTGGAAAGAATGGCTCTTTACAGAGCCATATGCAGCTCAGGGGAAATTTGAAAAGGAAAATCTGTCTGCAAAGGCAGCACAGTTGACTGATTTTTTTTTTTTTCTTTTAACAGAACACTTGCAAATATCTACTGTAGCCACAGCCAGGGCTCTGTTATGAGCCTTCATAGTGGGCAGTTTTTTTCCCTGGGCAGGTGAAGATTTGCTGTGGTGGGAGTGGGCAGCTGCTTTGTTGTAGATGTCCAGCAGTGATGGATGGAAGCTTTGCCGGGCAGTAGCACGTACTAAAACCCTGTTCATGCAGGGCAGTGCATTGCTTGGGACCAGTAATCCTGCCCGCTCTCTTTGGACCTGCAGGGTTTAATAAGCTGCTTGTGCTGCCTCGGCATGGCAGCTTGCCTTCTCCTGCACTGTGCTCTCTGCAAGCTTGCTCTGTGTCCCTGCTGCAGGTTGTAAGCTCTGTCTGCCAGGGATCGTCTGGAGCTCCTTCAGCTTCAAAAAAAGGATTGTAATGAATATTTTTGTATATAACTAGCCAGTCTCCAAGAACTACTCTCATACAAATTAATAAATGGAGAATCCAACTAGAATGCTTTGAGATAGTTTTCTAGGAAAGCTGTGAGAGTTTATAATCTTCCCTCTGCTATCTCTAAAATACATGTTTATTTGACTTCAGGTTCCCTTCAGAATTTCTCCCGAGTCAGTACCCTGTACAAGGTGGTTCTTCTACTTGCAGACAGGGCAGTTAGTTTCAGTCATAAATGTGCAGTCACTGGCCAGTCTTCCTATGCCTGGAATTTGGTTCTCCTGTTGGTGTCAAAAACAATGTCCCCAAACGGGTGTCTCATAGGTTATGGTGATGCTGGTGTCCTCCTGATACTCAGAACTGTTGAAAAAACACATGAAAACATGTAGTGGGGTCTGGGGAGGAAATAATGGGTCTAAGAATTGATATAGCCATTATGAAAGGTTAAATGTGAGTTAGCAAGGATTGGTTGCTCTAAGAGACAGAAGTTTAATGATCCAAAGAGCACCAATAGTGGTACGATTTTGCTCTTCAGTATGTAGCCCTGCAGAAAAAATTACCATGGTGCAGTACAACTAGCAGAAATGCTAGAAAATCCAGTGCAACTGTTAAAAACTCCTATTTAAAAAGATTTTGTTGATGATTATGAAATGAATTGCGCAACCTTTCTGTTAGCGTGAAAAGTGCGTCTGTAGTACAATAAGTGGAACTGTGTGAACTGTGAAGCCTTAGGATTATAGTTTCACATAAAGAGGTGCATAGCATGCCTTCTACTACATAATGTATTCCCCCCTGGAGTACTTCCTTCTTGCAGAGTTTCAGGTATGGAAAAGATGAACTGTTCCATTAGCAAAAATCATTGCCTGCAATCAGGATTCATTCCAGAGAGCTGAGTCTTCGTAATTAGCAAAGGGAGCAAAGCGCTTGCTGCGATGCTGTAGTACAAAACTGGTGTTAGGCAAATTGAAGCAGGGCAGTGTGATTTTTGGATGTGGATGTCAGGGGCAGCTGCAGGTACTGTCTCAATTAAATGTCTCTGTTACCACATGGTATTCCTCCCTCCCCTTTAACGTGTTTTGTGCTAGGTTTTTGGGGGGTGTTACTGTCGCTGGCTCAGTATGTACAAGTGTTTCTCATGGCTGCAGCTGCCAATCCTACATGAAGACAATCGTCTAATGCGGAGCCTCGCGTTCTTCGTTTGTTTTTAGTACCAGCAGGCATCTCCAGCACAGCCGAGGTGGGGCACTTGCCAGCTTGCAGCGGGCTGGCCTCTATCTTCAGTGCTCAGCAGCCGTCTGGTCACAGTGCCGGCAGATGTGCTGCTGGCCTGGGTTTTGTGGACACTGCCTCTTGCTCCGAGGCCCCCAGCCAGCTGCTTCTGCACAGAAGAGCTTGTTTAGGTGACATGTCTGTCAAAGAGGCATTCAATGGGGACATCTCCCTTCCTCCCTCCAGGCTGGCTTAATTCACAGACTACCTCCTACAGAGAGGGTATCATTCGGAGTGAAATTACAGACAACTGACAGGATCCCTGTCCTCGTAAATCCCCAATAATTGTGACAAATGTCTGGAGCGCCGCAGGCTTGCAGCGCTCTGCCAGCTGCCCAGCCAGCCCGGCGGCAGCACGGCTGCACCCCGCCAGGCTGCGGCAGCGTGGGGACTCGCCGCCGTCACCGAGCTGGGGCTTTGAACTAGTTTTTGGCAAGGACGTGGGATCAGATCTGGATAAAGCAGCCGAAACGGCAGCGGTCGTTTCCTGACGCCTGATGTGCTCATATTGATTACAGACCCTGGTGGAAACCCACAGCTGAAACAGCCGAGTTTGCCGCGAGTTTTGCTGTGTCAGCGGAATCCTGCGACTGCCGAAGCGCGAGGTCGGAAGGGAGATGAGGTTATCTGTCCGAGTGTCCTCGCGTGGCAGACAGTCACCAGACAGTCCTGCGATACGCTCGGGCATCTCGCTGCGCAGGAAACCCATCCCAGGCGCGGCGGGGGAGCGGGAGCCGCTGACAGCCCCGCAGGGCGAGGGGCTGCTTGCAGGGGGCTCGGGCCATCCCCGCAGGCAGCGCTTGGCTGCACGGGTGGGGAGGCAGCCCTTCCTCCCTCTCCCAGGGTCCTTGGCCAATTTCTCTCCCCAGAGGTCCGTTAGTATTTCTGATCCCTCAGCTTGGTGCAGATTTTGCGGGATCGTTCCTGGTGCCACCCCGGCCATTGCTTTCCCCAGCCTGTGGTCTTCCTGTAACTGATTTCAGGGAAGGCTGGGAAGGAGACAAAACAGCAGGCACAATGCAAATAAAATTCCTCCCTGACCAAGGCAGGCAGTTGTCTGAAGCCCCGGGTTATGGGAATCGGTTGGAAGTTGTCTTGTTGCAGCTGTTAGACGTGTGCGGGGGGTGACGCAAATGTCCTCTCATCGAGGCAGGCACCGGGGCTCGGCAATTCGGCTTCCCCAGCCAGGCAGTGCCATGGTGCCCGCGAGCCAAAACTCCCTTTTTTTGCACATGTGCACTAGCAAAGCAGCTTCTCCTGCAGACTGTGGGAAGACTTTTTATCATTTATTTAATCCCCCCTGAAAGATCCCAAGCAGGAGCGAATCCATCATCCTTCCTGGTGACATGCCCCAATTTTAAATCGGCTTCACAATGAAGAGATGACACCTGTCTCCTTGTGCGGCTTGCGGCTACAGGAAAGCAGGGCAGAGCTGTGCTGTGCCAGCGCCCAGGGAGCCATCGGGTGGGTGACAGGGCCAGCCACGGCACCTCATCCAGGGTCACTGGCCATGGCCATGTCATGGAAGGAGGTGCGGCCTCTGTGATAAGTTTTTCTTTCATGCACTCATAATTGACTCTGATTTTAGCAGCTGGTGACTTATATGCTAAAATAACCTGTTTTTTTTTTTTCCTGGTGTACTGTACTGCTGTTTCTCCACTTTTTATGTTGCGTTGAACTCACTTACTCAGCAAACTCTAATTTGTTTTTATTTCTGAATTAAGGATGTGAAATTTCTTTCATTTTAGGATTTTTTTTTTTAAACCCAAATAGCTGTAGTGTTGCCACATAGAGATTGATTCTTCTGGAAAGTGTGGTATTTAAAGCTAATCTTGCCTGAGTTCGTAAACTGCTTATTATGTTTGGTGCTTAGGACTTGAATCGCTTTTCTTGGCCAGGGTACTCCAAGCTCTAGGGGAAGAAGAGGAGCGTGAAAGGTGCAGCTGCATTTAAAACTGAAGTGCTCATTTTGAAATGTCTCCCTGTAGCGATGGGAGTTTTTCTCCCTGAAACAAGTGTTTGGTTTCAGGCTGGTTGGAGATGCATCCTTAAGGAAAGAAAAGGGGGGAAAAAAAAAGGACTGTTTGCAGATTCATTTTTCCATTACTTGGAAGTCATCTTGTATGTAATTTAGATGGGTCTTAACGAGGCATAAAGTCACTTTCAGGAAATTGATGACTCCTTGTTCGCTCCTCTGCGAAATGAGGGCCTGGAGCCTCCCTTTGTTCCGTTGGTGGTATCATCAGATCTGATTGCAGAAACCCGATGAAGCTCTTAATCCGAGCACCAGAGTAACCACAGCCCTGGCCTTCTCCTCTCTATTGATCTCGCTGCAGGGCCACATCTCTATTTCACCTTTGTTATACTCCAAGTTCCCTTATCTCTAGCAAAACTGATCCCTGGCCCTTTTGGGTTGCTTAACTCTTTAGTCACCTGCTGGTTTTGCTGGGTGCAGCGATTCTGTAGCTGTGTGGAGAGGACTTGTGCCAGCTCCAGGCCTGTGTTGCTAGTCGAGGGGCCAGCTCGGCCGCCAGGATGGAGCGGGACACAAAGCACCGAGGTCTGTGCCGACCACGACCTGCTCACAGCCTCCAGTTCCACCTCTTTTTGTCTCTGTTTGCCCGCTCTGCAAAGCAGGGTGCCGGCACAGCCCTTGCTCCGCGTCACGGTGGGTCCCTTGGCCACTTGCATCAGCTTGGAGGCACTGGGGAGGTTGGTGAGCCCCAAGGACATCCAGGGCCCACAAGGGTCATTGCGTGCCGTTCACTCCCCGGTTCTTGATCGGCGAACACGAGCTCTCTGGAGAAGCCAGCAGGTGTGACTTTTCCATTGCTCCTTCCCCCCACGCCGCACCGTGCCGACTGTCCCCGCTTTGGAGCAGGAAAGGTCAAGAACCTCATAAACAAGGTGAGGAGCAGCGCGGCCACCCGGGCTGCCGCTCCTCCTGGCGTTAGAGCGCTGATGAATGTTCTGTCATGGTCCCGTGCATACTGCAGGCGGCCTTCGCCTCCTCTGCCTCCGCCGGGCCTCCCAGTTACCAAGGTTACTGACGTGGCTTTCCCGGGAGAGGAGCAGCGGCTCGGGGAGCATCCCGCCTCCGTGGCAGGCATGGCCGGCGCGGCATCGCCTGCCTCCCGCTCCCTCGGGCCCTTGCTGTTTCCCTCGCTCCCACCCCGTGCTACCTAAGGTGTCATTGGTCTTATTTTATTTTAATTTTTTTTTTTTAGTAAGGTTCATATTAATTTTGTTTTGCTTGCATAACCCAGACTGTTATCATCTGACTAATTACTTGCACATTTTCCTTCAGACAGCAAATGGGAGAGATAAAACTGCAGCAGGTTTATGTGATTTCTGCTTATCAAATTACTGTAATTATTTGAAGAATGGCTTAAAATTGTATGGAGTAATGAATTTAATTATGAGTTTGCAGCGATGCCTTGCACTGCATGCGGCTCGCAAATGGGCGAGTTCGTGAGCAGCTCTTCGCGAAGCGGCAGCAGGCGGGATTGCAGCGTGCGCGCTTTGCGAGGGGGACGGGGGACGGGGTTCGCTCTGCAGGGCAGCCGGGCAAATTGTGCTCCTTGGCCAGCCCATCAGCTCGCTCAGCCCAGTTCTAATCCAAACCAGGCAGGACAAAGTGCTGGCAGCCCCCTGCTCGCGGTGTGCTGCAGCCGGTTGGCTCTGCTCGACCTCAGCCCCGAGGCACGCCGGGGACCAGCTCGCTGGCCCAGGCCTCCCTCCGCACCTCCTCCTGTTCAGGGGATCAGCCTGCGGGGAGCTGTCGGGCAGGGCAGGGCAGGCGGTGCTGACAAACCTGTCCCACCGGAGCAGCAGCCTGTTGCAACCTGCTCAAAAGACTTGGAGTAGCGTTCACCATCTCTCTGCTCTGCCCCAGGATGAGCACATTTTTAACGACTGAGAGATGCGTGGGGACAGCATGACTGTGAGCAATCAGGAGGGCACCCTCTGCTCCCCGGATGTCCCCAAGCCCTCAAATGCAGTGAATGTCTCCCTGCCTGCTCATACACAAGGAGACCCCACATCCCTGTGGTCTGGTCCCTGCCTCTTGTGCACACATGTGGGAGCTTTGTGTTTCCTGCTGGTTCAACTAGTGATTATACGTGAGATTTGTTGACTAAGATATAGATGGTAATGAGACAGCTAACTGTAGGAACACTGACTTTTAGGGTCAGCTGGTTGGGACCAGACAACGTTTTTTGTTTTTTACCTTATGTGCTGCTGGTGGTATTCGATGTAGGTGGTGTTACATGAGCAGACAAATGTGCTAGAAAGACCGGTCGGGAAGGGTGCAAAGCCAGATGAAATGCCGTCCTGCAGAGCAGGAGAGTTTCAGAAAGCAGGAGCATGCTCCTGGGGGCAGACTGGCAAACAGAGTGGGCCACTGTTCCCAGCAAAACCGGATTGTGGAAAGAGGCATAGGGCCAATGGAGGGAAGAGGTTTGGGCTGGATGCATTTAGGCAGTGGAATAAAAGTGCAGCCAAGAGAGAACTGAAACTGGTTGTAGCAGAAGTGGAAAAACTGCTGGAACTTCAGATCTTCTGTGCTGTGATGTTCTGAGCTCCATAAAGGACCACTGGATCTTCTGGTACAACCCGCCTGCTGCCTCCTGTTCTGTGGCATCCCTTGTGACGCCGTAGATACTCAGTTTCAACTACCTAAACTATCAGATATGAAAGGCACAAGAATAAGTAGCCAAGGGCCTTCCAATGTTGGAAACCTTTGCAATGATGGAATGACTTAGAAATGATACTGACAAATGGTCTGTGGTCTACAGTTCAATGATTACACTGTGTCACTGTTAAAAAATAAAAAAATAAAATAAAAAAAATTGGTTACCATAAGAGGTTACTAAGTTCTGAAAGTGTGAGTCTGCCCTGATTTGTGCTTTAGGCAAATCTGGCCTGGCATGCCCAGAGGATGCATTGGCAGCCAAAAGCCTTGTCTTGATGCATGCATAAGGGAACTTGTGTGCAGGATGGAGTCGTACAGGGTATTATGTCTGTCTAAATGCAAGGTCGAAGCAGATTCTAAAAGGTATTGTCTTCTAAAAGAGCTTGTCACAATGCAGGCGTGAATTCTGCATAATCTTTGCAGCTTTATGTAAGTGAGAAGGCAGCAAGATATGATGAGAGTGTCAAAGGAAAACGTGGTTGTTGAAACCATAAAATAGGTGTAATTTTTGGCAATCTTTCCATAACCCTCTTTAAGCCAGGAAGAAAGAAAAGCCCACTTTCATTTGGAAAACTCATAAACGTTTGTGCAAAGAATGCTGTAATTGTTGGTATGTCGGTGGCGGTCATAAATACAGTTGCATGAGAAGAGATTTCAGGGCATAGCAGTTTGCTGGCTGGCTGGCTGGCTGTGGTGACTCTGAGCTCCAGCAGCAGCCAGCCGCTGTGGGTGTCTAAAAGGAGCTGTGCTCTCTCCTTCCCATTCTGACATGAGCTGTTTTCATGGTTCAGCATGTGGGACAAGAAGAAGAGAATACCTTAAGCGCCAGAGCATAAGATTTCATTACCCTTACTGTTTTTAGCTTTCATAGCTACAAACGTTATTAAACATCATAAAATTGTCCAGGTCTTTTAAGTCCAGCTGCAGTACTTTTCCTAGTTTGTGCCTATAGGAAGAAACAAGATAGCAAAGCCTATCTATGAAAAAACAATAAAATAAGTAATATTAAATTCTTAAAAGCATCTTGAAAATGTGAAATAAAATTAGCAATAATGTTTTGCACACAAAGGTGCCTTCAGGAGGGATCTGTGTCAGAGGAAATAACAGTGGCTAATGTTTTCTCCTCTCAATCATTTTTAAAGGTCACTTTATGATCAAAATCTACTTGCTAATTTAATTTCTAGTCTCAGTGTAAATGTAAGATGATGCTGTTTATTCTGTTTGCAGGTGGTTTGTTGGGAAGAATCAACCTTTTGCCTTTGTTCTCAGTGTGTCACGGTCTGGGCCCAAAGCTTGTGCTGGTGGGGCCCTACCTCCCAAACCAGGGTTTCTCAGGTGTTTTAATCCAAGGGCTCTCTGAAAAACTATGTAGGCTATCCAGTGTAATGCTGTCTCAAGGTATTCACTCACAACCAAATAAAAATTGTGGTTTTGCTTGCTTCATTTATTTTGCTGTTTTGCTTGCTGCTTGCATGTGGGAAGGTGAACCAGTGTTTATTTGCTGTTCTGTGCTCTGGGTTGTTCGTGAGCCACAAGTTGAGGGGATGCTTTCTTAGTCTCCCTGCCTCACATGATCTTGGAGGTCTTAGATCTCCCAAACACTTTCCACTATTTCCATTCATTTAGGATGCCACTTTCTGTCTCTAGGCAGGTGCAAACCGCGTGTGTCAGGGATGTCAGCAGAGAGAGGAGGAGAAGAAACTTGGAGAGTAAAGTGCTTTGGAGAGCCATATTAGCCTTAGCCCAAGGACTCAGCAGACAGTACGAAACATGGATTTTCAGTTCTCAGATGGCAACTTTCAACGGCTTCCCCTCAATGGGCTCTGCAGAGATCTGCCTCGGTACTGCTATGGGGGAGTTGTGAAATTCACAGCAGTTTGGTGTCTGCTGCAGAGCCCCATCTGTGGTGTGCAAGCCTCAGGAGCAGGCGGCTCAGCTTGTGTGGGTCTGTGGTTTCCCTGCCATTTCTGCCTCCTAGAGAAAACCCCAAGATCCCCCTCCAGCTGCTGAGACACGGGGCCAGTCACGAGGAGACTGAGCACCGTCTGGAGAAGACTGGGGCTGTACTGGTTTTCAAATAGGATCGGACCCTACTTTCTCTTCCCCCAGGCAGGTCATGGGTCTAAAAAGCCCTCTCTGGAAGGAAAGCCGATGTTTTCCCAAGGAGTCTGAGGCCCCCGTGATCATCTCCAGCATCAGGGACTCACTGTACAGGGTGTCTCCTCCTGGCATTTTGTGTTGGTTGTCAGCTCAGCAGAGTGAGCAGCTGAGGTTCAGCCAGTTCCCCTTCTGTCCTTGGCAAGTGTGTCCTCTTGTGTCTCAGGTGAGCTTGTGTTCGGAGCCCCCATCAGCTCTGAAGATCACAGTCATGTCTTCAGGGCCTCAGTAGAGCCCTGCTGCAGGGTTTGCTGTTGCCTCTCTGAAAAGGGGCCTGAGGTCTTGTTTACTTTGCATGTGAGGGATGCCTGAGACAGGAGTGCCAGCAGTTACTTTACTTTAAACGCACACTTGCTCTTAACTTCTCCTCTAGCTGAATCGTCCCAACAGCAGTGGCCTGTATGCGCTGAGCTGGAGAAATACAGATTCGCAATATTCACATCTGCAAGCAGATGCCCGCCTCTCGCATGCTGTAGGAAAGACGTGCAGCAGCCTGTGCTTAGCAGAAAGTTTTCTTTCCTGTTAGTGGTTGCAGCTGGGAGAGCCGTGCCTCATCTCTTGCTTGTAATTACATCAGTGGAGTATCGTGGGAGAAGGTTAAATAGTCTTTTGTATATCAAATAAAGCCAGTGAACTTCGCTGAAATCATTTAATGAAAACAATCCTGATTATCTGTATATACTGCCATGTGATATTTTAAAAGAACATCTTAAAGGGTAATGTGGAATTGTTTAAGGCCTCTAAAGACTAGAGTGCAGAGGCGAGGTGGCAAATGCCTTTATAATCTAGGATCTGAAGTAGGCTTTGAATCCAATTGTTTTTTTCACTGTTGTAAAACATGAGAGATTTTGATACGGTAACTCGGATTTGATTCAGAACTTTCTTGTTAACTGTTCTTCATGCACATCAAATTTTCGAGACTGAGCTGAAGGGCTCTGCACATGAAGGATGGAACCGACTCAAGGACAGAGCTATTAAGGTGTGTAATAATCAAGAGAGGAAAATTAATTGTCTCTAATTTGGCATAAATCCCAGGGACGATAACTTTGGTTATTAGGAATTCAGGGCCTATTTCCAATTAGTTATACCCAAGCATGCTCTCATTTCCAGCTTCAGCAGTCTAATCTGGGAGCGCGTTAGCGCAGCCGTCGTTGACATGCTAATAAAGGACAGCGCAGCCTGACCTCTCCTTGTGTGGTCACCGCCAGCCGGTGCTCGCCTGGCAGTAAATCAAACCATGGTATTGCTTTATCGTTCCTGACACCTTGCAGTGAGCGCTCAGTGCGTGTCAGCTGCTCGGACGGTCTGTGCAGCAAAATCACCTGGGCCATGGTGGAGCAGGTCGGGGAGGCTGCCGTGGCTTTAACGTGATTTTTAGCCTCTGAACTTCCTTCTAAGCCATCTGCTCCAGCAAAGCCAGGGTCTCTTCCCTTTAGCTGTATGAAACGTAAATGGTGCAATTGTTAGCTATACTGGAAAATCTGGTCTAACCTGAGCTTGGTAAAAGAAAGAGGCGGCAGCGGTTTCCTGAGTTGGCAGCGGCGGTGAAAGCGCGCGCGCTGCGCCTGCGTGGCTCCAAGTGCAGCACCTCCGTGCTGACAACGTGGGAAAGTGCGTGGGCCCGCTCGGCCGCGGCCAGCCAGCCGCCCTGCGCGTACCTGCAGCGGGGCTGGCCGCTCGATACGCACGGGAAATGGCAGGCACAGCAGCATCGCCCTTGGTGGAAAGTCCACAGTGTGAACGCCTGAGGTTTCTAGGGGGAGGTGGGCCTTGAGAGTCTATAGGAACAGCTTCCTTTTGCCAGCCAGGCTGTCTGTATCTTGCATAGAAATGCCAGAACAGGGCTAGCAGGAACACCTGTGGCCGCATGTGTATGTGAGGGGCAGAAGGAGGGATGGTTCAGAGTAAGGGAGACGAGCCAATTCCTGCACTCAATTCCCCTGTAATTGTTTTCTGAGACCTGCAACCTTGTTGTGCTTTAGCCCTTGTCTGTTGAATGCTGTCTGCTGTTCAGTCAGGAATGAAACAAAACTCATACAGGCTGAGTGTGACATCCCCCAGTAGCTGTTCTCAGTTCTGCTTATCCTGAGCCTTGGCACGAGAAGGTTCTGGGAAGCCCACAATGGCTACCTTTTTTCCCCTTTTCTGTAACATCCCATTGAAAATAATGAAGAAGAAAAAAAAAAAAAGAGGAAACCTCAACAGCTGTTGTGGGGACTGCTGTTCCCAACCACTTGTGTGGAGATGATGCAGAGGTCTTCCTAAATAAAAGTGGAATTACATTGCAGTGGAAAAACAGCAGATTGTCTTCAGAACTTCAAGGCTAACTGTTCAGCATCTTCAAGAGTTTAAGGCCCTTTCAAAGTTTTCCTTAAGTTAATTTCTCAGCATAGTGAGGCGGAAGCTTGCCAAATCCAGGTGTCTGTTTAGCTTTCTTGGTCTGCTTCTGGTAATGTTTTGGTGGAAAAGGTAAGGGCCAAATACAGGGATAACACATCCTTCCTCTCTGGGAAGTAGGAGTCCCATGCCACCGAGCCCTGCAGCCCTCCTTGCATACCAGGGGGAGGGGTGGGGAAACCCACAATTTTTCCAGCGCTCATTTGAAAAATTGAACCTTTGGCTAACAGCAAAGACACGTAACATTACAGAATGTGTTTTCCTTGAACAGCAAAGGATTTCTAGCTGATCTCCTGCATGTGGTTTACATAAAGATGCATACCACAGAAGCCAAGAGGTGCCAATTTTTTTTTATCCACTTGGCCTTGATGTGGTTTCACTGCCAGCTTTCCAGGTATCTTTTGCGTGCTTTTTAATTCATGAGGGCCTGCACTGGGGATTTGTTTAAAGCCTTGGCTGAAATTGTCAGCCACTCCTTCTGCGGTACATCTTTCTGAAGAGATGGGTGTTGTGGCAAAGCTGTAAATAGGATATTGAGCCTCTATAACTCTTGCTATCTGTGTAAAAAGCGTGCGACCTCTGTTAAACTCTGATCAATTACATCATCCCAGCATTAAAGACCATCACTTGTCTGGAAATAACGTCTTTTTTATGTTGGTGTATAGTCACGGGCTTGCTACTGGTCTTTCGCTGAGGGCCCTTCTCCTTCGTATGGTCTCTGAAAGACTGTTAAGGTAACCGGAGTCTCCATCTAAAGTGCTGTTGGAGCCAGTGCAATTAACAGAGCTTCTAGAAAGGGATGTCTTATATTAAGATATAAAACTCATAGTAAGACAGTATTTCTGTCCCTGACTCTGGTCAAGTCGTGCTGTGTTCTTCCCCTTTATAAAAAGTCACTTCCCCACCACGTAAATAAAGTTAGTTACCCAGTATCTCAAGACGTTTTACATGATAGAGCATTTTAAAACTTCTGAATAGAAAGCAGTGATTTGCCATATCACTGATCTGTCTGGAGTTCAGATTAAAACTCTTCTTACATTTAAGGAATGATTTCTGTGCCTGCAGACCTTCTATGCCTCAGTTGTCTGCAACAGAACAAATGCACTGAAACTTCACATTTATTGTTTCATTTGAAGATAGAATTTCTGTGAGAAAAGGTACGTGAGAAATTTTCAGAGTCACAGAGGTACCTGATCTCAATATATGAGTATTTTCTCGAAGGTTATTTTCCTTCTGAATGCTATAAAGAAATAGTACCTTGGACTAGAAATTTCATTTGTGTTTTACTATATTGGCCTTTACTGGGACTGGTTCTGTATACTAGTTTTGCTAACTTATTAATAACATTTTGATACAGTTTCTGAGCACATGCTCAGAATGCAGACTGCTACAACTGAGGAAGTGGCAGGCAGCCACATGCATGAGAATTTACTGACAGTGGTAGGAAAGGATGGCGCTGGAGAAAAGGCCATAGGGTCAGGAAAGAGGCAATACAGGGACGTGGAGAGCAAATTAGGCTGTCGAGCACCAGGGCTGGTGCTTTTCAGCCTGTTTGCTGCAAAGGAGCCTTGTTTTTGTAAGAATTAGTTTTTGTCCTCCTTTCCCACACCCACGCGCCTTGATTGCTAGCTTTGGGATTTAAACTCTCATGGTATTACAGAGCCACTCCATCCCATAGCTGGGTGACTTTGGAGGTTGCCTTCAAGTTTCAGTTTAGTCCTCAGGATGGGAGAGCAAAGAGGTGTTTTGGGAGGGCATTCTTACTAGGGGGGGAATTCTTTGTTGTCCTTTTGAAGCACTGGCATTTTGTGAATCCCAGAGCTGGAGCATATTTGTGTTTTCTCTAATGACTCTGGCTCCTCCCCAGTACAACCTTAAATTTCAATTTGCAAGCTAATATTTCCAGAACATTTAAAACATTCTCAAGAGTTTTTGATTGGTGATTTTGGGGAGGGTGAAAAACAGTCAAAAGGGAATTCTTTTTCTCCCTCAAGTAATATCACAATGATTATCCTTAAAAAGTCAACAATTGCTACTCTACGATGTTGTCTGAATACTATCCTTTTCAGTAGTTTAAATGCAAGGAAAGGCATTGCTTTCTCTTGTAGGTACTCTTTGCCACGTTGGAGAAACTGCTAGGAAATCAGGATTTTTCAGCAGGATATTTTGTCAAAACATACAACTTTTTCCTATCCCTACAACTTTTTTCTATCCCTAATCTCAAAGTTTTTCTCTGTAGACTTGCTGGCCACTGTCGCTTTGATAGGCTGTGATGTTTCCCTGGAAGAGAAGAAGCCACTGGATTGGCAGTGATGCAGACAGGCTGCAGGAGCCAAATAGAAATCAGATTTTAGCACGATCTGGCCCTTTCAGTAGGAGTTAAGTGACCAAAAATCTTGCATTCTGGCCTGTGAAGTGGAAATGAACAGATTTAGTATTCCAGCTGAGTGGCAGCAGGAATGCTTCACATTAATCTGAAACTCTGTGTTAGAAAGCGTGGGAGAGCTCTGCTGTCAGATTAACTCAGTTCTCGTGCATTTTTTCCTGCACTGAACTGCAACCAAACATAACTGGATCAAAAGTCAAATGCTCCATTAATTTAACCACACGTTGTATTTAATGACATATGGAAATGCATTATTGATTGCACATCTTCAAAATGAAAACTGTATGCTAATGGCATATCACGTCAGTGCAGGTGAAGTGGTATGGAAAATGCAGGGGATTCATAAATGACTTAGAATACAAGTAAGAGCCATTTACATGCTTTTGTCTGAAAAGATTAAAGTTTTAGGTATGTTTTAGTGGGAGTATGTTTATATATTCTGCCACAAGGAAACGTGCAGTGACAATAGTTGTGTTCTATTTCCCAGTATAAAATAATAAAGAGAAACAAGGGTTTGAAAATAGGTCTGCAGGCAGTTATATTCAACAGTTGGTACCAACAAATGGCACGGTCCTGCCTGAAAGCACAGCTTGGTTGTCTTTTACTGTTCCTTTACTGTGGAGTCTTAATAGCTGGCTGCAAAACCTTTTTGAATTCACTGTGCTTAAAGAACTTTTGTGAGTTTTTTAAAGGCGTACTTCCAGCTGCTGCCATTTTTTTTTAAGTAATAGCTGTTGAAAGAGTCTAATCTTATTTGACAAAACTCTATTTTTACCTATTTGAAATTATGTTGTAATTTTTTTTCTTGGTGGGGAGGGAATTAAAAAAAAAAAAAAATCTACCCAAACAAAGAATAAGGAAGGGACGCTTGCTCAGTCAAGGAATCTTGCAGATATGATCAGTTTTACTTGTGTGTAAGCTCTTCCTCACCCACATTCTTGACATTTCTTGCTGTAGTTTCTGCTGTGCTGTACTTTGAACCCTTAAATGACTTTCAGCACCTTACAGCCTAAGCCCTTTTTAGCACCTCATTAACATGAGTGACTAGTTTCTCCGGTCTCTCAGGAAAAAAATAATTGTTTGGATGTTTCTTTGTATTTTGATGGTTTAGAGATGACTTATCTGTGGACATTGCTGTACATTTGTGGCGGAGTACTGGGCTTGGATTTGGAGCAGGAGGTTTAGGGTGGTCGTCACCTCTCACGGGACTTTGTGCCACACTTCCCACCAGCCTACAAGGTTCTGTCATCAGCTTGGGTAGGCTCTGCCCTGTGGTACAGAGCTTATTTAGGCTGAACAGATAAGCTTCTACTATAATCTTCCGTCCATTTTTTTGTTTGTTTGTTTGTTTTCCCCCACTCTTTTAGATATACTAGGCCTAAGTCTTGCAAAAAACTGGAGTTTAGGACCAAGATGGCAAATGTGACTGTCATAGAGAGGAAGCCAGACTGGAAAGCAAGAAGAGGTGGCCAGAGTGGCTGAAGCATGATGTGGTATAGTAGGGATTTCATAAATGCTGTCTCAGACTATTGCAGTCTAATCTGATAAAGGTGTAAATAATTGTTTTCTTCCAAGATAGGTTGAGGTCTCCTAGCTGATAGCAGACTCCACAGCTAACACATCCTGAGCAGAAGTTATTATTACTTAGGAAGATCCCTAAACTACAGACTGAAACAGTGGGTTGTAGGTGCAAACCTTTAATTTGCCCAAGTGTGTGACTGAGTACTCACTTCTGGTCTGCTCTGAGTCAGTTTCAGCAGCTGTTAATCATCTTTGTGTTGCCCTCTGTGAAGCACAGGTCACAAGCTGTTATCTGTGAAGAAGAGAGAGGAATTGCCTGTTCATGACTGAAGCTGTTGCTAGACCCAGTCATCTCAGCAGATCTCACAGTAGTTACGAAGACCCTGGCTCAGAGGAGTGCAAGACCACGGTAGTGGCTGTGCACTGTGCTCCTCAGAGGGACCTTTCTCTTGCGTTTCCTTGGGCCATGCTTGGGGACAGCAGTGTTGGAGGGTGGGATCCAAGGCTTCCATCAGCACCTCATGAGCTGTGGCTCTTTTCTGTGTCCAGACCTGATTCTAGACTGGAATAGCTACCCTGTGAAAAACTTAAGGGTCACTGTTGGTTGGTGTGTGGCTATGTCTGGTGTATCCAGGAGGGCATTTGGTAGTTAAGTGCTGCAGTGCTTCTCAAAGGGAAGGAGGCTGTATTTCCTAATGGAGGGCTGGCCATGCACCTGTGGCACCACCTCGTGTCTTGGCCAGTTCCTTGGGGCGGGCTGGGAGGAAGGCTGGGTGGGTGGCAACACCATCTCTAAGGGCTGAGAGAAACAGCTCGTTCTGTCCTCAGGCCTGACAAACCAAGGTCCTGCTCTGGGCAGGAGGGAGCGCTCAGGGCCAGTGCATGGCTAACGGAGGGCTTGTCCCAGCCCTGGGGAGGCAATGTATTGCTGCTGCGGCCGTGTGTTTCCCTACCATTGTGTTCGTGGGAGCAGGCTGAGAAGCAGCGTTGGGACTTGGCTAAAGTGTGGGCTGAACCCGTGGTGGAGCTGGTCGGGAGGCACAGCCGCGCCTGGGAGCACCCGCCGCTGCAAAGCTGCCCTGCTCCCCTCCGTGGCACACAGGTGCTTGGGAATGGCCAGCTGCCCTGCCGGACCAGTACCGGTGGCTTGCAAATGGAGGTAACATCCATCTGGCCATAAAGGGGCAGTGTCAGCAGCACCCTTCTGGCAGTTTAAGGTTAGCACTGTCTCCAATGGGTGCTTTATGGATTCGTAACCTCCAGGATGAGCAGGTCCAGTGAGCTCCCACGTCGTGAGCCCCCAGGGTGGGAATCAGCCTGACAGTTATTCTCTTCTGCCGTGTCTAGTCTCGTATTTTCTTGAATTTTCCTTACAGTACTTTCTTTGTTTTGGACTGACTCAGATTCTTTCTTTTATGAACTATTTTGTTGCTGCTGCTGCTGTGATCTTTCTGAGAGATAGCAAATACTTTGTTTACTGTAAGCTCTTGTGCAGTAATTCATGTGGTTACACCGTGACACAGAAAAGTCCTTCTGGAGCTAATTTCCACACCCACCCATTCATCTGCACCCTTCTCACTGTTTTCGGCGGGCGGCTTCAGCGTGTCACGTTGGCGTGATGTCATATAAAACCAGCAGATTTGTCATTAAGAGCTTTGTCATCAATAGATGACTGTTTGTATTTTCTGCCTGCCTGAAACTGTTTTATACTTGCTAACCCAGTAATTAATACTTTGCTGCCTTTGAAACAGGTTGGTTTCACTGCCCCACCTTTTCCTTAGGCAATTACAAGGCGGTGCCAATGTTGATGGGGCATTAATTAGCCTGCATGAGACTTGGCTCTGGCAGTGAGCACGCACAGACGCACTCCTTCCTCCTCCTTGCGCAGGCAGTAGTCTGGCACCAGACAGCCTTTGGAGGCCACAAATTTGGATAATGTTTTTGGTTAGGGGGCTTTTGTAAGAAGAGGGATGCAGGAAGAGAGCGTCGCCTCAAAACGACTGATAAAATGCTCTTTGTGCAGCATCAGTTGAACCTGAGCAGCGCTGCGTCTGGGTTTTCTTATCATGTGAAATGATGCCGTTCTTCTGGGCCGCTGGATTGCTCGAGTGCTTTTGATTGTCTTGCGGTAATTGAATAGCCGTGCTGTGTAACCTGTGCTGAAGGAATTAGGACTGTTTGTTCAGCAAACAGATGTCCTGGATTCTGGTGTGCTTACGATCTTACTAGCTTGCATCTTTCATTAGTTAATATCGCCAACTATCCAGGCTATCTTTCTTGCACCGATAATTTTGCATTTGCTAATGCGTTTCAGTGCCTCAAAGGGAGCTTTGGAAGCTTGTAAAATGTGTAAAGTAATTCTGTTGATCCTTCAAACGTGAATCCATCAGTAGGCAAGGGTTGCCCCTGCAAACCCCTCCAGCATCCCATGTTATATTGCTTCAGACTTCTGCCGCCTACCAGGATCACTTCAGCGCTGGTGACTTTAACTGGGTGAGATCCCAGCCTGGCTCACTGAATGGGTAAGGAAGAAGTGAAACAGCCTTCTATACGTGCCTCCTGCTCCAGTGTAATGCTGACTGCAGTCAAATGCATTTATCAGAGATCTCCCTCTGCCCTCAGTCCATTTCCTGCCTTGTCCTGAGCAGTGCATACTCCTGCGTGGCTTCAGATAGCTGGCAGAATTGAAAACAAAGCAGCTTTGTGTTTTAATCATTCCTACCCTAAAACCAATGTTGGGCTGGAAGTTCCTCAGCTGATGCATGCTGGCAGAAGCCAGTGGGCTAGATAAGCTATTTCCAGCCCTGTGAGTGGATAAGGCCGAATATCTCACCAGAAATGAGTTGAGAGCACCCCTTCCAGTGGGGCAATGGTTTTTGATAGATTGTAAGAGATTTAACCTTATAGCTAGGGCTGTAACATATAGAAAAGCTACTTTTTGCTATTTCCAAATTATATTGGGTATCATTTTTTTCCTCTCCCTCAGCAGTCTGAACAATTGGACTCATGATACTAAGCAGGCCTGGCTTTTATAGGAAGAGGAATATGACAAATAACACCCATAAATGTGTTTACAGTTTTCACTGTTTTTTCTAAAATACTGTTTCTGAGAATTATGTTGACACAAAGGAAATTCACAGTGGTAGGGGGAAGATCTTGCAGGTGCCAAGTCATGATATGACCTGCAAAACACAGCTGCACGGCTGCAAGACCAGTGACTGCCATACGGGGTTTGCGCTGGTAGGAATCTGATAGCCAGCCCTCCAGTTTTTCTCTTCTGTGAGAGATTACAAGTTTTGAGCAAGATCCTGGGGGTAATCCTGCAGGATTCAGCCATCAACAGCTGTGCTCACCGTGGGCTCTTCTGCAGGCCTTTTCTGTAAGCAGCTGTTATGCCGTTCTACACTGCTGCTGATCCATGCTTCTCAAAAGACATAAGTTGCAACTGCCTCAGTGTTCTTATCCTTAGTTGATACTTGGAGCGATGTAGAAAATAAGGACACCCCAATGGTTGTGTGTCTCATGGCAGCAGCCTCAAGAAAGGTGTTTTTCTGGTGAGCCTGTGAATGAGCTACGTAATTGCAGCAGCAGTAAAGGAGGTCTCAGCTCCAGTTTGGGGCTGTGGGAAAGGCTTCTTACCTTAGCTTCCCCCTTAAAGATGGGAAATCTGTGGCACAAAAGAACTGTAAGAGCAGCAGGGTTAGATTTCTGTCACCTTGGAACGCAGATTAGCAAGGCGAGCTGTCAAGTGAGCATGAGATATCCTCTGCACATGCTGTCACGCTAGATGCCAGAGGGACATTCCTGGCTCCTTGGTGACTGCTGCTAGCAAGACCTCAGCCTGGCCGTGACTTTTCCAAGTTTCAGTTTGCGATTGCAAAATCCACTCGTTTCTTTCTCTCTCTGTCTCCCTCTCTTCTCTTCTTGTTTTCCTCTCTGTCATTCCTGTTTCTGCTGCTGTACTCCAAGGAGGGAATTAGAGCTTGCAATGCCTGAAAAAACTCCTGCTTGTGGCTGGATTTTGCTTGCTCTAACCTAGTGCCTACGTGAGATACACCCCTTCTGACGGTATCTGAATCCCAGAAAGAAGAACTGGTGTCTTGATAATCTGCACTTGAAAGTAAGTTCGTAGCCTGTTTTAATGTGTATTCAAAGCATACTAGCTGTCCTTGAATAAAACCAAGTGCTGACAAGCTCATTTTCTAGAATAAGAGTATCCATGTTTTGGCATGAACAGGAGGATAGCTATTACTGATGAGCTCCATGTGCAGACAAGTTAGTACAGCTAGCGAGGGCTGAAAGGAGCCGAGGCATGACTGAGCCTCATAATTAGACCTAGATTAGACTTTTGCCGGAGGGGAAGGCAAGACAAGAACAGCTCTGAGCTCCTATCGTCGCCTGTAGTGTTTGAACACGGAGGCATCCCTCGCCGTCCCAGTGAGCCAGCAACACCCAGCCGGGCTGGAACGAAGCCCCGTTATCTCTACGGGAGCATTGCTACAGGGCAGGCGTGGGCTTGTGCAAGGCTGTGCTCTGCGGCAGGACCGTACCGGCACAGGTTTTCTCCACAGCCACTCTTCTCCACACCCAGGAGGGCTCAGGGGCAGCGGAAGCTGAAGTCCCCACTTCCTGATGGCACGGGCACCTGAGGCCACCTCCAGAGAAGGTGCTCGTCCTCCCCTTGAGTTCAAGCCCCGGACACTGCGGCCTTGGCCCGTGGGGGTCCCTGGGGCCACCCCACAGCTAACAGCACGTGAACCCCGGGCTGGGCTCGCAGGGGTGCACGGTGTGGAGCTGCACTGTACGTCTCTTTTGAGTCCAGAACAGGCCTCGTTTGGGATTTTTAGTACGGCAGAGGTAGCTTTGCTCCTGGGTCTTTGTAATCAGCATTTCCCTGTTGTACCCAGTGAAGTCAAGGTTAGCTTATACCATTTCTTCTGGTCTGTGGCTCATCACAAACTGCTCGTTTTGACTAAACAGTTACCTCCCGCGCTGCAGGCCGGTCGCATACCTCTGGATCAGACACTGTGAAGGATTTTCTGCCCTCTCTCATTTCTGTGGGCGAAGGATCGTTGCAGATGGGAAGAGATTTCTTGCACAAATGCTGGTTTTAAATTTGCTTTTTGCTGTTTGCTAAGCCTTCATACAGACTTTGGGCAAAGTTAACAAGGTGATAGTTAGCTTAGTGCATTCTGTGTGAAATCTTGAACAAACCAGGAAAGATTGTAAATACTAAGCGTGGTGATTAGATTAGATCACTTCAGGGTTTCAGCCTCCCCAGAATAAACATCTGCTTCCAATATCATAAATAGCAAGGTGCTGCACTTTAGGCCAACATGGCCTTGATCCAAGGGAATGTCATTGTTTACCACTTCTTTTATGTATCTTCCTTTGCTTTTCAATCTATATCACGCTGTACTTGTGTGTGTGCCCTTCTCTTGTTTCTTTTCAGCCATGTAGGAGTATGTATTGTGGTTGCTCAGTATTGAGTGCTTCTGTTGCTTGTTATTGAATTGCTAGCTCCGGTGTCGTTCCAGTTAAGCTCTATGTACCTTTTGTCTTTGAAAATCAATGGAGAGCAAATTAAAAAAGAACTAGTTTCCACTGGTACCTTTAATTTAAATAAATAAATAAATACATTTTAAAATGTTCCTTTTATGTTTGCTCATGACGAGAGAGGTTTCTAGGGAGGCCTGTCTGGGAGACAAAATAAGTTCTGTGCTCTCAATAAGCATTAGGACCCTTTTTTTCCTTTAGAAAACCTTGGGTGTCTCATAGCCACTCTCATCCACCCAGAAATAAAATATTGCAGGGCAATGTTTTGTTTACAGCAGATGTTGCCTTCTGCTGCAGTCTTGATGTACAAACAAGTCAAGGGTCTTGGGAATTCTCCTGGGATCTTAGGGAAGAATTATCTGAGGTTAGCCACTGAAGGCTGCGTTTGTGCTGCAGGTATGGCAGAACAGGTAGAAGGAAGCACCTGAGGTGGCTTATTGCTAGCACCGTCCTGTCAGGAGCGAGGGGGTACGGGTCCAGATGTGTGATGATAACAGGAAAAATCAGGCTGCAGCAAGTTCAGGCTCCTCCGGGACTTTGGAAAATGCTGAGATCTTGCTCGTTTAAACACTGCAGTGAGCTGGGAGCCTTGCAGAATTGGATTTGCCAGAGAAGATGGTTTGCTTAAGTTCCCTTAAAACAGGGGGGGAAAAAGAAACATACTGAAAATAATTGAGTTTCTGGTGCTTTAAAAGCTTTTTAATGTTCTTCAAGTTCTTTTTTTTGTGTGAAAGTATGTCCTTTTGATTGCAGTTCAGGCTTAGCAGAGTACAGTACATCTTGCTACAGAATGAGTAAATGGGCTCTGTTCTGCATCTGCTGTTGAATGACAATGTTGAAGCATGCCTTGGCTTATCAGTGAAGGCTGCCTAATGTATTCAACCCAGCCTACCTGAGCATGCTCTGCAGCAGCAAACCCAATTAACTATTTTCGTACCTGCTGTATAAATGATTTTAGCAGTTATAGTGGTGCTTCATTTTATAGCATTTCAGTAAGACATGCCAGAGTGTGCACTGGCCATTTGTCGCACACCTCCGTTGCTCTCTGCAGCCCAGAAAATGCACCAGGAGCTTGCCACGGCACAGCCTGGCAAGGCGGCTCATGAGCAGAGTGTGGCTCATTAGCTTTACATTCATTAGTTTCTAAAAGCCTTCTGAATCAGATTTGAGGGCATGAGGAAGAGATTTACAGTCTATCCTACCAGTGTGACAGAATGTTCCTAGTCAAAAAAGAGAAAATGAGCCTCCGTGGACCATTCTAGGGGGTTTTATTGTTTAGCTGTTGTTTTTCAAGATGCCTCAAACTATTTGGTGTTGTGTTTGTCTGTTATCTTCAACTCAGTCCTCCCACAAAAAGGCAAATACCTGCTTTTACTGAATTATTAACAACAATAGATGGAGCTTACGTATCAATGAAAATTATGGACGTTTCCCAAGGCAATTGATTTAAACGGAGTTAAATTTAGTGGAAGCTTCTATTGGTATAATGAATGCTCATTATAGAGCCTAATGTGCTTTAAGGGCTTGAAAACCTTCTCAGTAGGGAACTCTGGCTGCTGTTTTCCAGCAGAGGCACAGATGCTGTACCGTGGTACTGCTGTCACTACAACCATATTCCATCGCTATGCCGGAACATTTGTCTTTAACCTTGTGTGTTTTTTTCTTCCTCTTGCAGAAGACCACCTCCCAGCTGGCTTCCCAACCATTGATATGGGCCCACAGCTGAAGGTGGTGGAAAAGGCCCGCACAGCCACAATGCTCTGTGCTGCCAGCGGTAACCCTGATCCTGAAATCTCCTGGTTCAAGGACTTCCTGCCTGTCGACACTGCAACTAGCAATGGGAGAATCAAGCAGCTCCGCTCGGGTAAGGTAGCAAAGCAAGTAAGCTTCTCCTACCTCCTCACTCTTCCTCCCTTTTCTATTGACTTGATACTATTATTTTTCCTCGTGATGCTGAAATGCAATTCTAAATTCAAACGTCAATTTGATTTGAGCTTGTTTCTTTTACAATGTGAAAACAGTCTGGGGAGCTGATCCCGTCTATCAGGATATCACGGCTTGTTATAAGGAGAGATTGGCATGGACATTGCTTGTGGAAGATCGCCTGGATTTCCTCTTCTGTAGAGTGTCTTGACATTGCCCCAAATCCTTGGAAGGCTCAGACATTTCACTACCAACTCAGCAGGTCTCAGCTACTTTTAATGGAAGCACAGTGCAAATCAGTATAATGAGATACTGGTTGAGGTTTTACAATCAGTGGTCATGTACTACTTCACTCCTTACATAGACTCTGCAAGACAATGCTCTGCTTGCTGTTGAGATCTTTATCACTCTTGCTATGTGACACCACAAGAGTAAAGAAAAATCCAAGAAGCAACAATCCTATGGATTTCAAAGGAAGGTGGACGCAGTTTTGATATATGTCATTTCTTTTTTATTATTTGATAAGCTGAATACTAGCTTAGAAATACAGACAGTTAGTTCTTGTGGGTGGCTAAGAATGCACTCATTTTAGTAAGGAATTCTTGTTTTTCTGCTGCACTGTTTGGTCTCTCAGGACTGTGTAAGGCCCGCTAGAGAATTAAAGAAAGTAAAACATTGCTCTATTCACTTGATGAAATGCAGCTCCCCAGCATGAATTGCAGTGGATATTTAACAATGCACAGCATTACTACATAGCAGCTTTAGCCTGGGGGAAAAAGTCCGTGGTATCCTACTGAAAGTACAGAAGGACCAGAGCTGGAGTGGCTTTGGTCTGGAAAGGTCTCGTGCTTAAATAAGAGGCAGAATGCATTGCCTGGCTGTGATGTTTCTCTGGGCACTCAAAAACCATTTGTTACGAGTGCTGCTGCCAGGGCAACACCACCTTCCTCCTAGCAAGGTGAACGTCTTGACACATTTCCCCATAGCAGGAGCCCTCTGCATAAATCTGATGATGCTTGGATGATAAGAAGTAGGCTTTTACTTGGGGGAGTGGGTAATGAGACATCACTCTTGTCAAAAATAGAACCCAGCCTGACACTCCTGATCCCACCTTGATGTACCAGTGAGCGCTAATTATACTAATGCATTTATAGCTTATGAAATTTCCCAGTGACCTTTAACTTATCTCCCCCACAACATGGTTTAATCTTGATCTGTTTGTGCTGAAAGAAAATATCACACTTGTTAATTATTCTGAGAAGCTTTAGGAAGCAGCAATAGGAAAGTGCACATGGATGTGTTTCACTTCATAGCTGACTAAATCAGCATCAGAAATTACCATAAATGAGCAGCAAGGCAGCTCCTGATGCACTTGCTGTATGTTCTCCAGCCTCCTTTTCGCAGGCACTTGGCTGCCTCTCTACCAGCTGCTTCACAAGTTTAGTGAGATAGAAAGTTTAAAAACAAACCAGTAAACTCTGTCACTGTGTCCAAGTTTGGTTCCTATTCGCTGTTCTTCAGCAACATCTCAATTGAATATTTCACCTGGGATTCAAACTCTAGAGCTGGCTGCTTGCTGAAGACACAGTAATTACCAAGGGAGGTGTCAAGGGAACCTTTTAGAAATCAATGAGCAGCACACATCCTCAGACTTGCGAAAGAAATTGATTAGCTCTCTAATGTAGTAAGGGAGGTTTCCACAGTTCAGTGCAAGAGACTTCCAGATATGAGTGAAGTTTTATTTTTAGGGACGTGGTGATATGATGCCAAGATTGACCAAGACTCTGGTTCCACCCTGGCATGAGTCGGGAGCAAGAAATTTACCCTTTTTCATAGGCCAGAGCTTCGATCCTTGCTGGTGTTTGTGGCTTTTTCCTATACTTGTGGTTGATACAAAGTTGGGCCTGCCCTTTGATGTGCCTGGGCCCCGCTTACCTGACTGCAGTCACCCTGTGTGAGCAATGCGATGGGTTGGGCAGTCTCCGATCCATTCTGCAAGGTGCTAATTGAGCTCTCCAGCATTACACCTAGTGGGGCAGAGTTGTTTTTCAAAGAAAAGAAAATTTAAATAGATACCTCGTTATATGAGAGAGTTTAATAGTTTGCAAAGTCTCTGCTCCATTAAGATCATATCTTACAGCCAGCCTGGCATATCTGCATGAATGTGTCAGTTTATACTGTCTCAATCTAAATATACGCTCATTTAATTTCATTTAATTAAAACCCAATAAAACTTAGACAGATGCAATATAGTTAAAATAGTTACAGCACAGTGTCAGCCCAATATTGCATATATAGAGTATCCAACTTTCACCCGGTAAATAATATATTATTATTCAGATGACCTAAATATAGGTCATAAAGGTCAAAGCAGCTTTGGAGTCTAACTTAGAGAGGGAGTTGAGGAATTATTTCATTTCTTTGGGCTCCTAGTGTGGAATAAATAGCTAAAGAAAACGCATGCTTGGGAGAGGTGCTCTATCCTGACACTCACAGTTATGTGGGCTGGCAGTGCTCAGGGGACCTCAGGCAGGTCTTTGAACTCACATGTAGTCAGATCACGTGCCCAGGTGGGCTCTGAACATCAGTTTCTAGAGGTGTGTTCATCTTCTGTCAAGGTATTACAGTTTGTGGTTTAAGACAACCAAGCTGTCGTCTTAGGTTCTTTTAACCCAGGAATAATGGTGTCTGTCAGCAGCAAATACACAATTCATGTCTGCCCTGTGTCCTGCCTTCCCTCATTTGCTAATTGCACCTATATTTGTATATATGCATTTTTCTTATTATTTTCCTGATATTTAGCATAACTCTTTACATTTAGAGGGCTTTTTTCTCCTTTCCCCCCAACACATAGACCTTTCCTCCAGAATAATTCTTAATTCTTTCTTAAGTCCAGCTCTTGGGTAGTTTTGCCAGTACTTGTTGGGGTAATTGCTCTAGAGATGAGAACACAAATAAATACAGGTTTTCATCTCCATTATCACAGATCAAGGCAAAGGCAAGGTCTCTGACTCATGCTGGTTGTAGCAAAATTCTCCCTTGCTCATCTTGCTAGTACTTCCCACCTCTTGTTGAGAGGCTGCTTTTCTGCAAATGCAGTGACTCAGGACAACTCCCTGTTCTCACACAGGGTACATGGCTTCGGTCATTGTTTCTCAGTCATTGACACAGGATCTAAGGCCAGCTCTGGGCTGGGAAACCTCCCTGGCATGCTCGCTCATTTTAAAACCTGTTTGGCTGAACTGGTTTTAAAACTGTCTGGAGATTGTAGTAGCAGAAGATGCGCATGTGAGGGTTCTAGCAGCAAGGGTCAGTGCTACACTTCCAACCATGTTTTAAAATTAGTTGATGATGCGGCAGAAACTTTCTCAATATAGATCAGATTGTACTGATGCTTCACAGCTATTCCATAAAGATTCTTGGATCACAAGCTCCTGAAGACTTCAAAGCAACTCTGATGGTATTCATACTCTCAAAGCTCTTGAATGTTGCCAGTGAGTTTCATATTTGAAGAATTGCTCTTCCACCTTGCTCTTCAGAAGGCTTCTGAACAAAATGTCAAATTAGAATAAATAAATATCCTGAATGTTAGCATACAGATATCTTTGCCGTGTAAGAGTTTCCAGAAATTCAGAGAGCATTGTCATCTTGCATCTATTAAAGAACTTGGTGTTACAACAAGTATCATTCTCTTTTAATCACTGTCAATTAACTGAGTTACAGAACTGTGCCCTAGACCCTAGTGTGGCTTTCAAGCAATTAACTGCAAGTGAAGTATCAGAGAGGGCTCTGCAGGTGGCTTCAGTCACTCTCTGGAAAAGTGTAGGTGCCTCTAACAAAGAAGCAGTGGGAAGCTGCTCACCAGATCATCTCACAGCTTTTGTGCTCTCAGTTACCAGCAAGCATTTTCATTTTAGTCTTGGTCCTATAGGTAGAAGCACTACTTATATGGAAACAAAAGAAATATCCAACATACACAGAACAAACTTGCAAAAAGAGGTGGTGGCTGTGGAATGGCAGTGTGGCTGGTGATTGCCCTAACCTGCTTCGCTGGTCATAGCCAGCACTCAGTACCCAGCAGAAGACATTCAACTCCTGGCAAGCTACAGTTTCGAGTCCAGACATCAGATAGGCATTGACTTGGGATGATGTGTATAAAAACAGCCCAAAAGACTGGGGAGTATTATCCAAAAGGATCAGGAAACCCACAAAAGGATGGATGCTGTCTCACAGAAAGGACTGACTGGACAAAGGTTGAAGCAGTATCATGGCCAACCAATTGGCAGTCGAAGTTTTATGTCCTAGAGGAACCTATACTGCACATCTAGGTCTTGCTGTCTGAGGCATGCGCAGCAGCAGTGGGATTCACACAGACTTGTGGTTGCAACTGGTGGCAAATAGCCAATCTCTAGGATTCAGGTTTGCATTACCGTAATGCCTGGTTGTGGCCAGCAAGAGCCTTGGTTTCTCTCTTTGACATTGCTTTGGAGTGGCTTTTTTTTTGATGGTTTAGGTTCCTATAAAGAAATTGTTTATTGATAGGTCTGGGATCGGTTTGTCTCAGCAGAGTGAAGTCCCTTTTCCAACAGAGCCTCTCCTCCACACTGGGAAATACTGATGCAAGTAATCCCAAGGGGTTTTCCAGCATCATCCTACATTTTGCCTTGCTTTGGTGCATGGCTGTGCACTTCCAGAACAAAGAGGACGTCAGGGTCGGCATTCATTCCTGCTGAAGTGAAAATATAGGGTGTTATTCAGTGCAGGTTATCATAGAGGGGAAATAAGATGTCCTTACTTATAAGTGTTTCAAACCCTTTAAACCACACAAGGAATCGGGTTTAAAATTTGATCTTGGGGTACCCTTTGTATAAAGCAGTCTGGTGATCACAGCACACAAGTTGGCCTCAGAAATGGTTCAAGTGATGACACCTCCATGGCTTGATGGACTTGGCACTCTGTGGCCTATGTGCTGTGATTTGGGCCCTTTGAGAGACATCCTGAAAGGACAGTAGTCACAGATGCGTTGTCATATGATGTGAAGGGAGAACAGGAACTTCCATTCCTTCTGCAGGAGGAAATTTGAGGACCAACAGGAAAGCCTTGTGCACTCTCCCTAATGGTGTCCTCTGAGTGAAAACTGAGTGTCTTAACTTTGCGAAGGTGAGAGAGACCCAGAACAACAGTGTGCTAAATACAGCATGCCTCTCTACTGCTCCCACAAGGGTTGGCTTACATTCGGAGGCCAGAAGAAATGAGACTTAATGCAGGAGAAAATGAGCTGGTCACACCTACGTTTTAGGGAATCTGCTTCAAGTATGCAATTGCTCCTAGAGCCCTATGTAGACAATTGTATATTGGAGGAAGGGTTTAGCCTCTACAGGGAGTAGATTTAAAGATTCGCTGTGAATCTTTTCAGTTCTAGGACAGAACAACAAACCTCATTTAAGCCAGACGAGAGAAGGAAGTCCTGTTTTCTGCCCCTTGGACTTGTGCTCAAAGTCATTGCATGTTCCCGTGGGAAGTGACACACTGTGGTGATGCTTTTCTTAACTCTGAGAGTCGTGGAAGGGGGGCCAGGGAAGGCCCTAGACCAAACAGAACAAAAATATCCCTTGGCAAACTTTCCAAACAGGCAAAGAGAAATAACCCCATTTTCCATGGCTGTGCTATTCCATGCAAGTATGTCTGGGTATAACTGTTCTGTCAAGGGCAGCGGTGGTTACTAAGATAGATAAATAAGCAGCAGATTTATTATTGCAAGGGAGAGATTACCCACAACTTCAGTGACTGCAGGATCTTTCCTGATGCTTCAATCATCTGTGGATAGAACGTGTCAAAAAATATAACCAGACATAAAGTTGAAATGGGGTAATGTCATCTTGGCAGAGGAAAGCGCTAAAATAAGTAGTTTGAATTGCTGTTCCTGCTTACAGAAAGGACTCTGCCTAAAGGAAGGGTAGTTAGGAAAGAAAGAGAATAAGTATAAATATTGTAATTACTTTTTAAGAGGCAAGTTAAACATGCTTAAAATATGCCTTCTTTGTATTTACAGAAATTCTTTTCTGTCTTTCTTTCCCATTGGGTGATCATTGTTGTGGATAGTGGAATGAGCTGTAAATCTGAGATACACGACACTCTTGTATGCGTGCTGGTATTTATTAATCAATACACTGAACATGATTTGACACACTGTGTCCTGTTTAACCCTGTTTTTCTGTCTGTTTAAACTCCTCAGTTTTCTTTGGTAAGTGCTTGGTATTCAGATCCTACAAATCTGCATAAAACCAACACATACCATGAACTGCCTACAGACTCAATCTGCATGAATCTCTCCCTTATACTAACAGCCTTCATGTGTGCAAAATAAGACCAAGGGGACAAAAGTGGGGATTAGAAGGGTTCCCTGCCAATTTGCCCAGCTGGAGCATCTCCCCTTGAATCAGGCATCATTATTGGTTGTGCTCTGAACTCAAGACGCTGACCAGTGGATCCTCCACTTACCTAAACACATGGACCTCATAAAACAAACCTTTAGAGATCGTTGCAACAGGATAACTGAACCAGAGAAGCCCTCCTTATAAGATACTCTTCATTATAGCATGTAAAATTATCTCCAGTGCCTTATAAAGAGGGTAGGGATTCCTTCCTCCAGCTAACATCCAAATTAGGCAGGAATGACAGAGGTCTGGCTAGCGTGCCATTGTTACATTACCAGAAACTACTTCATTTTGAAATGCTTCTCTATGTAAAGTTAATTCTGCATGACACCAATTTCTTTGCCGGAGGGAACCTGATGCAAGGTTTACATGAATGTGGAGAATGGCTCAAAACTGATTTGTTACGCTCTCCCATTAGTTTAATTTCTTTAAGCGAGCAGATTTTGTCCCACTGGTCATTCTAACCTCAAAGCAAAACTGCACCTAGTGCCCGCAACCATGTGCTTTCCACCCCTCTGCCCAGCACACTCACGGTCACACAGCCCTCAGGATGCGCACCCCTTCCGTGTTGTGTAAGGAATGAAGGGGCACCGCACCATCTTCCCAGCGTGTCCTCCATCTCAACTGCTTGAACAGTGGAGTGGGTGAATGCAAGTGGTGAGGCCAGCCAGCAACGCCACCTCGGCAGCTTAGTTCGGCCCCTGTTCCCTGAGGATGGTGGCTGTAATGGTGAGATGCAAGGCTGGGTGCTGCACTCCTGGAAGCGATGAGCTTTACTAACCTCCTGAGAGTGTCACTCTGACTTCTACTGCACATCAGTTTCTTTTTATTTATTCCTGTTGCGCTAATACAAATTCTAGCTTTAAAAAGACTTTCTGCTTTTTAGTTATAATTTTCTTCCTTTCCTCTTTGTACTAATGCTTCTCTCTAATCTTATTTGCATTCAAATTACCTCACCAGGTGGTACACCGATCAGAGGTAAGAATGCTGAAATGCGCCTCCAGTTGTCACATCACTCCATCTCCTGTCTGCCTTGTCCCTTCTCCTCCGGTGTTTCTCATCTCCAGCTTCTACTCTCAGCCCTAACTCTGCCAGCGCTCTCACTCATCTGCACTCTCCCACTAGTGTGTTTATTTTGGTTGGTTTTTAGCGTAACTTCTTGTAGACTCATCCATTGCAATTTTGCACTGTTGAAAGGGGGTTATTCAATGGAAAGTTTGCAACCGGGACAGTGGTCTCCAGCCTACACCACGGGAGGGTTGACATCTCCTGCAGCTCCTGCAAGTCTCTTGAGCTTCCTGCACAGTCGTGGCCTCTGGGGTTTTGTGTCTGGCAGGGGGAGGTTAGATGGATTGCTTTGGTGTAAGTAGGTAACATTTTCACAAGAGAACAGTCAAATTCCTCTCTGCTGCTGCTGACAGGCATGAAACTCTAATCAGAAGGAGATAAATTCTTGAAAGTTTGAGCAAATTTGGCTCTGGGATACAGAGCACCTTTGTTTGCGTTGCTTGTGTTTGCCTTTCAACTGTGCTAACCTTCCAGTGCGGCAGCAGAATGGAGAACCGCAGCCCCTAGATCCCCCTTTCTGAGCCAGACATACCGGTGTTGCTTTGTAGCACAAAGATTCGCTTAAATAGATGAATCAGAAACACATCTGGTTGCTTTAAGCCTTCATTAATTAAACCCACCTATGGTTTGACAGTCCAGTGTACACAGTCCCTGGCTAGTTTTCACAGCCTGTATGCACCAGTAATGACTTTCCAATTGGAGTGTTCTCTTTCCTAGCCTAAACGCTCAAAGCTGTCCCTTTATATTAACTTTAGAGTGTTAATCAGCGCTACAGGCTAAGGCTCTCCTGAGTTCTCTTGTGATTTTGGTTACCCCTGCTGACTGACCCCTGGGTTTCTCGACAGAATGACTACAACCTACAAACCGACACAACCTCATTCGTTCAGTTTTCCCCTTTTCCCCTTTCCTCCCCCTTTTCCCTGAATCACTGCTGGAAGTTAATAATCTGACTCTCTGGAACTGGTTCTGTTGCTGGGGGTTAATGTTTTCAGCTCCCGTTAAGTGATTTTAGAGCAAATGTGAATTGCTGTTTGATGTGTATTTGCATTAAGTTGCCTCTGTAGCAAATCTGGGTCAGGGGAAAAGACTGCAAGCCTTATTTTGCTATGAATGGGCTTATGTATCTGTCATTCCTCCCTTTGGAACGCTCGAGATTGACAGCTGTGATGTTACAAGCTCCTTAAACTATTTCTTCATCTCCTATTCCTATTGCAAATCCTAAAACGAAATGACAGATTGAATGCTAACTAGCCGAGCGCTCTGAGCTCCCAGCCTCGTATGCAGCATGCGCAGCGTAGCCATCCCGGGGCCTCCCCACGCGCTCGCTGCACGCTCACCCTGTCTGATGACATTAGTGACTCAGCACCAGAACCGCGTGGATGCTCCATACGTCCTGCTTGGGAACTGAGCACATCTCTGTGAGAAAGAACCATCCATCTCATAAAACATAAGTTCCCCGCACCCCCAACCCCCTTCCCACCTCCGTTTGAGTCCTGATGAGGTATTTTAAGAATGTTCTTGACATTATTTAAAATATATGTGTCCTGTTTGAATGTCAAAGATGACATTTCTTTGAGAGCAAACAGAAGCCACGTGCTGCTCTCTGGCTTCTCCCAGAGGATTTCTGTCAGCCTAATGCCTTTTATTTAAAACGGAGGTCACTGAATTTCTAAAGATAACGACAGATTAGATGAAAGTGCTTTGTGATGGTGAGGTTGTGTCCATGTAGAAGTGACTGTTCTGCCATGTTCTATACCCAGCTGCACTCTTGTTCCTCATTAAGGTAAGTTGGATGCTTTGGAATCCATTAATTTGGTCTGAAAGGAAGGGTGAACTAATGACTCTTAACGAACCCTTTTGGTAATAATGTTGGGGGTGGGGGGCGGATTTAGTTTGATTTAATTGCTGCTGTGACTGTGTCACTAGGAGCTTTGTGTACGGAGTCCTTGGGCAGTTTGAGCGTTACCCAAGGCCTTTGTGCCAGACCTACTCACAGGGAGCAGCGTGGGGTTAGCAAGGGGATGACCTAATAACTTCTTCCATGCACACCTCACCAAACAGGAGAAGATCTTTCTAACCATCTTGTTTGATCTTAGTTTGATCTTATTTGGTCCTTTTTGTCCAAGACATCTCTGGCTTCACTGAAATGGGAGGAGATCCCATCTATAATTCATAAATCTCACTTTGTAGCTTAACTCTTTACCCCTCAGGGACTGCCCCGGGTACTAATTAAATCTCGAAATCCCTATTTGTTCGTCAGAAAGACATGGAGCTGGCAGGTGCCGATTACATTAGGCAATAGCTGGCTTCTTAAGGGACCCACAGATGGTATCAGCAACTCCATGTTTAAGCAAGTTATGCCTGATTCTTATTTTCAAAGTAGAAAATAAGGTGTTCATTTCTAGCATTTCTCTGGAATTGAACTCACTCAACCTTGTGTGAAACCTGGCTGCATTTTCCTGCCCCAGGCTGTAAGAGACAGCAGAGCACAGTTGTGTTTCAGGTGGGTGCTGGATTGAACAGGCATTAGATCGGATGCACATGAGGAGGTAAAGAACTATCATCATCTCAGACGTTATTCCTCTGCAGTCAGATTTATTTGTTACTTTTCTGTCACCACAGGAAATATCTGAGGTTCCTATACATAAGAGTATTTCTTCCCAGCAGACGTCAGCATAGCAGAGGTCTGTCTGAATTAACTTTAGATCAGCTCACTTGGGTGTCAGAAGCTGTCTGTCTGAGAAGCCAGGTAAACACCCGCACCGACTTCTGTGTAGCTGCAGCTAAACCTTTCCCAGTCCCAAGTGAACTGGTTTTAAATATAGCTTCAGTATATCTATGCTATCCTGCGAGCTGGAGCATGAAGCTATCCAGAGAGATTAGAGGAAGCTAAAAGAATTTTGCTGTCTTTTTGAGCATACATTTGTACATTTGATTGCACTTTTTATATGATAGGATTTTTCCTGTTTCCTTAGCTTTTTCAGTCACATACACAAAAAAAGGAAAACAATTTAAAAACAGGAAGATATGTCTGAAGGAGCAGACAGTGTCAGGGGGGTGGTTGGGGGGGCTGCAGTGCCTGGGAATGTTTGTAATGCCGTGTTTCTTGCTGTCTGGATTCAGATTGACTCATGTCCCTTTAGAAGCACACACAGAGGTGATACTGCGCGTTTGACAGTGCTGTAGTTTTGCTTCTGACACAGAGTCCCCTGAGATCTCCTGTACCTGCTGGTGAGAGATCAGAGCATCCTGAAGCTCCGCTGTCTAACAGGAGACCTCATGCTGCCGAGCATATTGGATCTCCTCTCCTCCCTCTCTGCCCGAGTCCAGCTCGGTGGCAGTGATTGGGTGCCATCAGCAGCTGCCTCTGGTGCACAGGAGAGTGATTTCTCAACAGCACTGCCATCCAGAACAGGCCCCTTGCATGCCAATCACTGGCCTCTCAGGCGTAATTAACATAATGAACGCTAACAATGAAAATATATTTGTAGTTATCTTGTTTGCATAATTGGCACTGCTGATGGCTAGTGGAGGCTAGGTGCGTTCCTCTGTAACAGCTGGAAGGTGCTGCTGTTACAAATTACAAAAAATAGTGAATATGGGAAGTGTTTATTTTCATTACTAGTGACTCTTGCATGGTTTTGGAGTCTTTCAGCTTTTCACAGCTCCCAAGGCAAGTGTTGATTGTCTTGGGCAGCAGCCAGGGCATCAAACTCCAACCCCCTTGGCATCAGGGCTCTCACATTGTTCATTTCTCCACTATGATCACACTTACAGATCTCTTCTGGTCTGGCCTTGGCTCTGGCCCTGCTCCACAGCTCCCTGGATTTTGTTAGGAGGGTTCTTCTCTGGGAGGGAATTTTTAGCAGAAGAGGGACTGGGACCCTGAGCAGTGGCTGAAGGGATGGCTAAGAATGCTGCTTCAGGGGATGCTGCACACTGGATGGGCAAAATTTACCTGTTCCCAGCTACCTGGAAGGAAGGGCCCTGGTCACATAGCTCAGTTCGTTAACACCTGCATTACAAATGCTTCCTTTAGACGAGCACTGTGACTGCAGCCTGGTTCGTCTGACTCCTGGATACTTGTGGGAGCATTTAATTACGTGTCTAATTTTACAACCAGGGCAAAAGGGCTCTGTGAGCCAGGGGGGCGCTGGCTGCGAATACCCTGCTAGAGAAACAGAGCTGCTCCTGCTGCCAGGGACGGAGCTCCCACTGCAATAGATGCAGAGCAGTGGTGCCCCGCGAGCTGCCATGCTCTGCTCCGTGCTGTGCTCTTTGGGTGCGTGTGCTCTCTTCTCCTGATGAGCTATGGAGCAGAATTTCAGAGAGATCAATTTGTATGGCAGCTCAGAGCTTTTACATTTGGTTTGTCACCTAGAGGAGAGAGTTGACAAGCCCTCCATGGTTCAACAGTACCCAGTGCTGCCAAAAAGTGGCCCTTATCAGGATTTGCCTTCCCCATGCTCTGTGCAGTGCACTTTTTAAATGCCTCTTTTAAACACTGTCACTGCAACTAATGATTCTGCCTGAGCAGAAGTATATTTGAATAGATAAGCATCTTGGAGAGCTGCTAACGGGGATGCTGTCTGTGCCCGAGTTTAAAGAGCAAAAAAAGAAGCTAGTAAAGGAGGGAAGGGACTGGCAAAGAGATAGCAGCACAGAGTAAAGGACCTACAAGGCATGCTTGTCAGTCAGCACAGCCTCCTTCTGCCCTCATAAGGCTCTGCCTTGTCACCATTCTCCCTGGCGCTGGAGAGCAGCCAGGGGTTTTTCTCAGGAGCTGACAGCAATCTGATAAGCTGAGATGTGTTATCGGGAACAAATCTGAGCTGCAAGCGAGACTGATGGGGCATCGCAGCACAGTGAGGAATGGCTGCCCCTCTTCTGCTGGAGCCCCGCTGCAGTTCAGGCTGCTTCGGAGGCAGCAGAGTTCGGGTGCTGCTCGGTGGGGAGAGGTTTTGCTCTGATGTGCATGTACCACTGCAGAGCCCCACCAGCTCCCAAACAAGGTGTTTGCTGCTCCTCCCTATATGCCTGTGCGTGTCCTGATGGTAGATGGTCCTCATGCATCTGCTGAAGCTGTGCTATCTGATTGCACGTCAGGACTCAGCTGTGCAAATGAGAAGGCACCTGGCACAGGAGCACTCAAGGAATCCGGATGAGAAGTCTTCTGTGACATCCTGTGTGAACAAGACCTTACTCAGCAACTTGCACAACATAAATCCCAAGTAATGAATAAAAGTAAATCAGCCTGCCTAGCCCTAGTTTGCAGAGGCACAGAATATTATAAGATGAAAAGCTGGCAGGGCTAGGAATAGAAATCAGGTCTCCACATTCCCAGTCCTTTGCAGCTGTCAAAGCAGATTTCCCTGCACTGTTGAGGGTCTTCGGATGAACTTCAGGGACAGGAACTGCTCAGGACTTGGTTCTTCATTGTTTGTGGGTCCTCATGTCCTGTCCAGCCTAGGCTTGAATTTTCCAAGAGGTGAAGCTATTGCCTTTCTCTGGGATCACGAAACCAAGGCCTGGAGCAGTTGCATTTACTGTCTCCAGCTTGCAGATCCCAGCAATGCTTGAGCTTCTTAACTTTGTTCATAAATCTCTGTACCCCGAGACATGCTGTACTTTCCTGTATCCATCATTTAGTTGTAGGCTGTTCTTCAAGAAAACAGCCCCTTTAGTCCCACTGACTGTCATCAGTGCGCTGTTATGCTTTCCCTTTGTGCTAGCTGTTAGCTGTACTAAGGGCTTTTTATGTTCGTCTAATGATGATTTATTGTATTAACTGTTTTCTTTCTGGTTCAGTTGAGAGGTTTGCTTTAACTTCCTTCCTGCTTTCTGGGTTCTCTCCTGCTCCTGACATGCCACGGTTTGAAGAATCGTGCCAACCCAAACAGAACCAGAATCCCTTGCCCAGCAACCCTGAGCATTTGTAGACAGTTGCTGACATACATTACATGTTTATAGTATGATTCCAGAAACCAGTCTGCTCTGGCTGCAGAATGGACAGGCAATAACAACATGTCACTCCTCTCTGTCGTCCTTTTCTTCATCCTCTTGTGTTTTGCTCTTCTCCCTCCAGCGCTGGTGTTGATGTCCCTAGAGATAAAGAATAGTATGACTAACTGGCATTTAAGAGGCATGGTGATCACAAGATTGCATATGTATAAAGGATATAAATACCAGTGATGTGTATTAAACGGCTAATAGGAGCATATCAAAAGGTGTATCTGCATGGCAGTTATCTGGGGATCTTGCTCTTTTCTAGGCAGACACCTCTGCCTGTCACCTGAAGCTGACACTGCTTTCAGCCCAGCCAGCTGATGTGGGCTGCAGGCTAAATCTGAGAGAGGCTTTTGGTCAGGGTGATGACATCCATGTTTTATTTTTAAAGCTTGGGTATGTTTTGCAGCAAACAACTTTTGCCAGCCTGTTGCAAGCACAGAAAATGAACTCTGCAGCACACATACGCCCATAGAGTAATGTGCGGAAATTAGGAAGGGGCTAATACGCGGTGAGCTCCAGGAGAACCATCCTGATAGAGAGCATAACCAGGCTGTGGCATAAATTCTGTGAGGAAGTGGTGAAAGACCTATCACTCAGCGCATTTAAAATGGGATTGGACAGAACACAAGTACATTACAACAGGGAGCATTGCTGCCCTGGCCCCCAGGGATGCACAAGATAACCTAATCCTAATAGGTCTTTTCCATTTCTAGATTCTCTGATTCTCTGTATCTTGTCAGTGCTGGGAAGCTTCCTCCTTCTCCACTGCCTGTCATGCCACTGCCTGCTTGAAGATGTTTTTCGCAGGCAGCATGTAGAAATTCAGTGTTCTCCCTAAATTAAGCAGGAGTGCTCTGCAGGCTTCGGGCTGTGGGTGTCCAGAGAGCGCCGGGGCTAGGGAAAGCTGGCAGCTTCTTTTGTTAGTAGGTGGAAAGACTCCTGCAAACAAGCTTTCTGTGTCTAGCTGAAGCCTCATTTCCAGCACTAATGCAACAATAGGGAGGGCTCTGTACATCTTTTTATTATATGGCAGAACCCAGGGAAGTTCATTTTTCCCCATGACATATAGCCTTATGCGACAGTCTCAATTTATCCTTCTAAATAATGTAGGTGGCAGTGGTTGATTCACATTAGTTTTTCTTCTGTTCTGATGATATGAAAAACTCAGTTTGACCTCTGCAGCTTGAACCAGCGAGAAGGGGGAAGGCAATTTCACCAGCTATGCTCAGTGCCACTCTCAGTGGTCGTTTTGAACCGTGGCAGGCAGAAATGAGTTCAAATCCTTACAAGCAAAGGGGTTAATGTTCTCTTTTAGTTCAGTATATGGTTTGTGAGCAGAGTTCCTGTCTTACAGGCAATCCTAACCAGCAGAGTCTGAGCACTTGGAGGCACTTTAAAAATTGCTGCCACATTGCCTGGGGAAAGCAGGCTGAGCAACAGCCGCTTCGGTGTCTGGCCAACGGCCGTTTGCTCCTGCCGTGCCAGCTTGCTGTCATAGGCATCCTGCCTCTTTCTTTCTCTTCACCTCCATCTTTCAGTCTACATATGGGGCCCCACTAGCGGAGTTCAGATGTGACCAGCTTTGCGGTCATCTGCGCTAGGTGAGAAGCAGAGCTGGATGAAAGGCCAGCCTCCCAGGCCAAGTGGTGCTGGACGCGGGTGGACTAGGCTGAGCAGGTGCGAGAAAAGCACCTTAGACCAGAGCTCGCTTGCGCGTCATGGGAACTGCAGAGGTTCCCCATGTAAATTACTGTAGTGTGTGCTCTGGCAATTATTGCAATTATTTCATGTGCCCCTGGTGCATCTGGCATTTCAGGGATGGGATCAGGTCGTGTCCTGAGGAATCTGCAGTCTGGGCTTAGCAAATGTTCCTGACCCATGGCTGGAGGGATGAAGGGACGGTGGCTTTCACGCGAGCATCATGCTGCAAAATGCATGTATTGCATTGGTGTATTTACTTAATGTCTCAAACTGAGTTTCTAATTATTTTATATTGAGTGTAATCCAATCTGAAAGTACAAGGAGATCACTGACAGAGAAAGCTGATGAAAGGCGAAGTGTTTTTTTCTCAAAAAGGGGATGTCTGCTGGGAGGAGGGGTAGTGAGGTGGGAGAGATGGGACTCTGCCAGTTTCTGCAGGAAGGTCGCAATTTGTTGAGCATTGGCTAGGCTTTGTGTGCATCAGATAAGAAACAAACAGCTACAGTTAGTGGGCTTTGTGTTTAGCTGTTTTGATTAAAGGCTTGTTAAAGGTCTTTTTATTAGATGGAGTCTTATACCAAGCTGTAATTAGTACATGTGTATGTGTATGTTTTTTTCCTTTATTGAAGCAATGAATATAAGTGGTTGGGGTGGTTGGAAATGCATCGGTAACTGGTTCCCTGTGCATTAAAAAAAGAATAATAATCAATTTCACAAGCTTCTAACAGCAGACTGGGTACCTTGTGGAGGCATGCTCGTACCCTGTGGGTCCAGGGAACAACAACACAGTATATTTATCCAGGAAGATACTTTAAAAGCGTGGGGCATGGCCTTCCTTTTCTGAGGCTGTCTGTTCAATTACCAGATTTGCCATAACCTGAATTGTATGTCATCTTGTTTGTGCACAGGAGCTCTGCAAATAGAGAACAGCGAGGAGTCGGACCAAGGCAAATATGAATGTGTTGCAACCAACAGCGCAGGAACCCGCTACTCTGCCCCAGCTAACCTGTATGTTCGAGGTAAGAGCAGCTTCCACCCAAGGGGGTCACTCTCCTCCCACCTAAAGAGCTCCATGGCTTTCAGCAAAGGAGTGTGTTCCCAATTAGTGCCCTGATCACACTTTGTGGATTGTGCAGTGTGGCCATTTGCTCAAAAAATGGCAAATGAAGTTCAAGGATATTGTTGATCCACACTGGGTTTGACTCATGTTTGCTGGAAATCTGTTTTCGCTGTTTACACGGTGTTCTGTAAAATGCTGAAATATGAGTGGAATTGGAATCCCTTTCTCCCTTGAACTCCTTAGCTTTGTGTCACAGCTATTTTAATTGGGATCGAGGGGTGCTTAATCCTCTTAGTATAAACTAACCTTTGGTGAAGTTGTATAAAACCAGTCATGGTCTGATGAGCCAGCTGTAGGTGAGCTGGTATTTAGGCCTCTGCTTTGGAATGTGTATCTTTAAAAACTGAACAGCTTTTTTGGAGTTGTCCTAATCCATCTTATATGCATCAATGATTGAGCCTCTGGGTGTTAATGGCTCACACTGGGAACATGCTGGAAATTAGTTGCAATTCATTTAAAGTGATTTTCTAATGGTTGTGCTATGTTGCTGATTTAAAACTATTTTCAACGTATCAGAAAAACTAGGTTTTACATCAGGACGGTCTTTTGCCACTTTTCTTTTTCTACATTTAAGGTGTTTGAGTTAGCCTGGAGAAAAGCAAGGGCTAAATCCACTGTACACTTTCTGTTAATTTCAGCAAGAAAAATTGTTCTGCTTCACATGAAGCTCTGTATAACCAGAGCCACTAGTCAGGACCCCCTGGGAAATGTAGTTATGGATTTTCCCAAGAAGAGAAAGAAGATTCTTGTGCTGGTGCTGCAACCATTGTTTGTTAGGAAGTTAGAACCAGATTTTATGTCCACATAGTAAATCAACTGTCTAATAATAAAATCTCATCTTCATTTCTTCCTTCCTCTGTTTTGAAGAAAGAAAAATACAATCTTAAAGCTGTATGCGTTAGTTAGTATGGAAAGAGGACATGATCATGATTAATTCTTCACATGCTGTGTGTTTGCTCCTAGAGGTGGCTTCTGGCATCGTCTTCTTTACTTTTTCTGGGGGACTGCTTTTTTATTTTGCAGACTAATTTGGATTATGAGAGTCTTTGGAAGACTGAAGTATCCAATTAAGCACATTCAGAAGATGAAGCTGTATCTGTGCAGTGGAATCACTCATTTCACTCTCACAATGTAATTATGGATGATTTTAAACTCCCTGTATTCTTCCAAGTTCATTTTTCAGGCAAGCTGTACTAAAACTCATCCCAGATTGTCCCTTTGCACTCTAAGGGAAAGGATCCTAGCTACCAAGTTGGCTGTTGTTGCATAGGTTTGTGTGGATACCCAGCTGTTTTGCTGTGGTGTTTTGGGATGATTTGCTTCCTGTGACATGCTCAGACTCTCAATGCTCTGTTTTCTAGAGACATGTGGCTGAAAATAGGCACAGCAACTTCAAGAGGTAGAAAAAACTCCTCTTACAGTGTTCTGGTTTCTTTCTAATGAATGCTTTTTATTTAGCAAGTGAATCCCGTAAGCCTGAGGAATGTACTGAATTTTGCACTTGACTTGCTGCCCGGCAAGGTTCATCTGTCCTGTTTAGGCTAGGCCTGGGCCTTGGATGGTTTGCACATGCAAGAGGATCCTGACGTTCACTGAAGAAAGCATGTTCTTAGACGTATGCCTTGCTGTTAACCATCATTTTCTTACACATAAATTTTTGGAAGAAGCTTTTTTATTGCACATAATCTTTACAATGTCAGTCTCTAGCCTGTGTGATCCTGATAAAGCTCTGCTGTATATTTAAGACAGGATACCCCATAAATTACTTTCACATGAAATTCACTGTGCGTGCTAGGTCCTAGATAGTACTTCTGCTTACATCTTGTGCTTACAGCTTCTGATAGCTAATGTTGTACAAAAAAAAAAAATTATTGCTGTATTACCTAATGACTTCACAAAGCTAGTCAAACCAAGAACAGTATTTTATTTCTTTAACAAGAAAGGGAAAAAATGGAAATATCTTACTTGTTCATGTCTGGGATGCAGAATAAAGAATCCCTGGTGTCGTTTCCCTGTGATTGTCCTACAGTATTGTCATTAGAGGAATCAGTGACTTCCAGTTGGGTCTTTAGTAAATGCCTGCATCTTTACTACAGAAGATGTTAATTAATGCTAAATTACAGTGGAAATTAAGTGTGTCAGCTGCACCACCACCACTGCATAGTGGTTTTGTAATGATTGACCTCATTGTGGTGAATACCCAGGAAGTTAGGCTCTTTCTGGGAAAGCATGGCTGAGCACTGCTGCTCCTGTAGTTATATTAGCAGCAGTACTAATTTCCGCCCTGTGTAATTCTCAGGAGTGCTTGTACCTGCTCTCATTTACAGCCTATTGTTTTTTTAATAGTTCAAATGTTTGTTTATCTCTTGACTCTTGGGGTTTATGTTTTTGATAATGTCCTCCCCTTTCCCAGCCTCCCAGGTAATCCTGTGTGGGTGTGCTGTGTTAGAAAGTACAGGCTCATTAGCATCTTTATCGTACTTTTCACACTAACAAAGGAGGATACTGGTGGCTGAGAAGGAGCATCCAGGCACTGCTCAGGGCTTCCTATATCAATGAAAGAACAGGAGGAGGAAGGAGCAGGATACGCCAGTGTCTTGTCTCTGTGAATCCTTCAGAGCCAGCACTTCTGCACAGATGGACTTCATTAAAAGTTAAAACATTTCCACACCAGGGATTTGTAAAGGAAAATGGATGCATTTTCCTTGAAGCTATTATTTTCATCTTACTAAGTGTGCTGGAAAGCAACCCTCATAAGCCTTCTGCTTCTGGACTGACAGGTCTATCTCTCTGCTGCTGCAGAGCTGGGATGGGGCTGGGGAGCAGTGCAGGGAGAGGGCTGCCTCCCGTGGCTGCTCTTCAGCCGTCCATGCATGCAGGGTTGCAGGAAACATCCGTACCGTCAGAGGAGCAAGAACAGAGCAAAAGCCAAGCGCAGAGAGCATGCCAGGATGTGGTGGCTACCAACAGGGACTTCAAAAGGGCGCAGCGACATATTCCCATCCCTCCCTGTCAGCACGAGCATGCTTGCCAGTGCTGCTGTGGATGTTGTCGTTCCCACTACAAAGGAGCACTCATGCAGTTGTGGTCCATGGTTACAAGTACCACAGTGTCTCATAACAGTGATTAGATCTGGGACCTGTGGTGCTGGAGAGAGAAGGGAAGGGAATAGAAACGTATGGAAGATATGATTCCTCTAATCCAGAGAGCTTACTGTCTAATTTAGCAACAAAAATCCAAGAAGTTGATTCAAGACATACAAGAAATTGATTTAAGAGTAGAAAGGAGATTGTACCTAGCATGGAAAAAAAGGTAGTTTCATTTCATCATGCTCACTGGGAGTAAAGTATAATGCCACTGATTCACCTAGGCCATTGGGTTTTTATGAATACATTTCACTCTTCATTTGCCTACAGCTTCAGGGACATCTGCACAAAGATGAGTGTTTTCAGCTAGTAGTCTGGTCCTGTGACATGCCTGTGAAGATGGTGGCCTATGTGGTGCTCCCCTCAAAAGAGGCACTGTTATTTGACTCTTTCCCTGTATGAAAGGTCTTTCCTGCCCTTGGCTTTCTTTACCCGTGGCATTTTTTTTTTTCAGTGAAGCAGGTGAGCTGGAGGACTGTTTGTAAGAATATCCTTATGAAAACACTGTGGAGTTCACTAGCTGCGTTCCCCAGCACTCCTTGCCGCAGTGAGCAGTATCGATGCTATCAGAATAGTCCTTACTGGAGTAGTAACTGCGGACTTCTGTTAAATGAGAAAACTGCTGCCCAGTTTTCAGTTTTCACTTCTTAGGTGCTGCTTTTCAGTTCTCCAAGGCATAGCCCCATGGGGCAAGTGCAGCGAGTTCCCTGGCCCGAAAGGCTGCACAAACTGTAGAGAAGCAGCTGTACAGGTGCTTTTAAAGAAAGACCTTTTAAAACTGAAGCGTCTCCTCTGTCCCCAAATTACAAACTAGTAAATCAGACTGCAGTGAATAGAAATGGTTTTACTGCAAAAATCTGTGCTTTCTCAATCTGCCTTCTGAAAGGCCAGGCTAGTATTTCATGTGGTAGCAGGGAAACTTGCTTGGAGTCTGAAGTTTGTTTTGCCAAGTTTCGCTAAGGAGCCATCACCCAAAATGAAACGAGGACTGTAGCTCTGTCTCCAGCAGCGCTTCTCTGGCCTCTGCAGGGTTTTACCCCAGGGGTCTTGGTGTCAGTCTCAGCTCAGGCATGGAGGGAGCTCCCTGAGATGGCCACTCGCAGCTGTACGATGCTTGCTGTAGTGGCGACCTAGTGTAAATAATAATTCTGAATGACTGACACCGACCTGGAGCAACAAGACCTGAAGCCTTTAAAAAGGATATTTTGTACTTATGTAATATTACAACAGCTAAAATAGCAACAGCAGTTAAAGCTTGAGGGTATTGCCAGAAGAATAAAACCTGAGAGTGGTGGTGAAACACTGAGTGACCAAAACTGGAGATGTCTGAGAAGTGGCTAGATAACAGGGAGCACATTTGTTGACAACCCTGCTCACTTCTGGCAGTGTTCTCCGTTAAACCTGCCTCTCATCAGGGCTGATGGGTGACAATTCTTGACCAGAGAGGGGCACTGCCAGTGCTCGAGTGCCTGGCAGCCATCAGCGACGAGCAGAAACTGCGGAGAGTGGGGAGGGAGATGCCTGGAAGACAGGAAACACGAACAGGCTGTTGAATCAGACCAGATGACCCAGACTGCTGTTTCGGACAGACGTCTGCACTGCACCATCAGAAGAAGCAAAAACAGTTTGCAACAGAGGTCACAGAGGAACCACTCCTCAGCTGTTGGCGTGTGGCTGGGAAGGGCTACAGGACTGAAGGGCCGTGATCTCCCTACACACGCTCTGTGCAGTCCTGACCTCACGATAATGCTACAATAGAGTGATGCAACACAGAGCAATGACCCCTTGATGAAGAAAGTGCACTCCTTTTTATGGGATTTCAGTATTTTTAACTCCGGTTCCTCTGCCCCTGGGCACTGCTCCATGCTGAAACTACTGCTGTAAGCAAAGGCAGAGCAGCTGTAGTTTGGTCAGAAGCACATTAGCTAGCTGTAAGCAGGCTCGCAGTGAATGCAGCCAGGTGTACAGCCAGAGCAGCAGCAGACATTTGCTGCTCGGCCGACGTGGTGACTCGTGCTGCTGGGACTGTGTGCATCCTTGGCCTGGAGCTGGCTGGCTTCAGAGCAGGAGAGCCAGGCAGAGGCTTCTGCCGCTTTTCCTTTTTCCCATATATTACAGTGGATATTTTTGTCGTGTTTTCTTCAGGGGAGAAGCGTGTGCATCGTCCGTGTTTCTATGAGTATTCTGGTATACCATAATAATTATAATGATCGCTGTATAATAAATAATAGTTCTTTGCCCTTCTCCTAGCACTTCTCATCTGAAGATTTCGATGTGCTTTATAGAACTCAACTAAGTAAGCTTAACAATTTTATTTCTTGCAAAGTCCTTTGGTGGTTAAAAGTGCAATGCAAGGCTCAAGCCTGGTTATCTGTAAAATGACCTGTATGGAAAATAGAACGAGATTGGCTGGTGGCTCAGTGCACGACAATGCAACAAAGAAGTGGACTTGGAAACCTATTTCCCCCTCCTCCCCACATGACTTGCATGGACATCTGTGGAACAGTTAGGCCTGCATATCTGTGCCGACTAAATGTCCATTCCCTCCCCTTTCGTATCCACTTGCACAAAGGTTAGGAAATCCATCTCTGGTGCTCTCTGCTCTTAATTGAATTCATGCGTGCATGTGTGTGCACTCTGAATGGGAAATGATGGTTGGGCAGCCTGAGCATCCTGTCTGTCTCTGGGATGGGATATACTCATCACTGTGGCATGAGCACATTGTTCATTGCATATAATGGGAGGTTGTCTTATTCTCATGTAGTCTGGCGTAAAAAAGGCAGTCTGTCCTTTTGTTCCTCTATACCTCTAAAAGCTGTAAAAAAAAAAAAAGAAAATTTGATTTATGTGGAATCCTTGAGACGCAAGATGTGCTTTTGGAGATAAGCAGGAGCAGGTTCATTCCCCCCTCTGGGTTTTTGTTAACCTCTGTGTCTTTTGGATCCCAAAGTGTCTGGGTTTGCCTTTATATTAGTGCCTTGCATAGCACCAGAGGGTTTTCAGCACAGGACAGATGCTGACAGCTCCCAGCAGAATCGCAGAGCCAATTGGGATAATGAACTTTCTTGTAGCTTTCAGGAAAGTATTAGCTTCCCACTATGAAAAGCTTTAGAAATCTGTTCCTTTGTTTGGGCTAGTGATGTGAACTCTGACTTGTGCATTTGCATACTGGCCACAGCCCCCTGCCTTGTTTCAGGGAGCTAATGCCCAAGAATACACAAAAGCAGAGCCTCCCCTAAGCCCAAACTCATTCTTTCTACAAAGAGCTGCTGTGGTCAGAGTATTGCTGCTGCTGCAGAAGATGAGCATGTCTGCAGCAGGTTAAAAGCCAAATTCGATCAGCATGGGAATTTCTGTCTACAGAGCGCTGGAGCCATCTGACAGTCAGGACTGGCAGACGCATCTGTGATACGGCCTCGCTCTTTGCTCCTTTGCTGTTTCAACCTGGCTCTCAAAAGGAGGCCTCTTTTTACCTTCTGGAGTTGGCTATCCTCTGTTGGCATTTCTGCTGTGACTTTACTTGCTTTGTCTTGCATGTAGACTGGCATACTTAAGAGCCAGGCAGCCCAGGTTCATGGGAACAGGGTGGTGTGCGTAATGAGCTGTGGTATTCTGCGAAGGGCGTACGTGGGGCAACCCCAGCCTTAAACCACCCTGCCTGCGTGGGGGGCAGATGTCACTTGCTGTCACTGCTCAAGGTCCTTTTTTTAAAAAATAAATAAATAAATAAAAGTTGGTAAAACATGCCTCTTAGCTTAGGAGTGACATGGATAGAGAACTGGAGATAAGGGAGAATGTGAATGGGATCTGTAAGGAGATGAAACTTGCAATTCACAATTTATCAGGTTTATCTGAGATAAAAAAGCAGCTGTTTAAGCATTAAATAAAGGGAAAGGAGCGAGAACTTTCTGCCCAGGTGTTTTGCCTTACAGCTGTTCCAAAATGCCCTACTGCTGGCTTTTATTCCCCATAAACCACTAATATAATTAGAGATTAAGAGATAATCCAGCAATTAATGACGAATAGCAGGCCCCAAACTTGGTCCTGTTTGACAGACCAAAAACTAATCTGTTTGAATTAGCGTGTTTCACATGTGTCTCCTCACCTTTCCAACTCTAATCTGAAGTGTCAACACACTGGGAAAGCCGCTGCCGGAGCCGCCTCCTGTCCATGTACGCTGACGCAGGGCAGTCCCTGCCGGGCTCCCCAGAACAGCACTGCTGCCTGTCCCCCGGCTTCGGCAGCATCCCTGGGATGGCTGGGGGCCATCGGCCCTTCCCCTGCTTCTGCAGTGGGGCTGAGTGTTCCCGTAGCTGTTTCAGCGTCGTTCCCTGGGCTCATGCCCTTCGCCAGCCTCTTGCCCTTCGGTTGCGCAGTCCCAGCGGACGCAGCAGGTTGGTCCCCCTCGGTTTGCAGCAGCTGGGGTTTGTGTTGCCCTGTTGCGATGCTCTCCAGAAATGCAGCCGCTTGTGGGTACTCCTGGTTGCCAGGAGCACGGCCCTTCCCAGGCAGGGGCAGGAAGCAAATCTTCCCTGCTGGGAAGGGCTGAGCAGAAGGCCAAAGCCTGTCACTGTTTGCTGAGGTCATACAGACGTGATACGCTCCAGTAGTTTAAGGGATACAGGGATGGCTTGGGAGCAGCAATGAAGGAGTTCCCTCCCACCATGGGGTCTCACGGGATGAAATGAGCCTTATGTTGATGTTTTGTGGATCAAGAGGTGATTTCTCTGTCCCAGAGGAAACCTGGGCCTTAATCTAGGACTATTTGTTTCAAGGACATCCAGGCGGGGTCCTCAATGACTGTGGCCCTCTGTGGTCCCCTGGTGTCAGGTGAACTGAAGAAATGAAAACAACTGTTTTGCTGTTCTCTTCCAAGCTTCGTTACACTTCATAGGCCACAGTTGTAGCTGTTATTGGCAGTTTGTTGCCTGGTCTGTGCCATGTCAGTGTTGGTTAAAATCCTATCCTGTAATCACTGGAAATGGCTGAATGTACTCTGCACTGTATAATGCCACTTACTGTTCTCTAATTTGCAGTGTTTCTGCTGGAAAGCAAATTCCTTCCCCCACCTTCTCCTTCCCCCATCAAAAATGTGACTCATAAGCAGTCTTTAACTATCAAATCCACTTCTGTATTCTCTCAGCGAGGGTTCGATTACAGCTGATACGCCACAGATCTGTAGCTGGAGTGAGGTCACTCCTGCTAAAGAAATAAGATCTCCTTTGTCTATAAGGAAAATGCAACTAACCTTCTACTGTCTCTCCCGCAGGAACAAAAACTGGGACCTGCTCAATTCTCTCTGGGTGTTTTTGTCCTTCTGATTTCTTGTCCATCTCTCGCTCACAGCACAGGGTACCCATAAGGCTCTCCCGAAACTGAGCCCAGCTGAGACTGCGCATGTCTGTCACTTGCCTAATACCTCTCTGCTACGTTTAGCTCTTTGTTTGGAGAGGGGGAGCTGCTCTTCACAGTAGAAGATTTCCATCCACCACTTGGAGCATTTCTTTCTTTCTTGATAAAATTCTGATCTGCGTGTATATGCTCTTCCCAGTGTGTGGTCAATGGGTTTAAAGTGCCTTTGCCATCATCTTTATAGCCAGAGTGGGTGTGTGGGAGCATGTCTGTCCGTGTGATGGCTGGAGTCCCCTGCTGTGTGTGTTTTGCACATGTCTGTGCTTCCAGCATCTGGCCCAGCACGGGGCCACCCCGAAGCTCCCTCCACGTGAGTATGCGTGGTTCCTCTCTGCCCGGCTTCGGCAAGCCGGCAGCAGGCCAGGGGGCAGAGGGGATGGCCCTGCTCCCGGCCAGAGTGGTGCGAGAGTGGCACGCTCCTGTCCATGACACGGAGTGGCATGTGTGCACGGTGGGAAGTCATGGCTGACCTCTGTAGTCTTGTCTTGTCGTTTCAGTGGTGTGCGGACAGATGAAGCTTGGCCTGTTTTTACTCTCTGTGTTTTTCCTTGTCTTTTTTTATTCCCTCCTCATCTTCATCGCACTCTGCCATCAAACAAAACAAACTTTCATCTCTCAGATCAGCGAGAAGGTTGGTCCTTTTCACTTCTTATCCATCTACAGTACGCCACGTCAGATGGGACTTTTCCAGTAGGGAGAGGAGAGCCATCCCCAAAAGGGGAGGGGGCCCTGCAGACTCTGGCTCCCTTCCAGGCACGGCCACAGTGTGCCTGATGAAATCTGCTTACTGTTTGCTGTGACTCTGGTGATGGCGTTGATACTTTGCTTGCATGTCTTTGTTGCTTGAGATTTGAAATGCACAGAATGTATTTTGCATGCAAATACCAGCCAAGATGGTTTTGTTTAAAGGTGGGGTGGGAAGAAGTGCATGCTGCTGTATGTGGGGTCCTTCTCTAACCCATTTCCTGTGCTAGGTGCCAATCTAATACCTCTAAACTGCTGCTGCTTTCTGGCCAGAGCTCAAGAGCAGTCTTTGGAAACAGGGATCAGAGTGATCTCCAGCCCCTTTGTGAGCTGCTAGGGAGAGCGGATATTCCTGCTGTAGCTTTAATAGTTTTAACTTTCTCTAGAGGGATCAAAACTTGCTTGTGATCTCAGCTGGAGAAGGACCCAGCGTGCTGCCCTCCCTGCTCAGAGCAGCAGGGGCAGCTGGTCATGCAGATGGCAGCTTTCTTGCTCCTCAGCTGTCCCCACACTGGCGGTGGCCAGTTCTCCATGCTGGACAAGGGCCCTTTGCACGAGCAGGGCACGAGCAGGGTTGCCTCTCCTCTCTTCACTGGGGCTGGGTCTTGCTTTCACTGGTGGGAGAGCAGGGAGTTCTGGTGGTGGCCTCAGCCTTTCCTAGGATGGCCCAGGGAAGCCCATGGTGGTATGCACAGGAGCTCAACAAAGCCCAGTTCTTGCTTTGTCCTGCTCTGTCGTGCCGCCCTTAGAGAGCCTGAGGTGAATAAAGGACAGTAGTGAAAGGCAAGTCCAGCTTTTAAATTAAATCTAGCTCCAGACCTCGCTTGAGGCTGGTGTTTTTGGCAGAAGTCCTGAGCTGGTTTCCAGAGATAACTCCCTCACCGAACAGGTACCATGCGGGTCCATCCCTCCACGAGTGCTGGAGGAGAGGGATGCTCGCAGCGGCTCTGTTTCCTGGGGCTGCTCCCAGGTGGCATGGGGAAGAGACCCCGGCTCCTCTCACACGTGCCATCAGGCAGCTGCGTGAGTTGATCTTATAATCATCACTGGAACAAGTTTTAACAAGTTGTCATAGCAGTTGTTCCAGTACACTGACTTCGCTCCTGTTTTTCTCCCTGGAACGTGCTCTCATTTAGATTGTACTGAGACATAGGGCCCTTGTTGTTTACCCTCTAAAAATAGATTTCATAGAGGATAAAATTACCTGAGCCCAAGACAATGACAGAAAATGAGAACTAGGAAGAAAAGAGAAGAAATTAAAGCCAAGGCCCAAAGCTTCCCAGATTTCAGTGAATTTGGAGCACCGCTGTGATGGCTCAGGCACCTCTGGAGAATAAACCTTTGACAGGGCACTTAAACGTTTTAGCTGCATGGTTTAGCTGAGGGGAGGCAGCCGAGAATGGATATAAGCCAGCAGGAGCAGATAATTTCTCATTCTTTCTGTCGACCCCTCCTCCCCACCCCACCAAAAATACCCACGTATACAAATATTTAATGTGAAGCCAGAAATTAGTTTCTAAATATTCCAATGGGATTTGCCATGCTTATAATTTGTTTGGCACTGATAATTACATCTTACGTTTTTCCAGCTTTACTTAAAACTGTGTACTGCTCACCCATGCATTTAATTATTGCTCTGTGACTGCTACAAGGTTATTTATTAACGAGTTATTTTATCTTGATACAGTGGATCTTTTCTCTTATTCTCCTCCTTAATGTTGTGTTATTTTCATCAGAGAAATTTCAGAGAGTGAATGCAAATTGCATAGCTCCACAATCTTGCTCTCCCTTACTTTGCTATTAGTATGTCAGTATGCTGAATGCTGATGTGTCTCCAGTGCTGCACCACTGTAATGATATATCCTCTTTTATATGTGGTTGTCAGCGCAAATAATTAGACCTAAAAGTTATAGCTGAAATATAATCCAAAAATGGCAAGGCCCTGTTTTGGAAATTGTCTATAAAATGTCAGCACTCAAGGATGCATTGGAAGCATAAATAGTACAGCATTGTTTGAGCACAAGATTAGACTGTAAATGCATTTTTTCTGGGTCCAATTTTTCCTCTCCTGCTGTTGATTCTGTCAATAGATTGTGAGACACCAGCAACTGCCTTTCCATTTGAAGTCCTTCCTTAAATTGATAGCACTAGGGAGAGATGAAAGGTGTCTACAGATGAGTAAACCATGCAGACTGACGATCATGTTTGAGGATATCTCCTAAATTCAGTCATTCCCAGCTTGGAGGAGGTGGTGCTGAGGGGGGCAGGAGTTTGGGGTAAGGTAGAAGTATGACTAGAGTGGGAACGCACCCCATGCACCACACATCTTCCAGCTTGCCTGGCTGGAGCAATGAAATCGGACAGTCTCACCTTCTCAGTGATGTGCCCTTGCATCACTCTACTGCTTGTCCCAGTCAGGAGGTTAGCAGAGCCCTCCGAGCCCTCCTGTGCTGTGCTCACAGTCCTCGTTCAGAGCAGACATCAGGCCACTTCTCCTCTGTGCAGAGTAAGAGCAGAGTGGAGAGGATGTCGGGGCGGCGGTGCAGAACCAGAGCAGCTGGGGATGCCCCAGAGAGGAGCAGAGAAGCGCGCCCAGCACGGGCGCACCTCTCCATCACCATGGGTCAGCACCCGGCAAGCCCATGATGGGGTGCTGGAAGGGGAAAGGTGGAGCCCAGAGTCAGATGGGTGCCACCAGGACATGGCGGGAAGGTAACCCAGAAGCAAGAGCAAGAAGAGGTCCCTGCATCTCTGTAAGCTGGAGGGAGGGGTGTTAGCATTGTCATTTTCTCAGCTCTGCTGTGGCCAAGACAGCCAGCAGGGAGGAGTTTGGTTTCCCCTTCCCTAGCAGCGCCGCACCGTTTCAGAAGCATGGGCATGTCCTCCTGGTACTGTTGTGTTTCCAGCAGAGCCTCGCTGTATACCCGCAGTGTCTCAGCATGTGAAAGAGGGGCTGACAGCACCAGCCTGTGAGCCTTGAGCGCTCGTGCCCCAGAGCTCAGAGCCTACCCTGCTTGCAGACAGCAGCAGGGAGGGGGTTCCTGGTTCTCTGGGGCGGTAACGTCACCCTCAGAGGGAACCTGAGATCTTGGGAAGCAGCCGCTCCCATGGTGAAAGGAGCTGGGCAATCAATTCGTGCTCTTTGCTCTCAAGGCAAGGAATGTGCATGTTAATGCATGCTGAATTATTAACGTTTTTCAATCTCAACCTTTGTGGCTGTTGTGTTGCCTGCTCCCCTCCCTCCCCCCAGCAGTGCCCCCAGCGAGCAGGGAACCCATCTCTGCACTGTCCTTCCTCCCTGTCCCATGGGATCCAGGGCACAGGCTCAGGTTGCGCGGCATTGCTCACCGCTCCAGGGTTTCACTTCACTTCCCAGGGAGCACTCTCTGAACAGTGCAGCAGTACAGAGCCCTTATGCTGCCTGTTCTTGGGGTGAATGACAATGAATCTCATTTTTGACAGTCTGCTGGTTTAACTAAACCTCTGAATTATGCTATTGTCCATCGAAATCATTTTAATATTCACAGTAATTTTCCCTGTGCTGTTCTTGCAAAACCTCCAAACCACCTCTTCAGATCTTTATCCAAAAAGAAGATTAAAAAAAAATTGCAAATTCTTGTCAAGAAAATTATAATAAAAGGGAAATTTCATTGCTGCAATAAATGAAGAGCAACAAAATTTTCTGAAGCACTAAAAGTAGCATCATGGGCTGTGCTAGCCCATAGATTTGACTTGTAAATTGGACAGATACTCTGAAGAATGCTGCTGTTTGAGGGGTTACATTGATTTAAACTATTACCAGACTCCAGTGCTAGAAAAGCAAGAGACTTATAGCACTGGCTTGAGCCCGAGGAATGTGTTGACGGTGCTCTGCAAGCTGCTGTGAGAGCTCTGCCAGCTCTCGCTAATGCTAACTGACAGCATCTCCCCTTCTCCCTCTGTGCTGGCTGGGACGAGAAGCTGCCATTCATCCCTCAGTGAGGATGGGAGGCTGGTGGAGCCTGTCCTTTCCTTTGCACATGCTTCTGCCAGGGCTCATCCAGGCCAGATTGCTCACCAAAAGCATTGCCCTGACCCCCTCCCACCTCCTGTGGCAAGAGCTAGGCCCGGCTTGGTGCCGGCTCCCCGGGCAGCAGCGGCTGCAGCACCCGCAGGCACTGCTTCTGCAGGACACGTCGAGGGGGACATGGCACTGACGGGGCTCGGCGTGTCCGCAGGAGGGTCCTGAGAGCCAGTGTGGGGTGTGCTGCCTCTGGTCTCACAGGGCTGGGCGTCAAAATCTGTTGGTGCATTCTGGGCTCTGACCTTCCTGCATGGCCTCCTGTCCTCCGAGCTCTGTACGTGAGTTACTGTGCACCGTCCCTCTCGCTGCTCAGCCCTAGCACCGCTTTCTCTCTGACTGTCGTGGCCTCCAGTGCCTGCCAGCCTGTTTGCCTGGTGCACGTGCATGAGTGCTCTGTGCACACCTATGGCTTTGTCCTCAAAGTTTGCTGGTTTTTTTTATTTTAATACAGTGTGGGTGGGTGGTTTTGGTCCTTGGATGGGGACGGAATTTGAACAGCTGAAATAATTCGACGCCATGTTCATTGGAAAACGAAAGCTGACTTTTAACGAACTGTGCTGGGATGCTTTGGTTGCAAATACACACCATCATGTTAAACCATTGCCATGTCCATCAGGTTAACTCCGTATTCTCATGACTGCGTAGCACTTGAGTACGCTTTCAGTTCTGTCTCGTTTGGGGAGCGCTGCCCCGTCAGTCAGGTAACGCCTCAGTGGCGATCGCTCATGTAGCTATTGATTTCAGATTTAATAATTGATTAAAAGAAACAACCAGCAAGACTTTGGATTTAGACATTAAAAAAAAAGAAAAGCAAGTATCCTTCCCCCGGCTGGTAAGGAGCTAATGAGCCCTGTTTTGCCACCGAGACGATGTGTAGTACACACACGATGTTGACAGTATTGTCTAATTTATCATGAAGTCTTAGCGCTGTTGTACATGCTAGTGTGGGGGCTTCTGTCTTCAGTCTATTTCTGCAAGCCTGTTGGTTTGGGGATGAATCATCAAAGGGAGCGCTAGCAAGGTTTGCTTTGGGGACAGTCAGCTCGGCAAGCGGCACTGCCACCTCCACGGCTCGCCGGGCTGGCAGCGGCCTCGCCGACCACAGAGAAGCAACGGGACCGGCGCAGGAGCCAGGCCAGGAGAGCCGTGACCCCAGGGCCGGTGGTGCCCGCGGCACGTTGCGAGCAGGCCCTGTTCAGGCTCCTGCCCCATGTCTGCCTTCCCAAGCGTTCCGCTGGCCCCGATGGGGGAGCGTAACAGCAGGGAAAGGCTCCTCCGGAGCCGGCCAGGTGGGAACCAGCCGATGCTCTGGGCCGCCTTTCTGGTGGACGAGGCTAGAGCAGAGCAGGGCTGCTGGGCAAGGCACGTTCGAGCAGTTTCCCTTTTTAACTACAGACTAAAATGAGCTTGCCCAGAGGAGACAAAGATTTACCGAGCACAGTTGTTTCTCTACCCTTGCTTAAATAGGCCCATAACACTAACCCTGAAGAAGGGGCCTCATTTCTCAGTGTCGTTTTCCTGACGGGAATGCATATGGCAGGCAGCTTTAGAGCTTTATTGTAGCTGAGAGTTGCTTACAAATAAGTCTTGAATGAAATACCTAGCAAGGGATTGATATGAAGAGAAGCTGTGCAATGAAATAAGGAGGAATACATCTCCCAAAGTGCTGCCACAAAGGTGGGGAGGGTTATGCCAGCCCCGTTCTCTTCTGTCAAAATGGATATGATCTCACATCTGTCAGGATTAGTTCTCTCCTGCCCAGCAAGGTGATCTGTTCAGGCCCTGACAATGTCATGCAGCTCTGGTGGCTATTTTTTCTGAAACCTGAGTTACATTTTGAAAGGAATTATATTTTATTTAGCAGCACACGTGTGCTAATTCAGAAAGAAACCCTTCTGCTGCCCCTGCCCAAACCCTGTGAGGTTTAGGGGACAGGTTGCTTTACTCTAGAGCTAATAAATTGAGCAGGTAATTCTGTTTTGCAGAGCTTCAGTGGGCCCTGCACAGAGAGATTGTGTGACTGGCATTTGTGCATGCTCTCTAATTAGAGGGATGTAATTTAAATGGAGAAATGTTTCATGTTAGTAATATGATTTAAAAAGACTATGTTTGGAGGGAATGGACTGAGCCATTCCTTAATGAGAGTTCTTCTAATAAGATGCCAGTGGCTAAGGAAGGAGAGCAAAGTGTGCACAATTTGGCAAAGCAGTGAACAGCTTTTGCACTTCATTTTATCTGTCCCGAGGGATAGACAGGCAAAACTGTTGAACCCCCATTGCGTCCCCCCGCAGTGCAACTGAGTGCTCTCTGCTGGTTCTGTGACCTTACTAGCTGTCTCCTCCTTGTTTCAGTGCGGCGTGTTGCTCCTCGATTCTCAATCCCTCCGAGCAACCACGAGGTGATGCCTGGGGGGAGCGTGAACCTCACGTGCGTGGCAGTAGGTGCTCCGATGCCCTATGTGAAGTGGATGGCTGGTGTGGAGGAGCTGACCAAAGAGGATGAGATGCCCGTCGGCAGGAACGTCCTGGAGCTGAACAACATCATGCAGTCTGCCAACTACACCTGCGTGGCCATCTCCTCCCTTGGCATGATTGAAGCCACAGCACAGATCACTGTCAAAGGTAAACAGTTACTCCTTGTGGTGCTCTTACTTGGGTTTCAAAGATGTAGCCTTTCCCCAGAGTGTTTTTGGGCGCAGCCAACTGGCTGCGACTTTTCCACCTTGCAAGGGAAGTTCCTGAACCCACAACTTTGTTTTTTTTCTGCTCACAGTATAGTATTTGTTTTGGAGGCCATTTCTCCTCTTCTCTGCGTGTGGCTTGTGTGAGGCTGGGTCCCTGCTATTTCAGGAGGGAGCTTCACTGGGGCTGTGCTCGTCGTAGCTGTTTCTGGCTCATGCCTGCAGCTGTGGGAGCTGGCTGCAGCTGCAGGCCACAGGGCTGTCCTGGGCCCCGGGGACTGTGGATGTCTGCATTCAGAGAGCTATCTGCATACACGTTTCGTTTCCCTGTTGCAGTAAGGGCAGGACAAGGAGGTTAACCCCACCAGTGTGACCTGCCTGTGGGCCTTACCAGAGTGAGCATCCTGCCACCCTGCAGGGAGAAACTATGTACGCTCTTAAAATTATTGTATATTCCTCTGTTAATTTTCTTTTTTCCCTTACTGCTCCGCCTCTTTCCCTCTCTCTTTCTCTTTTGTTGCTGTCCTTAAGACATGCTTCCTGCTGCTGTTTCACAGGTAGCTTTGCCCAAAAGGGAACGTTACTACTGATTGCCAACCACTAGGGACAGGGCAGCCCGTTCAGACAGCTCCCTACTGGGAGGCTGAAGTACGTGTCCTGCCTTTCCCATCTAGGGCCAAACAGGTTCACGCTATCCCTCTCCTCTTCTCTTTGCAGCTGATTAGTAGCTCGCATTTCCACAGATGTCTCACCCTTCGAGTCTCTCTGGTCTCACAGGCCCCCTCCTGCACTGAGGCTGCCTTTAGCACTGAGTCCTTGCTTGAACAAATCACAGAATTGAGACTTAGCCCTCTCTGACCCAGTGATTAACAGCAAATTCTCTTTTCCCTGGTGCTAGTCAGAGGATGCTTTTAATGTCAGCCACACACCACTCCTTTCACTCACAGTAACTGCTACTTGGTACCTTTACCAGCCCCTGTTTTCTTGCAGAGGAAAGGGGTTTGCCTTGGTTGTAGTACCTACCCGAGAGTGTACAGAATAAAGGGGCAGGATGGGGAGGTGGTTTGGATTTGGAGGGAGGAGGTGGGGGCTGCTCCTGTGCACTGATGGTTCCCAGTATTTACCCCTTGTACCTGGGAAGGCTCTGTCTCGCTCCCTCTCCAGCTGGCATGGTGTCCGCTGCCACCCCAGGACTGCAGAGGCCCCTGGGACAGGGAGCGCTCTGCTCAGCAACTTTGGCCCCTTGCTATCCTCCTGGTATCTCTATCTTGTGTGCACCTTCACTCTGGATAGCTTGCTGCCTTTGTCTCCAACTCTTTCACCCAGTGTTACTTCTCCTGTGCTTGTTGGAAAGTAGATGTTTGCGGGGCAGATGGGAGAAGCAAGATGACGCAGCATTGATTGCAATAAGTGCATCCAAGGTACCAGACATGCAGGCTGCACACCCGAGAGCTGGCAAGAATCACACTTATGACTCTCCAAAGCCTGAGGGAGGCTGCCAGTTTCTTGGATGCTGTAGGAAATGGCTTGCTTCAGGCTTTAATATTGGGTGGGATACATTTGCCCTGCATGGGTAGTGGTGTGGTATCCTTTTGTGGGCTGCACATCCCTGTCCGCAGTGCCTGCTCAGCCCTCAATGATTTTCTCAGTATTCAGGATGCAGTAGCACTGGAAATAGCATCCTTGCCCAGTACTTGAGGCAGATATGCTCCTGTGCTTAAGAGCCTGCCCTCCTCACCTGAACCACCTGGAAGCTGGAAACGTGATGGTTTTGCCAAAGAATGAAGTACTTGGGAATCTTGATTTGGGCTGAGCATTTTTCCTAGTTCCACCTTATGCTCATGCACAGCTGCATTACAAGTCACTAACGACTTTAACTAGAGTGGTTCGTAGGAGGTTTAAACTTACTGTAGATTTTAATTCACTCATTGTCTTAAAGTGTTTGTGTACTCTGCAAATCTCTCTCATGCACACTCTCTTTCTTTGTTCTTTTGGTAAAATGGCAAATCTGGAAATGTTTGCTTGCAGTAGCTGCATTCTCATTAACACTTCAGAGATGTCAGTGTGACAGAGTTCTTGTGTAACAGTTTGTTGTCTGGTTGCAGTTTGACACACCACCCAGTGAAATAGTGGATGTGAAAGTTGGTAATTTCTCTGGCTGTATCCCTCCTGCATGCACTGTAATACTTGCAAGGCACTCCCGCATCAACCCATCTAACAGCACTGTCCATAAACTCCCTGTGGCCTAGGATGCTGTCTCTGTGGAAGCAGGAGCATAGCTCCAGATTACTTGCAGTGCTCTGATTGCTTTACTGTATCCCTTTGTAAATCAGCTGTAAACCTGGTTTCTGGGGCCAGTCCAGCCCAGCAAGCACCTTCCCACTGCCAGCTGAACCCCCATGACAGAAACATTCCTGCATCCCCGTTGAATTACCTTTATTTAGCCTGCTGCTGGTAAGTGCGTCAAGCACGTCTAATAACATGATTGCTCTGTTTATCCTTCCATTAAGAACCACTTCAAGCAATATATGGTAATATAAAAATGCATGTTCTAGAGTGTGAAATGATTTCTGCCTTTTAAAGAAGAATGTTAATGGGAGGTGGCAGCTCCATTTTTATCCCCGTGCACATTGCAGGGTTTGAGCTGACTGAATTATTTAAATCACACCTCTCTGCCTTCCAATTGCAGCACTGCCAAAACCTCCAACGGAGCCATTAGTGACTGAAACGACAGCTACCAGCGTGACCCTCACCTGGGATTCGGGCAACTCCGACCCCATTTCATATTACGTCATCCAGTACAAGCCCAAATCCTTGGAGGGTCAGTTCCAGGAGGTGGATGGAGTGGCAACAACCCGCTATAGCATAGGTGGGCTCAGCCCATTCTCGGAGTACGAGTTCCGGGTCATTGCAGTCAATAACATTGGCAGGGGTCCCCCCAGCGAGCTGGTTGAGGCCCGGACAGGAGAGCAAGCTCCTTCAAGTCCACCCCTCAAAGTCCAGGCACGGATGCTGAGTGCCAGCACCATGCTGGTCCAGTGGGAGCAGCCGGAGGAGCCAAATGGACAGATCCGAGGGTACCGCGTTTACTATACCACCGACCCGCATCTGCCTTTGAGCATGTGGCAGAAGCACAACACCGACGACAGCCATCTCACCACCGTGGGGAGCCTCATCACAGGGACCACGTACAGCATCCGTGTCCTGGCTTTCACTTCAGTGGGCGACGGGCCCCCCTCGGACATCATCCAGGTCAAAACACAACAAGGGGGTACGTATGGAGTGAGGTGCTGTGCCTCCATGCCCTCCCCCAGTGGTGTGCGGCTCAGCTGTGTGTCTGATCTGCACCAGGCATTGCAACTACACTTGGTGCTCAAATGGTTGCGTGTCCAAGTGACATCCCCACCCCGCAGCCATCAGATTTAAGTTGTCAGCTTCTCTCAGGGAACTGGTGTCAATCTCTGTGCAAGTAATACAGCCCGCTGTTTTGTCTGGGATATGATGGCTAAAATGTGACACGAGGCCCTGGATGTGTATGTTGGCACCTATGCAACTGTGCCAGGGTTTGAGTACACATGTGGAAGTAAGGAGCTGGGATGCAGAGTCAGGGGCTGGAAGTAAGCATGAGTCCCGTAGTCACCTGCCTGGGTCCTGGAGGTGCTTGCTGGTCCTGGAGGGCCAGGATATTCCAAGAGCACAGTACTGTCGAGAGGGAAGAAGGGAGGGTCCAGAAGGAATGAGAGAGGATCCTCCCAAGGTGAAACACGGACTCTGCAAAGCCGTGAGACTCCTTTCCCTGCATCTGCCTCCTGGCACTAACCATGTGTTTGGTCCTCAGTTCCTGCCCAGCCAGCTGACTTCCAGGCAGAGGCAGAGTCTGATACCCGCATCCTGCTGACCTGGCTGCCTGCCTCTCAGGAACGCATTACGAAATACGAGCTGCTGTACTGGGAAGGAGAGGATGGTGTTCAGGTGAGGATCCTGCCTCTGCTTCAGCAGCACTTAGGGCCAGACATCACAATTCAGCAGCTTGGGAAGGGTCTCTGCTTGAGCTGGGATGACAATGGGACTCCTTCACCGTATTTCTTCTGTCTCATGGGTGTGTGATGGGGTACAGCGATCTCTGTCTGGCTCCTGTGTAAGTGACCTCAGCAGTGCATGTTCATCCCCAGCAAAGTAGCTAATAGTAGCTTGGGACTGTAAAGGCTCCAGAATGCTACGGCACCATCCCTGATGCATCCATACTGCTGGTGTCTTTAAATGCTTCTGTGGGCCAGTGGAGCATCCAGGTGGGTCTGAAATGGTCTTCAAAATCTGTCTGTAGCTCCTGGGCTCTCCAGAGCGCTTCAGGAGCAGATTGAGGATGGACTAGAGAGAGCCCTTCTGCATTTACTGCCAGATCACTAAAAGAAGTCCAGCTCTACATATATCGAAAATTAGCACTGGCGTCAGGGCAACTCAGTGATAGTTGTGCCATGGCAGCATCACAGTGTCTCATGGTCCTCTCGTCCCCCTGGGTTTATAGTGGCATGAGGGCTACCCGAAATAAGTGCCCACCAGGTGAAGTGTCAGCGAAACCAGCCTTTCGTCAGCACTGTTCAGGTGCATTAGAGGTCCTGACTACTTGGGGACTTCACTGTTTCACAGGCAGACACTGTATGTTGGGAGGAAACAAAGTCAGGTGTCCTGTCCCTACTGTCTGAACTCTATAGCTAGACCCAGCGTTCCCACAAAACCATCAGGCAGAGTGCAGTCTAGACTCCAAGTAGTGTGGCCAGGCTGTCACAGAGCTCTGCCTCCTTGTGGAGTCCTTGTATGTCACCAAGGAAGCAAAAGCCTGCAGGACTGCAGCAGGTTTGGCAACGTGACTGTGGCTTTCTGGGAGCCAGAACTGGTGATGGGACTGCCTGTGCCCTTGGTGTTGTAGCTGAGCATCAGCTCTTATCTCTTCTCCAACTACTCCAAATAATCTATGTTTCCCTTCATTTGCCAGCAAAAGGTGGAGTTTGACCCAACTTCCTCGTATGCTGTGGAAGGTCTCAAACCAGACACACTGTATAAGTTCCGGCTGGGTGCCCGCTCTGCGCTGGGGGTAGGAGTCTACACCCCCACCATCGAAGCCAGAACTGCCCAATCCAGTAAGTGTCTGACACTGCACAACTGAAGACAAAAGCAAAAGCAGTCCAGTTCCCATCACCTGGGCACGGAGCAGCTCGGTGCCTCTGCCCTTGTGTGACTGCAGGGATGCCAGCTTGCAGTTTGCTAAAGGGTGTAAGGGCGAAAGTCAGCTGAGATTTTGGATCAGGGCTCTTTGGCAGAGGGGGTGCACCCAAGTGGTAAGTTCTTTCTTTGTGTCCCTTTGATCATGCTGTCTTTCCCTAAGGGTAGATTCATAAAAACTGATGGAGGAGTGAAACAGACTGGGAAATTGCTTTGGAGAGATTGATTTGAGTGGGTTTGTGCACCTCTATGAATTTACTCCCATGCAGACAAGCTGTCTGGACAGGCAGCATACGGGTATTTGGCTGGCTCTAAATGTGACTGTCTCCAAACCATTGGATTTTCACCCCTTCACTCCCCATTCCAGCTGCCTTGCTTCTGCAGGAGCCCATCTCTGGTCCATACGCTTGATTGCAAAGTGAGGCATCCTTTGAGGCCAGATGTGCCTGTGGCTGTCAGGCAGCTGGAGGAGTGAGCTTGGGAAGGTGGCTGTTTGCCTGGGTTGTGTGTACAAGCGAGGCTGCTGCTTCTGGGACTGCAGCGCTAGGGGAAACCCGAACAAGCTACAGCAGAGTTAATAGGGAGGCTAGATAAGGAAGTGACCCAGGCTGTATCACTTTTGTCCTCGCTCTGCTCCATGTGATCACAGAGCTGGAGTTCGCATTGCTCTGGTTGGCAGCTCAAAGTGCTGCGCATAAGCAGATTAGGGCTATCAAAGGGCCCTGCGATAAGCTCGTTTTCACTAACGATTTTTGGGCTTGCCATTATGCAAAGAGCATTAAAAAGGGGAAAAAAGACATTTCCGTTTTCACCGTCTGTCTGGGATTTACTAGCCATGTGGGGTGAGCAGTTGGCAAAGGCAGCCAGCTTTCCCTGCAGGGAGGGTGCCGGCATGCACAGCAGCAGTGAGCCTGAGATGGTCATTAGAAAGGGAGCTCAGGCAGGGAAGAGCAGCTCTGCTCACTATTGGAATGACCTTCTCTTTGAGGGAAACTCAGCTTCATTACCATATCAGTTGCAAGGATTCCTCCACCCTGTTAAGTGAGCTAATGGTGTCTCAGTGCTGCAAGATAGACAGGTGTGAAAAAGGAGAGCAGTTCGGATCAAGCAGTTATAAATACTTGAACACTGAGAACAAGTTCTGAGTATGGGGATTTGTATACCTATTTCAGATAGCTTTTGTATTGATAGGCAAAGGCTGAAGCAACTCTTCTGCCACTTAATTTCATCAGTGGATGCTCATATCCTTGAGCATACTTAATCAGAGACAGCTCCATGTGTAAATGAGTCCTTCAGTCTCACAAGTAAGTCCAAGTAAGAGAAGCCCTTGCTTTGTGGACTTCTTAAAGCAGACATCTTCCCCATGACCTGCTCCATGTGCTGTCTGCTCACAGGAAATCTCATACTGGTCTGTTTTTAAGGTTGTCACTTCACCAGACAGCGGAGCAGTAGCTAACTGCTTCTGACATCTGTTCAGTAAGAGAGATGGGGACAGGTTGGAAAAGATTCAGCCAAAAGCCACAGGAATAACTTGGTCTGACCAGTGAAACCCTCCTTACGTTGATGTGCCTAAGAGTTCTCCAGTGTATCCAAAAAGTGATCGGATCATGACTTATAGGCCCCTACTTGAGAAGATTTCTGATGGCACTCTTTATTCTACAAGAAAAGTGCTTGATAGTTACTACTGGGCTATTCAGTGAGGCTAACAAACTGCTGTCTGAGCAGTCCCAGGGCAGAGTGGATTCTTACATACTGGGGGTCTCAAAGTCAGATAGGTGTTTCGGAAGGCTTTTGCTTTAGCTCAGCAGAAATTGTGTGCACAACAAATGACTTCCAGGCAGAAATTCTTTGGTCTGCACTTAACAGCACCTCATGTTAGATAGTCAGATTGGTCCCCTGTAACCTTAAAACTTATTAATCTAGGAAGACTTGCTCCCAGCTACAAATTGGCCTCCTCCTGCGCTCCTCCATCTGGTTGCACTGAGAAAGGCTGTTAGATCTCAGAGGATGACATGTTCAGGTAGGACACAAACCGCAGGAGCAGACAGACTCCTGCTTTCCAAAGAACCTGTCTTCAGTATCTATTCCTGGCCCTGACAAGCCAGTCAAGGGTAAGGCAGGAGGCACATCATTGATAATGAGTCGCTAATGGGCTGGAGAGGGATGTCTATAATGCTGCTGCTGGGCTTTTCTCATGGCATCCCTGCTTAGGAGCGGTAGGGATGCTTGTCCAGGAAGGCCAGAGGGTCGCAGAGCCCCTTCGCACCCTTCAAGCAGCACAGCTGAGACCACATCTCCTGAGAAAACAGCTGCCTCCTGGACTGTCTTTCCTGCTAAGCTGCTTGCTTAGCGACTGGGCACCCTGCAAAAAGTAGAAGCAATGCTGCTCTGAGGGGCTGAGGAGCACGGGGGAGTTCTCCAGGAGCCTGCAGCGCCTCAGGCAAACAGTGTGATGCAGGAGAGGAGCGTCAGCTCTGTGCCCATCAGGCCTCACCGTTAAAATGCTGTTCTCACTTGAAATACGAAGGTGGATCTTGAGGCTGCCTGTTCCCTAGCGTAAGGAGTAGGTGGGCTGGATGGGTGCGCAGGGCTGCTGAGGGCCAGCAGGGGAGGCCAGTTGGAGCAGCTTGGAGACAGCAGATGTTTGCACAGTGCGTGTGGGTGCGTGCTGGACACCTGGTCTACTCTTTGCTGACCCCAGGAGGGACACTTTCACTCCTTGTGCATTTTAAGTTGATCCTGCTTATGTTACCAAGTTTTATTTTGCTTTCTTTAAGTGTTAATCTGAGTTTGTGCCTTGTACATCATGTGTGTGACTCTTACCCAGTCAACAGCCAGCATTTGACCTGCCTGCACTGCCAGCCAAAACTGCCTTTGGAGAAGGAGCTCACTGCTGCATCCTGAAGGATGCTATGGAGGCCCAGAGCCAGAGCAAGTCTCTGCTGTGAGAGGCCTCTGTGCAGACAGTGGCCAAGGAAAGGCTTGCCAAGCTTCTTACATCTCATCTGTCCCTCTGAGGGATGCCACCAGGCTCTGTGTCTACCTTATGCTTTCCCTGAAATCAGTTTTGCTGTTGCTTTGATGCTGTATCTTCCTACTCTCTGCCCTGCCACTTCTCTGCTTGATTAACCAAAAGTGTGTGAGGATTCATTTTCTACCCCTCCTCCCTTCTGGTACACCACACGGCGGGGCCCTTTCCACTCTGCCTCCCTCACGTAGGCAACTCCTTGCTTCCACGCATTGCTTTGGCTTCTCTTTCCACCAGTGCAGCCCATAGCAGCCCAGCTCTGCCCAGGCACCATCTCTGCCCACTCTCCCTCCATCTTTCCTCTTCCCAGGCACCAGGGATGGGTTCTGCTGCCTGAGCACAGAAGTGGACACTAAGGGTCACATGCAGCTTGCAACTGCCTCTGCAAGCAAGTGGGCCTTGTTCCCAGCGAGCAGAGGTGACCAGTGGCAGTGGGAGGTCCTGTGATCTCCAGCTTTCCCAGATCTTCTTCCACTGTCATCCTGTGCCCGGTGTGATCAAGGCACAATTGTTGGGTGTTTTAATTGCCTGAGGTCCCTGCTGCTGTCTGGGGTGGTGCAGGTTGTGTTCGCCCATGTGCAGGCAGGCTGACCCTGTGCACCTGAAAGACGAGCTCAGGTGCACTGGTGGCTTCGAGGACTGCAGCGTGGGGAGGAACACCAGCTTCTCTTCCTGCATTTCTAGGTTTCTGGGTGCAGTGAAGAATGGAAGCAGCCTTTCACCCACCACAGCAAAGCAAGATGCCTTATACTCCCTTGTTGCTTGGCCAGATGGCTTGCTAGCCTTACAGCAGCTGTGTGTGCTTTTTTGGTGGTGGTGCCCTGCCCTCTCTGCTTAGGGCTCTTGCTTTCTCTGCAAGCACCTAGGGATGTACCTATCTCCCTTGTCCTTTCCACAATGAGATGGTCTCCCTCCCTTCTCCGGGCTTCTGCCCCCGTGAGAAACATTTCAGTGCAGCTCCCTTCCCTTTGTGTGTGGCCTGGGCAGCACAAACAACCTCTGCAGGGTGGCTGTGCTGTTTTGTTACTAGAGGTCCCGTGACATGTCTGTAGCATCCCTGGGCAGTGAGGCCAAATGAGAGGGGGCAGCTGCTGCTGTGAGAGGGCTCCCATGCTGCCAGGACACTGGATGGAGCAGAGCATCTCTCGGGCACTTGCCCTTTTTGTTGCCTTTTCCAGCCTTGCAGAACCATTGTCCTGCTGCAAGGTTGCCACAGCCCTTGGTCATCTCTCCTTTCCTGGTCGCTCTCTTGCCCCCCAGATTTGTTTCACTGCTCTTTCCCAGCAATGCTGTGTGGAGCAGACTGTTTCTTGTCCTGATGAGAAGCATCCACTGCCCAGATCCTGTTCCTCCCCCTGTGGTCAGTTAGCACTGCTGGGGCTTAGAAGCCACAAACTGCAGGTGGTTTTTCACCTGGGAGGGGTCAAGACCTACCTACCTTCCCCAGCAAGCTGCTGACGCAGGTAACCAGTTTGGCAGGCATGAAGCAGTCAGTCCCAGGTACGAGGCAGCTGTGCAAAGGAGCACAACCATGCTATCTCCTGTTTCTTCATGGAACCTGGCTACCACCTGGGGCGAGGTGCTCAATGCTCATGGTTGGCATTTCAAACTCTGCCTAGATGCACTCCAACCAATCTCAGTCACCTGCCTTCCCTGCCCTCCGTTATTTCCTTCACTTGTCTAGGAGCAGGCTTTTGCAAGCCTTCATGCAATCTGGTGTGTGAGCTTCTCCTTCTGCCACTCTTGCTTTCTGTAGCTTCCTACCTCCTCTGGTTTCCATCTGCTTCAGATCTGCACTGAAAGCATCTTCCTTCTCCTTACCAGTCTCTCTCTTCCTTTACTGCCATTTGTTGTGTTTTGGTAAAGTCAGCATCCAGAACTGGACTGGGAGGAGGTGTTCTCTGATGCAGAAGAGCACTTCTGTCTTCGTGCTGTTCAGCAGGTTTTCAAATACAAATTGCCCCTAGTGCCATCTCTGATGATTTGCAAGGAAGGCAAGCGGTTGTCCAGGAAGCTACTGGCTGCATTTCCATGCATACATTCAGTGCTCAGTTGGCTGGGTAAAAGTTCCCTGTGCATTTTGGTTTGTCCTTCCACTCATTTCCCTTCATCTCCCCACTTCCTTCATTTATTTATCCCCAGCCCCCTCCGCCCCACCCCAAGAAGTCGAGTGTGTAAGCACCAGCTCCACTACCATCCGGGTAAGTTGGGTGCCACCGCCTGCGCAGAGCCGCAATGGAGTCATCACCCAGTACTCCATTGCGTACCAGGCGGTGGAAGGAGATGACAGCACCAAGCATGTGGTGGATGGCATTGGACGGGAGCACTCCAGCTGGGAGATCAAGGACCTGGAGAAATGGACCGAGTACAAGGTGTGGGTAAGGGCTCACACCGATGTGGGGCCAGGACCGGAGAGCATCCCCGTGCACGTGCGCACTGATGAGGATGGTAGGTGTTACCGAATAGCTCCTTCAGCTCCCACCTTGGGGTAACCAGTACTGCCCTAGATGAGTTGTTCATAGAGAGGGGAAAGGGAGTGGGGATGTAGGCACTGGGAGCGCTTCCTCGAGCAGGACCCGTGGCTGTCGGGAGCAGCACTTTGGTCAGCTGCTTCAGGTGCTTTGTTCTTCTGGCTTTCTAGAGTTGTATGAGTTTTCCCAGCCAAAGGCTTCTCACATTGTGAGATCAGGACTTAAAGTTTACTTGTTGACCTGAGATCCAGCAAACTAAAAAGGGGAAATGAAATCCATTTGAAACTTGTAGATGTCGCAGGAAGGCTGCTTCCCGCCCCAGCTTCCAGGCAAGCCACAGCTTATATAAATCTGCTCTTCTGCTCAAGAGTCAGAATTTTGCGTGTACAGAACACTTTACTGGATACGACAGCTTTAAAGAGAAATTGCTTTGTATTAGCAGGGCTGTCAGTTATGTCATCATGACTTAAGCCATTTCCTTTGAAAGTGCCAGCGCTCAGGGTGACAGTAGGAACTTCCATGGCTTCATGCTGACCCTAGAAGCTGTGGATTTAATGGGAGGAGAAAGAGATGCAGCATCCGGGCAAAGAAAGGATGATTTCTGCATTGCTCGGTCAGTGTAGCAGATTGAAACCAGACATGTTACAGTTTCCCTGAATGGGCTGCCACTGTCCCCCACATCTCCGTGGGTCTGGAAGTGGTGTCTGGAATGCTCACTGACTGCATGCCTGGTCTGGCAAACACATCTGTGTGTCTCCTGCTGCCTGTATTGTTTGCTTCAGTTCTCCTTCTGCAGACGTGTAGCCCAGGGGAATCTGCTACCCCAGAAATGTCGCAACAAGCTCTCTCAGTTAGTTTTCAGGCACCGTGGTTGGACATTCCACCTCAACTGTCAGGAGTGATTTCATATCCCTCCGACATGCTGATGCTCAGTAGATAGCCATGATAAAGGAATGAGAAACGCTAAACTGTGATCTGAAAACAAGTTGAACTTTCCCTCTTGGGTCTGGGATGCAGCATACACCTCCCGTAACATGGTAACTTCCCCTCCTGCAGAAGGATAGTGTTCGTGGAAACACTGGACTGCTCACATTCACATCTTTTCGTGTCCCCACAACATCCCTGCACTGTGTCCTGCCAAGGTCTCCCGCCTTCTCTTGCCAGCAAAACTTGACGCACAGCTTCTCTGTGGTTCTCAGGGAGGATCTTGCTTTTTGCTTGGACTCCCGACTGTGTGTGGGGGCAGGTGCCTTGCTAGGACAGGAAACCCTGTGACTTGTCCAAGGTCACTGCACTCAGTGAATTGGATTACAGCGTAGGCTGCTCCAGCCAGAAGGTGGTAACTATTCAAGCACAGCCCCCTCCATTCCCATACCTTCGGCTGGCCTCACAGTGCTAAAATGCTCTGTTCCTCCTTTCTCTATTTTATTTAATTATGTACAATTAAGAAGGACATCTGGGGAAAATAATGAATTGCCCTGCGGCTTAAAAACTGTGCTTACCTGCTGGGTAGCTGTTTCTTCCCCATCTAGTTGGTCGAAATAGCAGCATTCATTATGTCTGCTTGTCAGCTATCCGTCCCTAATTATCTAATTCTGATTATTTCTTGCTGTGTTGAGAATTGGGGCGTGGGGGGTTCCAGACCTCTGGATTTTCCTAGGCAGTGGAGGGTGTAAGGAGACATGCAGTAGAAGTGCAAGGATGGAGCCCAGGTCGCTGGCTTGGGTGCTGGCCACTCGCCTAGCAGCGGTACCCTCTGCAGGGAGCTCACACCTCAGCTCCCAGCTGCTTCAGGCGGAAGGAGCTTTCCAGGAGCAACTGAGAGGCTAATTTTTTAGCATTGACATTTTTGTCACAGTCAATGCAAGAGCAAAAAGTAATAAGGAGGTAATTTTTCCAAATGGTAAATACGGTATAAATATATTTTTAAACGGGCCTCACCTTGCAAGAAAATTGATATTTTCTGGGCAGCGTAATTTTTCATTTTATTATCAAAAAGCGTTCAGCTAACCGTGCATGAAATACAGTCCCTAGAGCTGTCAGAATCCCCACAGGACCCTTTATCTGACTGAGTTCAGTGACTGCTGTCTCTGAGCTCTGGGTTATTGTTTTAGGATGGTGCTTTTCCCCCTCATTAACCTCTTGCTGTCACAGGGGAAGAGCGTGTGCGTGCTCTGGCTGGTGGCAGGTACCAGGGCTCCCCGCGAGGCAGGCTCGGCACCCAGTCACGCTTCCTGGGGCTGCTGGACTGCATTTAGATGTACACAAGGGGATCTGAGAGGGGGAGGTGTGCAGTGACGGGCAGGATGCAAAAAGGGCTTCAAAACCCCTGCCTCTGCCGCAGGGCACCCTGAGCTGCAAGTGGTTACCGTATTCTTTATATTCTTGTATTCCTCTTTGCTTCTGGCCACCGCTGAAGACAAGAGTCGGATAGATGGACCTTGGGTCTGATCCGGCACAGCTGCTCTAATCAGGGGTGCTCCTGCATATCACAGCCCTGCTGTCTCCCACTGACAGTAGCAGTCAGCATTATGGTCACACTGGAAAACTGCAGTATGACCTCCCGGGCAGGTAGAGGGGACTTGTGCCAGCAGGGCCGTGCTTGCACTGAGGTGGAGGGAAGGTAGCAAAAGAGTAAGAGCTGGCTGACAGTGTTTGCGTGGTACCTGCTAAGTGTCCGTCCCATGTGTGTTACAGTGCCCAGTGCCCCACCGCGAAAGGTGGAGGTGGAGTCTGTGAATTCGACTGCAATCCGGGTGAGCTGGAAGCTGCCCATCTCCAACAAGCAGCACGGGCAGATCCGGGGGTATCAGGTCACGTACGTCAAGCTGGAAAACAACGAGCCCCGAGGGCAACCAGTGATCAAGGATGTCATGCTGTCAGAAGCACAGGTACGGCATGGGGACTGCCGGCTGGCGGGCATGGCACCTTCCCTCTCTGCAGAGGGCTGGGCTGGCTGGGTCCAAGCATTTCTTGGCTGCCCCTTGCAGCTCTAGAGTGTGGGGGACAGCCCTGCCTGAGCAGGGTGAACAGTTTATCCACAACCTGTGGCTTGCAAACTGGTAAAAAGTTTAATCAGGAAAAATTTGCTGTAGGAAAGATGATGTATCAGGTGATGCTCCTCTCTTACCCCTTCTCCCACATGTACCTCTCTTTGCCTGCCTCATCCTGTGCGGACTCCAGCTGGAGCAATTTGTGTTTTCCTAGTCAGGTTATAACCCTTTGGAGAGTTTTAAATAAGCCTCAAGTCTGCTGCTTCCGTGCTGCTGACTACGTTCAGGGCAAAGCCTCTCTCTGGGCAGAGACTACAGGGTGCTGCCTGCCTGTGGGGTGCCTGGGGTGGCTCTGCACCCTCGGGTGGGCACAGCTGCCAGGCAGGGCAGCCCTGGCGTAGCTCAGCAAAGCTTCCCTTCCCTTCTGCTTGTGCAAGGCAGGGACTGGACCTTGCATTGCTTCTTAAAACTGAACTAAAAATGAAGCCAACCGAGTCTGGGAAAGGCTGAAAAAAAAGGGGTGAGGTGTAGGCCTGCATCACCTGTAAATGACTTTACCCTCTGCAAATCTGATACCACAGTCTGCTCATATTTGAGCAATCTCCTGGATACCTTACTGGCTGATAGCCAAGGCCCTGTTCTCACCCAGTGCTACGGGCATGGTTATGGGCTCTGTTCAGCCCCCCAAAAAAGGTACTTGCCTCTTTCCCAGGATCCAGGGAAGTTGTTGGTGCCCTGTGATGAAACACAACTCTTCTTTAGAGCAAGGGTCCTTCGTTGTGGAGACCCATGCTGTTCTCAACAAAGATAATCATATAAATGAAGTACAGGATCTACTGCTGTTGGAAGCAACGAGTAATCGATTCAGAGCTAGCTTGCTTGAATGATGCCCAATATAAATACTGGAGAGCTGCAGCGATTAATTGATCTATCTCCTGAATGCAGCTGTGAATCATTTATACGTTTGTCAGTGGGGAGTGCAGTTCACAGAGGCAGCTTTACTCCCCATTCATATTCTGAAGGATAAAATTCAGTAATAATGTGGAAGGGGAAAACTTTAAAGAGAAAATGCTGTGAGGGTCCTCGCAGTGGTATCTGGGGCACATCTCTTTTTGTTTCAGATGTTGCTTTATTTTAATCGTTAGAAAAGCTACTTGCTGGCCTTTCCTTATTCCAGGAGGATATAATCTTCCATGTTGTTTGAACAATTGATGCTGTGTTGTTCAGCTGGAGTTTGGAGTTAATGGGTTGGTCTTAGCGTAGGTGGGTAAAGCTGGCAGTGTTGTTCTTGTTGGTGTTTTCAAATATTTTGTGCTTGCCCAGCCGGTTCTGCTTTCATTCCTTACTCATACATTTTGGAGAGAGGAAGGAACCCCATGCTAATGTGCAGGAATGAGGGTACCAGAGCCAGAAACTTTCCAAGGAATGCTGGATTTTGCATTACTTTGAATGTGTGCAGTTGTCATCAAGGAGGCAAGTTGCTTGAGTTTCATGGCCTGTCAGATCACTTACTAATATTTCATATTTGGTGAATTTATGTGGGAAAGTCCTTGATTGCTGTGGTATTTTTTTTCCTGGTGCATGTTGTGCTGAGTTCATCCGCTGAATTTCCTGAATGGAAGTGAAGGCCATAAGATAGTTGCACAGAAGTGACTCATGTGAAGGAGTCATGACACTCTTGGGATAAACTAACAATGACCCTGCAGGGAAGAGGTTTCACTGACTTGGCAGAAGAGATCTTTATTTCCCGAAAGAGTGAGAAGCCACTTGTGACCTGTGCTTGTGATGAAATGCATCTGCTCCAGCAGCTGAAGAACCCTCTGAGAGCTGCCATCTTTCAGTACAGCAGTGCATGTCTTTGCCAACAGCAAGATCAAACCTTAACAAGTAGTCTGGGAAGAGTTATATTCAATGGAAGAAAACAAAGATTGACTGGTACACCTGTCCCTGAAGGTCACAGGATGTAGATGGGGTCCTGTTCAGTGCTCAAAAACATTCATGAAATTTAAACTAATGCACAAGGAGAGAATTAAACTGATTGAAAATCTGGGGTCAGAGCAGAAATTCTCTGGACGTGTAGGCAGAACCCCTTCTCCTGCCCAGACAGGCTGTCTGCTGATTTTGAGTAGGTATGTACCACATAATCTGCTTCCTGCAGATGGTACAAAGACACTGGTATTAAAGCTGACTCATGATTTTTGCTGATTGAAGATGAGAAATAGAGAGTAAATGAAGATGAAAGAAAGAAGAAAAAGGAATGGAGATGTTAGCTATGCAGATAATACAGATTCTTAGTTTTCAAAACCACTGGAGCGGAAAGGACTAAACCATCAGCAGTGAAGTGGGGTCCCTGGTGCTGGAAAGATCACGTTTTATTTTGCGGCCTCCTGCCTACGGAGAATAATCAGTTGTCAGGAAGGTCCTGCGATGGAGCTCAGGCTTCCCCCTCCTCTTTGTGGCCATGCCTGTGACTGATTATCTCCATCAGACTTTTGTGCCTTCTAGTCTGAGCTCTCACTCTTACAGACAGACTGATGGACAAGCAAAGGTGACTGTTTCTTGAGGAGGAGCGCCGAGTGACAGCCCGTATACCGCTACAGAGGTGGCTTGGACACCCTCACCACCTCCTGCACAGACTCTGCCCGTTATGGCTCAGCCAGGTCCTGTGATGGGCAACAGCAGAAGGTTCATTTCTGTGCCCTTGGTCTCCTTCCCATCTTGCCACTGGTGGCACAGGTTCCTGGCTCTGTGTGCGATCATCCCGACACCAAGACCACTTTTGAAAGGAGCAGAGGCACCAGCATGGGGTCTTGGCTGAGCCCCACCACTCTCATAGAAGTCCCTGCTGGCTTGTGGGAGCAGGGGATAGCAAGGCCATGGGGCACAAGTGTTAGGTTCTGCAGGGGAGGGCAGGGGCCCACTGGCTTTCCTTGGTCTCCAATCTCTGGGCAGCTCCAGCATGTTCATAGGAGCAGTTGGCTTGATCCCCTCCATCCCTTCCCAGGTACCAGTCCCCCATGCCTGCAGAGTTCAGTGTTGAGCAGCAGCAGGGCTGAGTCTGGAGCACCGGGCACAGAGGAGGCAGCAGGGTCAGGGGAGGACAGGCCTCCCCATTTGGGTCCCCATGCAAGCATGGCTCTTGTTTGCACCCTCCAAGACAGGCAGCTGGACCTGCCGTGAATGTAGCTGTTGGCCCACTGTGTCAAGCTCCCAGCCTGCTTATCCTCAGCCCAGACTGGAACTTCTTGGGGCAAGCTTTCTCCCCATGATGCTATGTGGCCTCAACAAGTGCTCCTGCCCTCGACTGCATGGCATATTTGCCACGGAGCCTTCTGTGTGCATCACTCTGGGGATGCAGTGTGCATGTTGGCCTTGCTGCTTACAGCCCTGTGCAGATCCAGGCCTGCCCAGAGAGCTTTGCTAGCGCTTCTGCTGCTGGGAGCTGGCTGGATACGGCTGGAGGTCAGGCTGCGTGGAGGAGAGACTCCTGCCACCTCCTCCTTCTGCTCTACAGAGTCATGGCAGGGAAGAGGTATGCAGCCCACAGGAAGGGTTGCAGGCTTACGGGAAGACTACATGGTCTTCGCAGGCGGCACTTCTCCATCCAGCATGCAGACTGAGTGCACGTCCCACCAGAAGAGCAGGAAGAGGTAACAGGAAGCACTTCAAGCTGTTGGAATGAGATCAAAGGAGATGGAAAGCAGAGACTCCTATTCTCCCTGGGCAGTGCCCACCCCAGGCATAACACAGAGGAATTTATAGCCTCCCTCTTTTGCTGGGTGATAGTCAGGGATCCTTATCTGAATCTGCTTGGAACAACTCCTCCTGCTTGTACCTGCCTGGGTTGAGTCTGGTGTGGACGTGAGATGTATGCTGCTTCATGAGTGGAACAAAATTGAAAGGCACGAAAAAGAGGCATTTCAGTAATGGACGAATGAGAAGTTCTGGAGCCTTCAAACCCTTCCATATCCAACAAGCTGAGCACCCTGAGCTTTCATGTGGAGTTTCACTGTTGCATCACGGTCAATGAAGCAGAGAGGATGACCTGCAGGAAACCCCCCCCTATCCGCTTCCCCTCGTTGAGGCTGTTTAGGAGGGCTTGAGTCTGTCTTTTGCAAAAGGCATGGTCAGGGAAAACAGCCGTTCCCTGGTGAGACATGACAACACTGTGTGGTGTTGAAGTGTAAAATGTAACGTTAAGGCATTGCAGCTGCCATAAATACAGACTGTTAGCTTTAACACTTCCCTGAGCCATCCTGCCTCATGCACCCAGTGCTGTCTGAATTCTTTTTATGACAGCTCCTGGGCCTTTCAGATCAATTTGTCCTACTGACCAATCTTAAACATTTAAGAAGCAAATGAGCAAGTTTAGGAAGGAAATGTTTTGATCTGCAGCTGATATTTTCATAATGAAACTGAATTTATATCAGGGTATTTGTGCAGGCCTGGCTTTTCACTGTTACTCCTCCAACACAGATCTCAAGGTGTTTCTTTGCACTCTGATCTAATACAAGATTAAAGTCCACTGAAAATATAAGAGCAAAGAGTCTGAACATTAAACATTTGGTCTAATATCCTCGTGGATAATAAACTCCCTGCTGTGGTGTGAGACACTGCGAGATGCAATAGCCTTGTTGTTCGTTGCAGCAGGGTATCAGCTTCTGCTCCTGCAGCTGCACATGAACAGCACTGGGGCAGCTTGCGGTGCTACCATCCATGTGGCCAGCATCCACCAGGAACACAGGGTTGGAGCAGCAGTGTACTTCTGGGAGAAAAAGCTGCCAGGCCTCTTGTGCTTCCTGTAGCAAGGCTTTTGTCAGGCTTTGGGTCAACAGGGCAGAGCGTGGCTGTTGACCATGGTGTGGGATGGCTGGTGCAGGTAGGACATCAACATCAGTGGCTTGGGTTCAGCTGAGCACACAACACTGGAAATTACACCAAGGTGCATGTGGAAAGAGGACCTTTAGGGACAACAGTAGTTAGTCAGGGCCTTGGCTTTATAGGAAGCCTTTAGGGACAACTTGACCTCTTCACTGAAATTAAATTTTAAGATGGTTTAGGGGGATAATTCTGTTGCAGTGTTAAGGCATCAAATAAGTGAACTATAATAAAATCTTAGAGGAACATTTCTCCCATAGCTGCTTCTTTGTGAATTTACAGAATAAAATAGCAAATATTTTGAAGGTATGCTGTGTATTTTACTGCTGAGGAGAGTTCTCTACCACTGTGATAAGCTCCAGCCTGTGAAAGCCACCTCAAATAGCCTGAGTACAAAAGGCAACTTGTACCTTTAATACCATTTAGTACTTCCACAGCATCAGCAGGTTCCCAGGCACTTCACCAGCATTAGCTGGGCTTCCCAGTGTCCTGAGGAAGTCAGAATCTGAGCGCCATTTCACAGCTGGCAGCTCAGGCTCGGTGCAAGGCTTGCCAAGGCTCACGCTGTGAGTCAGGGGCAATAATACCTGTCTTCCACTTTCATCTCTATGCTTGAACCCATCGACCGGTGCTTCCTCCAGGCAGATTTAGTAACCTGAGATGTAACGCATCCTCTTGGCTGAGAGAGCTCGCTGTGATCTCTGCAAACCTTTCTTTGGTGCATCAACCACAAAGAACCATGCTGCTGGCATGCCTGACAGTTTTGATGCCTTATAACCCCAAATCCCATCAGAAACCTGCATGTTCTCTCTCCAGAGCCATAATTGAGCTGCCATAGCTGGGATCCCACGTGATCTTTTACTGGGAAACGTTTTGTGTAGAAGTCTTACCTGCAGGGCTGCTCTTGCCAAATGAGTGTTTGCTGTTTGCCGCCTAGGTGTTGTGTAATTGGGAGTGAGAAGCTTTTTCCTTGGTATAGGCACCAGTTCTAGCCTTGCTCCAAGCCATGCAGCGCTGTTGGAGGGGAACAGCTTAGTGTGGAGCTCTGGGTAAGATCTCAGCCTCAATGTGATTCAAAGAGATGACACTTCTCAGTTTTCTGAGGTCCCCAGAGCACTTTCTTGCAAGTGATACAGGAAAGAGAAGGTCTGTAAATGTTGTGTTGGTGCTTCACTGCAGACAGTCCCTGATAGGTTTTGTGTGTTGAAGTCTTTAGTTCTTAACAAGAGATGGTGGCTGGAGGATCACTAGGACAGAAACTGGAGATCAGTTCACAAAAGTGTGTTGTAAGTGCTGTTACTTGTGGGACAGCACTGATCCGCAGAGCCTTGTCCCTTCTTGCTCCTGCTCATGGAAGAGGCAGAAAAGTGCAAACAAAGCCAGAAGGGGAAAGGACTGCAAAGTCAGGAAGTGGTGACCTCTTCCTATGTGAAGGAAGCTCTTTGTCTCCGTTTGTGTGAGTGATCTCAGACCTACCGTGCAGGCTAGCGGCATGTAGAAAATTGCTCTGTCCCATTTCTTCCTTTGGCACAGCCTGTGCCAAGTGACCCTCTGTGTATAAATGTTATAATCCCCCCACCCAGTCCTGCTAACCCCTGCTGTTGTTGTCATCGTCATCCCCTTCCTACACGTTACCCCTTAAAATTCTGTGTCTCCATTTTTCTCTCCTCCTTCCTTTCTCCTCCATCAGTGGAGAGCTGAGGACTCCGTCGACCATGTAAGTACCACTTGTGTGTATTTCAGGTTGGAAAAGAGGGGTTTGGTAAATCGATTTGTGAATTTTGTAGACACAGTGCTGTCAAAACATCCCTTTCACTCCCTTAATGAGGCTGGAGAGTTACATTGTGAAACCTTCCACAAGCAGCAAATCCAGAGAAAATTGGCATTTAGATTGCTACTAAATGCAGAAAAGCAATTGACATTTCCCATAATCTGTATTTCCAGCTTGTTGCAGTGCAGTTTTAGGTAGGCTCAAGTGATCAACTCAGGAGGTGCATCCTACTTTCTGCAGTAGTTGGCCCACCGAGTTACACAGTAAAATTAGATATATAATCTTTAAACCACATTGATTGTAGTCATAAAAAATAACCTACACTCTCAACCATGACCTTTGGCTGAAACACAGATAGTAATAAGAAAACAATCACATTTAAACAGTTAAATCCAATTTTTCCCACATAATTTTGAAATATAAAATTGGAGGAACAAACTCGAAAATGACCTTTTTAAAGTCAGCAATTCAATTACGTGCCCTGCTGTGAGCTTCCCCGGCACGAAGCATTTCTCCTCCTGCTTTATACGGAGGAGTCGCGCCCGGAGTGGCTTTGTCATGACAGCACTGTGTTTACATTATGCAATCAGACCTTCTTTCATCCATCCCTCGTCTCTCTCCCCTCCTCCCAGCTCGCTTGCTTTGCTCCCGGTGGCATGCTTTTGCGTGAGAATTTCTCTTTGCATGGATTTGGGAGGAGTGAATTCTCTTGGGATGTTCAGAGTCTGCAGGTTTTGTGTGAGTGCTTCCCCCGCGGGTCCATTGGCACCGATCGGACTGTGCGTCCACTCACCCGCATACACGATCTGCTGCAGGGGCAGAGTTGGGATGGGACTCTGGTTCACACGGTGATTTTGGCGGGGTTCTTGTTGGTGCTTGTTGATTTTTCTCTGGGCTGGCTGGTTCCGCGATGGTAACAGGGTGATTTTGATGAGTAAGCCTGGGCAGGTAACCTGAACCAGCAGCACCGACTGGAAATCAGCAGCTTTAATAGTGTGGGTGTTTGCGAGTGAGTGATGGGAGACTGGCTGTGCTCTGGGAGCCACCACAGGGCCCTTGTCCCCCGAGCTGACAGGGACCCCCCAAGAGAGATCGGACCCCTGGAGCAGCCTCTGACAGTGCCCGTGCTGCCTGTCCTCAGCCATTTGAGCTCAGCCCTACCCGTCTCTGCTCTTCTCATCTGAAAAGATAAATAACAAACCCAGAGCCTCTGCCTCCTGCCCAAAAGCTTCCCCGGCCCCTTCTCCAGCCCGGTTGTCCTTGTCCTTGCTCCCTGACCTGACGGATTATTAGTGCTAATGGTCCCGATCCCTTTCACCTGCAGATGAACACTGCTCAGGGGTAGCTGCCCTGGGTCGCAGAGAGCTGCTGTGCTCCCACCTTTGCTGGCCTGGCCAGCTGGGCTTGGCATGAGTCGTGTTGCCGCTGGAGGCCAGGAGGGAGGAGCAGCGCTCCGTGCTTTGATCTCTAATTGAAGTGCAGAGCCATGCCCTCCTCCTGCCCAGAGGAAGCCAGAGCATGCAAGGGTGCAAGCACCCTGCCTCCTCCCAGGCCTCCCACGACGCAGGGTTTTCCCTCCAGGTCTTGCCAGTGCTTTGCGCTGACCCTGTCTGTCCCTGTCTGTCCCTGCCGTGCCATGCCATGCCTGGCAGGGAGGACGAACGTGGTGCTGCAGCGCTGCAGGTGCTCCTTCCCCGGGCCGTGCCGCTGCCTGCCTTGCCTCCCGCGCTCCCCACGGCTCTGCTGCAAGAGACAACCTTAAAAATCCCCAAATGAGTCCCCAGGAGGTTTCCACAGCTGGCTAAACTGGCTTCTGCTCTGGTTCACAGCTCCACAGTCCTCCAACTCTCAGGCTTGCTGTGGCAGGGCGGCTCTGTCCCTGGGCTGGTCTGCCTTCATGCAGCACTGTCTCCAGAGCAGGTCTCCCTTTCAGCAGAGGCTGTGGGGAAGGAGCGTGGGGGTTACGGCAGTTCCCTTTTGCCCTGTGCTGGCCTGCCTGGCGCAAGCTGCTGGACACAGGTTGCTGGTGCGTCCCCAGGAGGGCCAAGAGTTAGAGGCAGGGGGTGAAATGAGGCAGCTGAGTGTTGAAGTGGTGGCAATTACCGTTTGTTGGCTCCATGGGGGTGTCAGCTAGGTGAGACGCATGTGCTCGGGTGTGATGCACGAGTGTGTGCCAGCGAGTGTCAGTGTGTTGCTGTTGGAGATGCTGACCCCAGTGCCCTCCTTTTGCTCACTCTGGTAACGGGTATTTGCTCTTCTCATTTGCCTCTTCTACGCCTCATGGACACGCTCCCAGGAGACAGTCATTGGAGGCCTGCTGCCAGAAACCACCTACTCTGTCACAGTCGCTGCCTACACCACCAAAGGAGATGGTGCCCGCAGCAAGCCGAAAGTCATCACCACCACAGGGGCAGGTGAGTGTGGGGAGTAGAGACCGCAGCTTCGCAGGGGTGGTCGTGATACCTCCCGAGAGGTGCCCAGGGAGTACAGCCAAGGCACCTGTGCGGGAGGAAGCAAGAGGGCTGGAGGTGCTGCAGAGGTACATACTCTTGTGATCTCCAGCCCTTCCTTACAGGCTTTGCCACTGGATCACCTGAGCAAAGTGCAGCAAACAGATGGACACTGCCAGGGCCCTCAAGAGAGCAATGAAACTCATGGGTCTGAGCTCATCTGCATAGTCCAGAGTCCTGGGAAGAGGAAGTCTAAAAGTCCAGGCCCTCCCTCAGCTTTGGAGTCACAGCCTGTCCTCGTTTTGTCCCCTGCTGCAGCAGGGGTAGGCGAGTGCCATTTCTTGCTTCCTGTGGTGACTGCAGTGCTGCCTGGGATGGCCACTGGCATGGAGGGCTCCTCAGAGGTGCTTCTCAGCTCCCCCCCAGCCATTGCTACCACTGCCTTTCCTGGCTTACATAGCTCAGCCAACTTGCTCCTAGAGCCATGGTAAAATCTGGAATGCAACAAATCCTGCTGTAGGAGTGCTGCGGACACAGCTTCTAGGTCTGGTGATCCCAGTCAGTTCAGTTCTGCTGTCTCAGTAGAAGCTTGTACCCTGTGCCTAGTGCATCACAGGAGCATCGGTCAGGAGCAGGGGCACCCAGGAATTCGTCAGGTGCTTTCCTCTGGATGCTGTCAAGCTTGCCGTTGGCTGTGGCACCAGCTAGTTTTCATTGTCTCGTTCTTGATTTTCCACTCAGTAGACTTGTCCTACGAATGATAATCCTGCTGCTTCTCACACCAGCCACAGGAACAGTATTTACCTCTTGTTATTATGGGAATGCAGCTTGTGCAAACCAAGAGCCTTTGTTCCTGGTGCTTTTAAACAAGGAACAGCTTGCCATCTCCTCCGTGCTGCATATGGGGAGCTCCAGAGGTAGTTTCCACTGTCACAGTCTCAAATGCTGTCTCCCTTGTGCCTCACCACGATGTACTCTCTGTTCATCAAATTGCTACAGCTGTCCTATGAACAGGAAAAGCTTCCTAAACATCCCAGTGTCGCACTGTAAACCACAGTGAGTCTTCCCATGTTATGCTGTACATTTAAAGTTAATATTTTGAATCAACTTTGAAAATAATGTGTCCCATAATACTAGCTGCTGTTAGACGTTGTATTATGTGTGCAAGGAAGATGGCACTGGCAGTGGAAATTTAATTGTGTGTCTTAAATACCTACAAAACCACCCCCAGAGCTGCCTTTGTACTGGCTTGACCTCAAAGGGGAGTGTTGGTATCGCCCTCTGATGGCAAAATTGGGGCATAATTCTGTCAAATACGTGTTTTTCTTGCGCTAATCCGCAGGCTCATATGTTTCAAAACTGTGCAAGGGTATTTAGCCAGGTTTGGCTATAATCCCCTTTTCATTTTCATATCAATGGCCCCATCCCTTTGATTCTGAGTATCTTCCCTATCAGTTGATTTGTTTACAAATCTGAGCTGATGTGGAGTGAAGACGCATCCTTTTTTTAACTGAAGGAGATCAAGTTATTAAACCATCAATTTAAAGCCATCCGTTCCTAACCCATGACGGCAACACCCCTTGACTTGAGCAGCATGAACAAAAATCCCATGGAACGCTTGTGTTCACCTCTCACATCGACACTGACATCACGAATACGTTCATCAGCTAAACCAAAATGTATTCTGATGGCAAACAGCCCGCCCAGCTCCACTTGCTGCCTCTGCCGATGGTAAAACTGCAAGGTTTCAGGATGAAATTAGTCTTCCTCCAGACAGACTAGGGCTCTGCCTTGGGCTTCTGTGTGTGTTGTCAAACTGTGCTGGGGCCAGCGTGGCCTGGTGCTGTGCACTAGCTGGAGTGTCTGAAGACCACTGATTAGGAGGACGGGATTCAGATCTTCTCTGAGATAAATATGATGCTCTGAGGTACCTTAAACCTTTCCTGTAAAAGGGGTGAATTTTGGGGCTGGATATGGCTGAATTTATTGCTGGTTTAGATGGCAGCACATGGGAAAATGGCAGCCAAGAACTGGCTGGCTCCAGCTTCCCTCACCACCGGATTAGGGTCGGTCTGCCTCTATCCATGTGAATTGTCTGTCGTCCTCTTCACCCTGTTGTCTGAACTTTCCCACTTTCCTCCATCCTCACGGACTGAGCAGCACGGAAGCTGTCCTTCCTCCCCCTCCTCCCAGGCTACAGATGGTCATTGTGTGTTTATGTTGCAGTCCCGGGGAAGCCCACCATGATGATTAGCACGACAGCCATGAACACAGCCCTCATCCAGTGGCACCCACCCAAGGAGATGGTAGGGGAGCTGCTGGGTTACCGGCTGCAGTACAGACGTCTTGATGAGGAAAAGATGAACACGATAGACTTCGGGAAGAGAGACCATCACTACACCGTGACCAATCTTCACAAGGGGGCCACGTACCTCTTCAAACTGTCTGCCAAGAACAGAGCTGGTCCAGGAGAGGAGTTTGAGAAGGAGATCACTACTGCAGAAGACGTGCCAAGTGGCTTCCCACAGAACCTGCGTGTGGTGGGTCTCACCACTTCCACCACAGAGGTTGCATGGGACCCCCCAGTCTTGGCAGAAAGAAATGGCAAGATTGTCAACTACACGGTGGTATACAGAGACATAAATAGCCAGCAGGACATTGTTAACATCACCAAGGACACAAGTATCACTTTGACGAATTTGAAGCCTGATACCACTTATGACATCAAAGTGAGGGCCCGCACCAATAAGGGTGTTGGGCCTCTCAGCCCCAGCATCCAGTCCCGGACCATGCCTGTTGAGCAAGGTAAGTGCCCCTTTAACAAGCCCTAACAGCAAACTCTGGCTCCAGGACAGGGACCTTTGCTTTGGTTCATGAGGCTACGCTTCCCTTGGCTCTGACTAATGAGATCAGGTACTGTGTGGCTCCCTAGTGTAAAACTAGTTCAGTGAGCAGAGGCTCAATGAAGGTTTGCTTAAAGTTGTCATTCTGGGGGGTATTAGTGGTAGCTTAATTGCCTTTGTCGCTCCACAGGCACACTTTGCTGTTTTATCTGTACATGAAAGGCTCTTGCTTGAACTGATGCAGACAGCTGGGTAGGATCATCTGCAGATCCAGTACCTGAGCACCACTGCTCTTTGATCGTGGCAAAGGGCCAGGAGAGTGTGAGTGGAGGGGGGAAGAGAAGGCTACAGTTCAGCCTACAACTTCCTTTCTGTGATGCTGGAAAGTATAGTCAAAAGGGGAAACTCCACTGGAGACTGGAGACTTCGTAAAAGGCTGCTGTTCTTTTCTCCTCGTATCTCGCTTCTCTGCTGTAGCTGAACTCTCCGACCTCTGCTGCTGAGTTAGACAGAGAGAGACCTGGAGCTGAGCTGCTGCCTGGCTCCCTCCTGACTTGGTCTTACAGTGCTCAAAGATCTTGTTTTTCATTTCAGTGTTTGCTAAGAACTTCCGCGTCAACGCCGTCATGAAAACGTCTGTGTTGCTGAGCTGGGAAGTGCCTGACTCCTATAAATCCGCAGTGCCTTTTAAGGTAAGAGTGGGATGCGGAGGACAGGGAGCTGCTCCTGTGGCAGTGAGCCAGGCAGTGGAAAGCAGCACTTGACCCACTGCTTGGTGTTTTCAGGCCATCAGGCAAGAGACCAGCAGAGCAAGGTCACGTTGCTTGCTGGTCTGGGATCTTGTGGAGCTCAGATCTCCAAGCCCAGATTAGGTACCTGCTCTTGCTTTTGAGCACCCGTGTGTGAACCATGGCACACAGCAGAGCACGCTGCTGCTTGCTTTCCCTCCTTTCACTCTTCTCAGGCCAGAAGGTATTGCAGTTTTGTTGATTTCTTTCTCTTTTTATCAGTTATGGAATAGCCAGCAAGCACTTGCTGCTCATGGTAGCAAACGAGTGAATAATGTTGGCTGAAGCACACCAACAGAAAATGCCAAGGAGTGAAGGCCTGTGCTGGGCAGAGGGCAGTCTGAGAATGGGGCCTTCTCAGGGATCATCATATATATTTGTGGCTTCTCACCATCCAGCTAGAAACGTGTGTTATCCATAGCAACTTTTGCTAAGTACCCATTCTTCCCTTCATAGTGTCCCTGAAACTTGCAGTGTGCCTTTTCTAAGAGGAATGTAAACTGGTCCAGGACCCCTAGCTTACTGATGCTTTGCTGGTGAGTGGTTGCACTGGTTGTTCACACAGTCCCGTCTGTGCTTCACTCTTCCATCAGCTCTTTCAAATATCTTGTTACCTGGGATTGCTCGGCTGGGACCTACCAGTCAGGCTGGCCATTGCAGCTCCATGCAGTGGTTGCACAAGCTTGTCCTGATGCCTGACTCAGAGTTGAAGCATGAAAAGTTGCAGATGTGATTTAATAATGAGAGATCACCAGGACAAAGTGATCTGAAAACCAGCCAGTGAATCAAATTAAAAATGACTCCTTCTGCAACATGTCCTGTCTCAGACATGAGGATTGCCTTTTTCAGTTACTCCCAAACATCAGGGCAAATGCATAATCTCAGGGAGTGCAGGAGAGGAACATCATCACCCTTCCAGAAGGTGTTGCAGGTATGAGCAGTACAAGATGCATCAGTACAGAGGAAACTGCAGGAACTGCTGCTGCTCTTTTCTCCAGCACAGTTCTGGATGTAGTGTCATCCACCAGGCTGCAGACGACATTGATGACCCAATGTCTTCCTGCTCTTGTCTGTCCCCCAGTTTGGGTCACTGGTGTGGGTAGAAGACACACAGACTGGGTGGAAATTTCTGCAGGATCTCCGTGCAGCTTCTCTCCCGTAGGAGATGAGACCAACATGTCACATTGCCAAGGATAATCTCCCACCCAGTCTCAGCAGCTGTCTGCTGCCTCTGCCGAGGTGGCCTGGGCTGGCAGCAGCATGCCTTCCCTTCCTCATTGCACATGCACCCTGCTGTGCTGTGCCCAAAAAGCAAATGCAAGGCCTGCAAGAGCTGTCGGGGAGCCATGGCCAGGGGAATGAGAAGATCTGGAACTGCGTCCACGTTGATGTGTGTGAGCACCTCCCCTTCCTTGTTGCTAACTTTCCTTGTCTAAATCCTAAAGCTGAATTACCGTGATCAATAGCAGGCGCTTGTTAACATGTAACGTTCAGCTGAAGCAGATAAGGCTTTTGTGAAGACGTTATGGTATTCAAAGCTTTCCCAGGTGTAGGATGCGTTAGGATCAGTGTTCAGATATCTGGCCGCAAGGAACTTCACTGATCCTTGTTACTTTGCGCTCTGCTGAAGAACCAGTCCACTTCATCTTGCCTTACTCTTGTACAAAGTCCACATCTCTGTCTGACAGCTCAGTGCGAGAAAGGGACAGTGTGACCTTTGGAGTGTTACTAACATGTAAGGATGGTGGGGTGTTGGAGGTAGCCAGGATCCAACAGCATGACGCTGATGCTGATTTCTTGTCTCAGCCTCATAGTTGCAACTGCTGACACAGACAGTGACTCAGGGTCTGCCCCTGCTGCGGGTTAACCCGCGGATGACACAGGAGCAGATGGCATTAGCACTTGCTAGCTGAAGAGCAGTCATGCAAACAAGAGTGTTACAAGGATATTTCTCTAACAGTGTCTTCTTTCTATTAGTATTCCCAGGCTTGCAGACACACACGAGTCAAGGCCAGGAGCTAAGAGGTTCAGCTCCAGGTCACTGACTGTGCCACTCGAAAGAAATCCTTAACTTTCAGGACTTTGTATTTTTATAAACAAGGTTCACCTCTCTCCTCTAATTCAGGCACATGGGACAGTGAGGCCAGAGCCTAATACTGTAACTAGCATAGCATTTAAATCTCCATGGGAACAATTAGTATTATCTACACTTGATAAACAGTCTCACGCTAAATCTATGTCCCAAAGGGTGTCATATTCTACTTTAACAGATTTAATTAAAGTAGGTATTGTTCTGACAATGAATAGTGAGGCACAAGCAGGACTGGTGCTGGTTTTTTTATAGAGGGTGAGCTGAGACCTTAGGAATTTTTATTGCTACCAAATCAATAAAGAAGGTCTTCGTTCTCTTCAGGGAGTTTTCACAGCTTCTTCTGGTCCAGGAGATAAATTCCTTGTAAAACATTGTCCAGCCTTTGTGATGGAGCAGAGGCACCATTCCTTTTTTTATTTCGGCATGCTTGCAGAAAGGCATTCTGGAGCTTTCATAGAAAGTGTAAGATAGATGTGACCTTCTCCTTGGGGAAACTGCACTTCCCTGAGGCATTCTTCAGCTGAAGAGCACGATGGAGGATATATTGGTTGAAGGCAGCATCACAAGGTGTTTTACAAGTGGGGAGAAGGGGTAGCACATTTTCAAAATGATTATGATGCAGGTTCAGAAATAAACCTTGAGAATCCTGGGCAGCGCTTTCTGACAGTGTTTCCCATGGAATGTAGTAATTACTTCTGACCCCAGAAAAGTCAGCTTTGTCTGCTTCTCCATCAAGTAGTTATTTTTTGCAGTGTTGCACGCTACATGTCTTTTCACCTTTTAGTTTAACACATTCTTTGCTACCTTGAAATCAAGCAGCAGACCTTCAGCAGTGACATTGGGACCCACCAAGCTTTTAGCTTTGCAAATTCTCTCTTGTGAATAAGAATAGCACAAATGACATTTTACAGCAATCCATGGGCTAGTCATCAATGTTTGGCAGTTCAGAGCCCTTGGGCCAAGTTTGCTGCTGACTTAAGTAGTTACCAGTGGGCCATGATGCAACCTCTAAATAGTATTCCTGCTTGAGCTCCTGGGCATCTTCAGCTGCACGCGGATGACTGTTTCTGAGCGCTTACGTTATTGTAAGGTTTGTGTAGAGGCCTTACCTAATGGTGCATAACATTTGAGAAGACAATGTGTTACGGCAGGTGAAGGAACATGGAACTGCCACAGCTACAGTGAAAAAAGGCGAGGGCGGAGAATGGTTCAGGAAAGCATTGAAAATGCTAATTTCACCGTCTTCGGACACAAATTTCTCTGCGTGGCAGTGAAAATCATCATCTGCTGTCAGGACTGAATTGTGGACTGTGTCCTGGCTGCTTCCAATGCAAAGCAAGCAGGGAAACACTGAACTGAAGTGCCTGACCATCTTTTCAGCCTCCACTAGCCCCAGGAGAACAGCTGTGTCCCCAGCAGATGCCTCGTACACAGGCAGTTGGTGAGCAAGTGTCTTCCCTAGAGCACAAGCAGAAGCAGTTGGTGATGCCTTTATTAGGGAAAGCTTCATAATGAGGATTCTCATCTGAGAGGCAACAGAACACATCCTGGGCTTTGTTTGCATCATTCCAGTATAGTTACTAATGTTGGAAGTTTGGTTTTGTTCAAGTCTGTGTTGGAGCACGTGAGACGAGGTCCCACTACTCCCCCAGGACACCTCAGGACCTGCTCTTGCCTGGAATACCTGGACCTGTACTACAGCAGTGTCATTGTAAGGGGTGGTGCTGGCACAGACAGCAAAGCTGCTAAGGTGACTTGAAGTCTACAACTCCTGTCTTGGTTGCACTGACTTGTGTGGCAGAGCAGGGTGAAACCTGCCAACTAAATACCTGGTTTCCCATTGCTATAAGAGACATATCTTCATTTTACCTTTTTGCACTGAATTTAGCACCCATCTGACGTGCATGTCTCTAGACAAAGGGATTAAAGCCCAGGAGAAAATACCTGAAGAGGAGCCACAGCAGAGAAAACTCCTACAGCCATCCTACCTTTGCCAGCCTTTCCTCCGCATGGGGCAGCCAGCAGGGGCTTTTTCCCTGCAAACCTCTTCATTATTTTAGGACTTGGGACTTATTTTTGCAGTTCATCCCTGAAGACTGAAGCACATCAGCGAACAAGATGGATTGTGTCTGTCCTTCATTGCTGGCTCCTCACTGCTGCTCTGTTACCTGTTGGGAATCCCTTCTCACTTCACAGCATCCTTAGGACCCAGCAGCACAAGAAATGGGGCTCTTTTTCTACCCCAACCTCCATGCAAAGTGATCTGAAGAGGATCTGAAGCATGTCGTGGGTTTGGTGTTTGGATAACACAAAAGCAGAGGTGCAGATTCCAGGCCTAGACTGCTCCCTGTGCTCTGCTTGCTTTTCAGGGCCTCCATCCTCCTCCCAGCTCCAGCTCTAAATACTAGAGCAGTACTAATAAGCTGCCCATGTCCCAGCAAGCCGGCAGCTTTCTGCAGATTGCTGCCACCTGCTAAAAAGGTGACTTGGAAGGAAAGTTCGGTCCCTCCCTTGCTGCCTGCATCAGCCTGAACAGCAAGCTCAGCTGGCAAGAGATCCGTTTTACTTCAAGTAATTTTTCTTCCACAGAACTGTCTTCTGTCTCTCAGGGCTGCTGTTGGAGAGAGCACATTTTACTGTGTGGTCTCTGCCTGTGGCATGTAATAGCTGCAATGGTTTAACATGCTCCAGCTCTGCCCTTGCCCGTTTTTGGCACGCCGTGTCTCTGCACCTCTGTCAGGAATCCAGCACTTCCCTGCTACACTGGACAGTTGCCCAGTGGAAGGAAACATGCTCGTTTGTCACAGCTGGGGCACAACCTCTGGTCTCTCCGGTTCTCTACACCTCATTTGTCTCTGTCTCAGGGATCTGTTTGAGTTTGTGGCTTTGCAGAGGCAGTGCCTGAGGTTTGGGGTATGGGGGTTGTTCCCTGGCATCCTTGATCCTCCTCTTGCTGGCAGACAGCGCCCACAGCTGCCATGCCTTGGGCAGGGGGTAGGCGTATCTGAAGCAGGACGAGGAGAAAATGTTGTTAGCTGAGGGGCTGGCAGCCCGAGCTGGGGGGGGGCTGTGCGTGGGGGCCACGCGCTGCCCCAGGCCACTGGTGGCCCTGCCCTGTCCTGCCCAGCAGCCCCTTGCTGCAAGCGCGGCAGCGAAAAGCAGCGCCGGTCCCCTGCCCACGGCCAGTGTGGCACCAGCATCTGTTGTCGTGGCAACGGGGTGTCACACCTGCAGAGCCGCCATTTGTTTCGGGTACCAATTTGTGAGCCTGGCGCGGGATTTGTCAGATCATCGGTGAGGCGTGTAACCCCCCGGTCACCTTGCTGGGAGGGGGATGCTCTGCATTAACCATTCGATCAGGCATCAGCTGGGAGACACGGGAGTGACACCAATTTAAAGCAGATGGGATTTTACACCAAAAGCATATTGTGTGTTGTAGCCTCATGAGACAAGAAACAAAGACCCATTCAAATCCGCGCAAGGGCAAAACACAGCCATCTGGATTCCTTCCCCAAACCAGCGCTGAAGAGCAGCACGTGTGGCACCGCCAGGCTCACCACTGGCCACTCGGGCTTTGCCGAGATGCCCCCATCCCTGCCTCATCTCTGCGAGGCACGGGGAGCGCGGTTCCACCCTCTGCTGGGGGCTGCTCTTCTTTAACTAAAGATTTATGGCTGTTTACAAAGCGCACGGTAGCTGAACCACCTGAGGGAGGGCCCAGAGCCAAACTGTCGTCTCTAACGCTGCTATTTTGAGCGTGAGTTTTCATCATCAGCTGTCGGCTGCATGAGCATGTCCTTTTCCCATTTCAGATTCTGTACAACAGCCAGAGTGTGGAGGTGGACGGCCACTCGATGAAGAAACTCATAAGTGACCTCCAGCCAGACACAGACTATTCTTTTGTGCTAATGAACCGCGGGAGCAGTGCTGGGGGGCTCCAGCACCTTGTCTCAATCCGCACTGCACCTGACGTCTTGCAAAGCAAACCTGTCGCCACAAACAAGTACATCCAGGAAGGAAAATTCACGCTCACGCTTCCCAAAGTCCAGACCACCGTGCCAGTTAGGTAGGTGCTGTCCCCAGGTGCAGAAGACAGGGTGGGGGGCTAGAGATGGGGAAAAGTGCAGAGTGGGCCTCTGCCAACCAGTCGGTATTGTGACCGAGGAGTGAATTTCAGAACAGGCTGCAGTACAGAGCCAAGCATTTACCCGTAATGTGGGATCACGCTGCTGGCTCTTTCTGAACAAATATTTATGTGCAATAAAATTAAGACAATTCTCTGACAGTTTGCCCTTGCCCTGATGGGTATACTCCAGATGCTACCAGCAAAAACGTAGTTGAGGATCAGGAGGGACTTTCTCTGACACTGTATAATATCCTTTAAATAAATAATGCCTAAAGCCTCAAGGAGATTAAAAAAGCAAGTTTGTGGAAGTCTTATTCGTTACTGTGGTATCCTTGTGCTGAAGCACAATTCCCCCAGGGTTCTTGCTACAATCCGATTATATAAATGTCCTTCGCAGCTCCTACACCACCCTCTGGAGCACAGTCTGTAGATCTTCATTAACCTAATGAGCGCTAACAGGAGTGTTCTCTTCTCTGATGCAGCTGGAAAGCTGGCCTCTTCTTTACTGAGCCCTTCTGCTGCTTAGAGGGCAGGGAGAGGAGCAGGTCATCTCAGGGAGGGATATGGCACGTGTTACGCAGTGACCTGCTGGAGAGATGGCCCAGAGTCTAGTGCTTATGCTTTCCTTCCTTCCCAGGTGGTACTACATCGTGGTTGTGCCAGCAGATCAGAGCACCAGCAGCCCGACTGCTCGGTGGCGGACACCTGATGAGATGGAGCTGGACCAGGTAGGAGTCTGTAGCAGCTGCTGTAGTGGAAGTGTCTCCCAGGTCGCCTGGCATGCTTTGCGCAGGCCTCCTGGGAACGGCATGGTTGCAATGAGGTAGGTGCAGCCTGTACATCAGAGATGGGAGTGTGGGACGTGCAGGGCCTATTCAGCCTTTCTTGGCTTGTGACAGCATGGAGGAGGGAGGCTGCAGTCAAGCAAGGGAGGTGCTGCCTCCCAGAACGTGCCTCGTTAGGAGACCACACTCAGGTGTCTCAGAGCTCTGACCCAGACAGATCCTGTCTCGGGATGTACACTCTTTGCAGCCCTTTTCAGCTGAAGCAACCATGCTGATTTTGAAAACAAGCTTGGCGAGAAAGACATCATTTTCAGTTTATTATTATGGACCCAAGAATGCAGTTTAGTAGCGAGGTCACTCTGGTATCTATCAAAACCTGCAAAGCTGCCTTCACATGCTTGTTAAAGGCTTCCAGTGGTACCTGTGCGAGTGTCAGGAGAATCCCACACAAGGGGTTTGTGGGCTTTCTTCCCCACACATGCCACTCATCCAAAGTAATTAGGAAAAATTCCAAGAAATCACACACACAAATTCAAAGAAGTCACACACAGGTCCATTAAGAGAACGAACTTGTAAGCTTCAAGCACTCAGAAATTACAAAGTGTTAGAAGATGCAAGTCAGCCCTTGCTTATCGTTAATCTTTAATTACGTGATTGCACAGTCTTTTCCGTGGGGTCCCGGCTCGCTCCATGTACGGGTGGATCTGTTCTGCACGTGAAGCAGAATTGTGTAATGAACAATCTGCATTATTTCTTTGCAGAAGCTGGAAGATGTCACAAAAAAGAGAAGACTTAGGATGAGAAAGGACGGTTTGATTTTGTGCTTTAGGTAGTCAAAAGCTATCTAGAGAACTGGTTTCTACCTCTGATTGTTTTACCTAGTCCCAGGCAAATTATTTAAAACAACATTTGCATTAACAGCCACTGTCTTGCCTCTTTTTGGAGTGCTCAGTTTGAGATACTGGAGCCTTATTTCCAAAGCCTAAGCATCCCCAGCTGCAGAGAAAGTCAACAGGAGCTCTGCTGGATACAGTCAGTGCAATAAAAAATGCTGGGTTTTCTTTAAAAACAAAACAAGCTTTCCAATTTGACATTCAAAATTAGTGGACATTTTTACATTAATGTCCCTGTGCCTCTGTTCTCCATCTGTAAAAAGAGGATAATCGCTTTCATCTCACCTCATATGGGTGTTTGGAAGATAAGATCGTTAATGTTTGTGAAGCACTTGTAATATTACAATGATCAGCACCGTAGAAAAGCCCACGAGGAAATTATTAATTTTGTCTTCAGAGCTGGGTTTGAATAGTAAGCAATAAACAAGGCCTCGGGCTGCGTAATGCGAAGGAGAAAGCAAAATATGGAGTAGCTGCTCTTTGATTAAGCACTGTCTGTCCTGTGTATTGAACAAAGCAGGGGAGTTACAAAGAAGATAGTATGTGACCATGTAGTCAAGGATCATAACATGGTGCGCATATATAAGACAACTGAATTACTTTTGCACAGATGATTTTAATTCTGACATTTTCTAATCTTTCAGGATCTGAACTTTGCAAGCCTAGCATTCCTTCGGTGCAGACTTTTGGTGTGTGTTATGTATATAGGTGGCAGTAGCATCCAGCAGCCTCAATCACAGCTGGAGCCCTGCGGTTTCATGGGGTGAGCCCATGCACGTACAGCCGTGCTTTCTGCCCCAAAAATCTTAGCTGTAATTTCAGCCAAGATACAAGAGGGGAGCAAACTCCACCATCCAAAGAGTGTCTCTCTGTCTTTTCCCACTGTGCTCACTCTAACATGACTATTCATAAGAGGGCAAGGATGGACCGATGAGAGGAAAGAGTAGAGGGTGCCTTACCTAACTTTCATGCTCAGAGGGAGTGAGCCCAGCAGCATGGCTTTGTGTGCACATCAGTGTCCCCAGCCCCACAGTAGCACTGACGTTCCCTGTCTGCCCTGACAGTGCTGCACTGATACATTCGTGTGTGAAATGTATTTCATGCCTCCTTCTTCATTTTAAATTAGAATTTCTGTTCCAAGCCTGGTATTCGTTTTTATTCATTAAAAAAAAATCTTTAAACATCTGAGAGTCTTTCTTAGCAGTGTAATTGAATTTTTGTGTGTTTATATCCTTTTTCATGAATTTGTGGCTGACTATGAAATTTGCCATTTTTACTCCGAACATCCCATGAAATCTGTTATCACTCTGTGATTTACGCAAAGTTCTGCCTGCAACCCAGCAGCTGGTGAAATATCGAAGCACTGACAGAAGGGAAAGACACAGCAAATGTCACTTTTTCCCTATACATCAGCGCCGGCTGTAATTCATGTGCAGTGTCCATAGAGAATGTGAGTTGCTGTCCATACCAATATTTGGGCCACAAAACATGGCCCGGTTCTCTTGCAGCCCATTGGGATGCATTAACTCGGAGTGACAGCCAGGCTGTCTCAGCCCTAACATTCACGGTGTCAGCATCCCAGGGCTCAGGACTCTCCCAGAGCTGAGCTCCGGGTGGAGGTGCTTGCAGTGAAGGTCTTCAGACAGGTGCCCCAGCAATGCCTAAACAGATACGCATCCCTCTGGTTTCTTTTTATCCCCGTGTCCAAATCAAACCCCATATCTTTTTCTGCCTTCCTTTCCACCCTGCTGAGTCTTACAACCGGTAGGGTAACAGCGTCAGGCGGTGTCACGCTGGGCGAAGCAATACTGATGCACCTTGTTTGTCCCCAGCTGCTGGAGGCCATAAGCCAGGGGAGCCAGAGCAGGCGCCAGCGACGCCAGGCAGACAGGCTCAAGCCCTACATCGCTGCTCAAGTTGATGTGCTGCCCGAGACCTTCACCCTGGGGGACGAGAAGAACTACAAAGGTTTCTACAACAAGCCCCTCTCTCAAGACCTGAGCTATCGCTGCTTCGTGCTGGCCTCGCTGGAGGATGGAGACACAGTAAGGACTTTCTGCTGGAGGGGCACGACCTTTCCTAGCAGAGCTGAGTGGGCTCAGTGCAGGTGGGGTGAGCAGTGACCGTGAGCTGGGATGATGGAGTTTTCTCCAAAGAGAAGGAGGCTGCGTAGCTGGTGTCAGCAAGCCAAGGCGTCCATGGGAGTTGACTTGATAGATGGTGTTTTTGGAGGGAAATGGCACGTAAGTTTGACATAACAGATGAGAGTGGAGGGCAGTGTAAACACACTCATTCTGCACAGGCTCGGTTGTGGCTTGCTGGGCTGTTCCCAGAGCAGAGCTTGGCACATGGTTGGCGTGGGAGAGTTTCTGATTCTGCTTTGGTTCAAGTATGTGCCTGTGGAAAATGGCCCCTTGAAATCCTATCCTGCAGGTTGGTTGCTGGGGCTCTGGAGTGCACAGGATGCTCCCCCTGCAAACCCACCTTCACGGGTCCTTCTCTGGCCAGAATCTCACTCGCAGGTGACATCCAGAAAAGCAAACCTGCCTGCCATCACAGGGTTGTCAACAGGGCAAAGCTGCACACGTGCCTGCTGCATAGGGATTCTCGCTCCCATGCCTCTCCTTGCTGGACACAAACAGGCCATGCCTTTGTGGTCAGTGTCACCAAGCACATGGGGCCTGGGCATGTGATGGGGAAGGGAGCAGCTGGTGCAATAAGCAGGGAGCAGCACAGTGAGACCTTGCTTCAATGTCCAGCTGTAAGCAGGGAGGGCAGGAGTGGTGGTGGCAGTGGTAGTGTGTAAATAATGGAAATAATAGAGATGCACAGAATCCTTTGGTCGGCTTCCAAGCTGCGGCTTCCTTCCTCAGCTTCATTTGCTTGTAATGGCTCATTAGGGCTGGTCAGGTTCTTCATTACTCATCCAGCTCACGTGTCCTTGTGGCAAGATGTGCGCAGCGGTGAGAGTCACAGATTAACAACAAGGTAAAGCAGAGGCCTCGGGGTATGCTATCCTGGCGGTCCCCGTCAAGAAGACATGACCATAACTAGATGATCGCAGACGAACATGATCTCTTCCCTAGCACAGATCTGCCACAGCCCTCCAGTGAGCCACCAGCAAGCAGGGTTTTTATGCCCTGCTCCTAGCTACCACCTTTCCGCATCCCCTGCTGCATCACACCCATTTTCATTTGAAGCATGAAACGCTGTCTCCAGGGCTGTGCACCGTCTCCCCCGCTTAGCTCCTCTTAAATTGCTTGCTGTGTCTCTAGTGTCAGCAGGCAAGTGTGGCATCGCCATTTTTCAAAGGCAAAGGGGAGGGTGGTTGAAACACCACCTCTGAGATCAGGGGCACCTGCACCTCACAGTCTGCCTTTGGAAATACCACTGAGATAACAGTCATTCTGATCTCTTCTGTTTCTGCCTTCTCTTGGAAGGAGGCATTTCCAAGGTGTGTCTGCAGCAATGTGTATCTTGGCCCCCTGCCCAAAGCTTTTGAGATGGACACAGGTTACCTGGCTGTGCAGAGCAACATGCTCCTTCCCCCCTACCTATTGCAGCTTGACCTTTCTGGGCAGTGATGGGTAAAGCCATTGTGCCTTCCTTTCAAAGCAGCCCCTCACCCCTACAAGGAGAAGCCGCAGGCCTTTTGCCCCATCCTCTCACCTCTGGCAGAGCATCTTCTTGTCTCTGCCGTGCTCAGAGCTGTAGCTGGCTCCCTGCTCTGTTGAACCAGGCAGGTAGAAAAAGGCCGATGTGTTGCAGTGGTCCCAGGCAGATTTGCTGTAGGAACGGAGCTGAACCAGGAACCAGCAGCTATGTCAGGGTCATTGAAACAGGCTCTTCTTGTAAGGCTGAAAAGTTTCACAGACAAAGCAGCAGCCTCTCCCTCGCCCCCGCAAGCTGGTGGCATGTCTGACCACTGATAAATCTGAGGGGAGCAGCTACGATGAAGCACCTGCACATGCTGCCAGGAGGATGTCACAGATAAGAGCACTTTCTGTTCTCCACATATGTGTGAAACCAGGCTGGCTGGGATCAAGGGCACCTATGAGAGGAGACCAAGATGCATGTTTGTGTGACACCAGCGCACCTGATTTTTCTCTTTTATCCCCTCACATGCACAGAGACATGAAGTGCATGTTTAAACTTCCACCTTGAAGCGGGTGATTTATAGATCCACAGGCACCTCTTCAGTGACCAAAACTTTCTATGGCAATAGCAGAGCGTTTCTAGCTCCCTAATGCAGGGCAGCAGGTGCTGCTCAAAAGCCCCAGGCACTGAACTGATACAGCTCTGGCCCTCTCCAACAGGGAGAAAGGATTTCTTTTTGCAGTGTTTAACCCTTGTGACCCAGCGAGTCTGAGCTGTGAAGGGACAGCACAGCTACGTAAGCCTTAGCAACAACAGCAGAACAAGCCAGGTGCAGTGTCATTTTTCTGTGGGAAGGGTTTGGGTCTCCACTAATCCTGTCTTGCTGGTGGGACTAGAAAGCTGTCCCTTCAGGTTATAAATCACTGGGCTGCCAGAATGCAGAAATCTCTGGAAAGGGACCTGTGAGCATGAGCCCCTTTCCAAGGTCTGTTTATCAGAGCAGAGACATCAGGAAGAAAATGTTCCTGTCATTTCATTCCTTTAAGAAAACCGCCTAGCCCAGCAGGGGTTTTCCTAATATAGCCCTGTCCTGGAGAGATGTGTTGATATCAGCACAGCAGGTATTATGAACCACTTAGGAATCATCAGCCAGCCCCACTGTGCAATTGGTTGGGATTCAAAAGCCTGTGATTTGGCTCCGAGAGAATCCAGGGCTGGCAAGTGGCTCTTAGCTGGGCTGCTCTGGTTTGGCACCTTGGGGCCAAGTCTGCTAGCCAGAAAGTTGCTGGCACGGGAATGTTTCATACCAGGAAGAGACTGTTTCTGCAGTGTGACCTCTGCTGATGCCGAGGGAGGGAGGATCGTATGATGTGCTGCTGGGGTTTGCGAAGCGTCAATGTTTCCTGCTAGCCAGAGGCGAAGGGAAACCTCTGCATTTCAGGGATGTGGCTGCTGCTTTAGCCTAATGGACACTTACTTTTCTCTCCCTCTCCTGCTGGTGCTGTTCAGAAGAGATATGCAGCCAGCCCCTACTCAGATGAGATTGTGATGGAAGTGGCTTCAGCAAAGCATCAGGACGAGCCGGAGATGCTGTGGGTGATGGGACCTGTCCTGGCTGTGATATTAATCATCATCATTGTCATTGCTATTCTCCTCTTCAAAAGGTGAGATCTAGTCCAGGGCGTTGCAGTTACAGCATGAGCACTACAGGTGGTGGCACCTTCAAGACATTCCTCTCAGCCTTCAGATGTGGGGTGTCCTGGTAGACAGTCTTTGGTGGTCACACTGCAGGGAGGAGGAAGGTCTCTGCCTACCACAGCAGAAGGCTGCTTTATAAAGATTGCAGAAGGACTGGGTATGCAGAAGGTAATTAATGTCAGCCCCAGGACACAGAGCTGCTGTGGGTTTTGGAAACCTGTGAGCAGCTGGACAGAGGAGAGCAGCTTTGTCCATAACACCAATCTGACCACTCTCGTCTCACAGCTTGGATTTGCAGCACCAGGGACATCTGTAGTACTGCTTACCTACTGAAATTGCCTGCTAGATCTCTGGCAGGTGCCCCCACCACAGTGAATTTTGACGGAGGAACATGGTCTTAGTGACAACAGGGCATGGATGTGACAGGCTGAAATTGAAGTAGGAGCTCTCCTCTTGAGGCCTCTATGTCCTGGCTGCTGTGTCCCTGCTGAAGCAGCTGCCTGCTTAGACGTAGCGGAGCAGCCCTGCTAGAGCTGTAACTGTAGTGTGAGGCGATTGTTAGTCCTTGCAAGGAGACACGGGTTGCATTTGCATGTATTCATGTAGCCTGTTCAGTTACACTCAGTCATATTCTCTATCAGCTCAGCTCCAAGGTTCTGCTCCTCCTGGACTCTCTATTTACTGTTTGTATGTATCTGTAGCTTGGGGAAGGGAGCTGCTTTTGTTGTCTGATTAAATGGAGCTCTGCTGTGCATGTGCAGTCAGTGCCTTTCTGTGTCAGTGATCATCTCCTTTCTTCTGTTTCTGCTCTTCCCTGGATCTAGTAAACAAGAAAGGTAGGAATCCATTTTATCTTCTTGTTTTGCTAAAATTTCAAATCTATTTCCCTATTTAAATATCCAGCCTGGAGCTAGTAAGGGGCATCTTTGTTTTTGGGTGCATGGGGCATGCCAGCCCTGGGGGTTTACAAAGATTTCGTTTCCTCAAAGGCATCAGCTTCCTCGTAATTGTTAGCGTCTCGCAGGCTGACACAGGGAGACAGTTCCAGCATAAAGACTTCCCAGATCGTTTTTGCAATTAAATTAAAAATCCAGAAAAAAATAACACCAGCAGTTTTACGTGTTTCTTTGTATTCTCAGTCATTTCGGACTGAGAGCTGTTCCAGCAAGAGTGCAGGTGCATTCTTGCATTCTGTAATGAGGAAGCTTTAGGGGAATACCAGGCAATTGTAAGAGGCAAAGTGTTTGCTGGTTTTTAAGGCAGGAAGTGTCCACCTCCCCCTCTGCTCAGGGAGAGTCTGTACCTGGGCCCCACAGAGGGCATCCACCTTGGCTTAGCTTTGCTTTAACTCGGAGGCTGGCATGAGTCAAGCACTAGGAAGCGGCACTAGCCCACTGTGCTCACACTCAAAATTCATGTCCCTGCTGTGTGCTAGCCCACACAGCAGCAGCATGTCCATGTCCAGCACCACCTGTGTGCTGAGAAGGATGCTGTGTTATCCTACTGCTTTTCTCCCAAAGGTATCTGTGCAGCATATTCACAATTTCAGATCTACAGTGGGAGTGAATTGAAGCTGAATAGCAGTAGACAGCTTGGGATCTGGAGGTTTATTTAGCAGTGGCCCCTACTAGGCTAATGAGAGAGACAAACATTAATTATATGCTGTGCCCATTCCCCAGCAAAGCTAGGCCACCTTGCTCAAGGGCTCAGGGACTGGCACAGAGTAGCACATGGCACATCCTGCCGTGCTCCTGAGAGGAAGAATAGTGCTTTAGTTGTTTGCCGTGTATTTTTCTTTCTTTCTATCAATGCTCTTAGTCCTTCAGCTCTTTTGTCTCAGTCTAGGCAGCTAGAAGGCTTCTGAGATGTTGAGAAGACTCAGAGTATTGTAAGACTCACAAGCTGGTCCTCCCATTGAACAACGCTAGAGTCTGATGCAGCCACGGGCTGCAGATGGAGCTTGCTCACAGTCTGGGCTGCAGAAGGGACTCAGGTTTCACTCATGATTTATGCACTAAATTTTACCTAATTTGTTGTCTCTAGTGCCAGCCCAGCATGCACAGATGCCAGGGGAAGTGACAGCACCCTGTGCCTGTGCAGAGTGTTTCTGATTGTGCGTGGCTCAGGGTCACCACCATGCAGAGCTGCAGCTGCCTCTGTGCAGAGCATGGCAACCCTCAGGGTGCTTTGAAATGCCTCACAGCGGAGTAGAGAGCAGAGACTGACTGTTGCAATTTACAAGATGGAAAACATGCTAGCATTTGTGCAGACTAGCAGTGATGCAGCTCCCTCTTTTGCAGAAAACATCAGGTCAGCAGAGGAGTTCACCATCAGGCAAAATCCATTTTCAGACTGTAGCCAGGAGACAAAGTCTCTGCATATTGCTGCATGCTCAGCATCTTAGCAAAGCATCAGGATCAGCGCAGGCTGAGAGGAGAGTGCCCCTGTCCTGCTCCTGCCCAACACCCTTCTGTACTGCATGGGAATATCCAGAGTATTTGTAACATTGAGCAATAAGTGGGACTTAGAGAATTGCCAGAAACCCTGTTTGCAGTATGAGATTTTCCTTAGTATTCACTTGTCCACTTCTTGATTGGATCTGTCCCTGCCTTGCCTGTGAATTCCAGCAAGAGCCTGCGGTGGTGGCATTGCTTTAGGCATAAATATAGCATGAAGAGACAACAGTGTATTTTATTGTTCCATTAATACACGCCTTGGGTGCCTTCAGCCATTCAAGACGTATATTAATGGCCCAATAAAACACACCCTGAAGAGCCTTTACACTATTATATTACAGTGTTCTATATTTAAATGTCTAATACATGAGAAAAAAAATTTTGATTATATCCTTCCACTACAGGAAATAGTTCCTAGAGGGAGTACAAGGAAACAAGATCTTGCATCTATCTGCTTTTTCCCTAGTAAATGTTATGCAGAGTATCACACTTCCAAGTGCCTCACTAATCAAACCTCTGCCATCACTGAAATATAATGATTCCTGTTTCATAGATGGGAACTGGGAGGCACGGAAGAGGATCTGACTTGCCCAGAGCCCCAGGGAGCCTGGGATGGAGCTGGGTGTCTGGGACACGGGGACCCAGACTCCTTTTCGGGGTGGTTCATGCCAGTCTCTGCCAGAGCTCACTTGCTTGTCTTCATCCTCTGTGTCTACAGGAAAAGGGCACACTCCCCCTCTTCCAAGGATGAGCACTCCATCGGCCTGAAGGACTCACTCCTGGCCCACTCCTCTGACCCAGTCGAGATGAGGCGACTCAACTACCAGACTCCAGGTAGGGAGCAGCAAAGCCTTTTGTGCCCCACCTGCCCCAACTACCCTTCGCCAGGTCCCCATGACAGAGTGGGAGTTGTGGTCCTCCCCACAGCAGCTCTGCACCTTCGTGGTCACAGGTGCGCAGACGGGGCTTAGACCGGGGTTATCCATGTGTCCGCTCTCTGCCTGCAAATCCTTCTCCCCAGCCCTGTCACTGCAGGCACGTGGGGCTGGGGTACCTGGATGGGGACAGCCAATGTGTGTTGTGTGTCAGGTCCTGTGCAAGGCTCGCATGCAGCCAAGGGCCGCTGTGGTCATTGTGAGCCAAGAGGAACCCCTGTGCAGCACTGGGAGAGCTCGCGAGCGCCCACGCCCACACTGTTCCCAGGTGCTCGGCTGGTTTGGTCCAGGCTGGGGTTCAGCGCTGAGCGCTGCTGGTGCAGTGCTGTCCACAGGGGCTGCATCTGCGAGGGTCGGGGAGGTGGAGAGCCCTTGTACTTCCACACGTGTCCCAGCAGCTTCATTCTGGGATCTTCGGTGTGCTAACTCTCCTGCTGTGCTCAGCTAAGGGTGAAGAGCTACCTGCAGCCCACACTGCTCCCCAGGCAGTGCAGTGGCCCAGTGAAAGGCACTGCTCGTTTCGATGGCCTCAGTCCAGATGATGGTTCAGTAATAGCTGTTGCTTTTCTGCATATGTTCGCTGCAGAGCATCTCCAGTCATGCCTGCACTGGCCTCTGGTGCCTCAGGCTGTAGCTGTTTGCCAACCTGCAGAGGCAACTGTACTTCCCACTGCAGAAAGGTCTCATGCTGCTGCTTTGTGTCTGTACATCTCTGATGGCACCGAAAGCACAGTGTCTGTCATTGTAGTGATCACAGACAGGCTCGCCCCAACTCGTTCAGAGCCTTTCAGAGAGCGTGAGTCCTAGATGAAGTGGAGGAGGGCTTGGGTTTTATGATGGAGGGAGCAGTTCAGCAATAAATGAGGCACAGCTCTCTTCTAACTTGCGGCTCCTCCTGGTCTGTAACCTACTTTCCTTTTCTTCCTGCTGCTCATTCATCTAAGAGCTTTCGTCTAACAGGAGAGTTTTGAAGCGACCATTTCCTGATGTAAACGTGCTGTGTCTGGGAGGGAGGGTAAGCCGAGCCTTTCCTGTTGCCACTCATAGTGGTCTGGCTCAGACCTGACTGCTGTGGCGTGGGTTTCACCAGCACATCTCCCTCAGTGCCGGAGCAGCTGCCAGGGGAGTTGCATCTCCCAAGCAGGACTGATGGCAACTCTCACGGGTAGGATGCAGCGACAGCCTGGCAGTTGTCAGCCAACCTGGCATGTTAATCGGCCTCAACACAGACCAGCACGGGAGGAAAATGCTGTGGGGAGCAAGGGAGGCACCTGCACTGGAGAGCGGACATCTCAACAGGCAGATGACAGGGAGCAGCAGTAGGTGAGGGGCTCACACACAGTCAGCAACAGCTCCCAGCCCCTTGAGGAGGAGCAAGGTGTTGAACAGGGCTCCTCCAGGACACCTGTGCATGTGGACAGGTCTCTGTGACGTGTCCCACAGCCCAGGGACACAAGAGCATCTTGCCATATGCTTATAGTTTACATTGCACAGATGAGTATGAGAGGTCAGGCTTGTACCTGCTCCCTCTCCAACAGAGACTGGGGTGTTTGCAACAAGGGCATCCCTTGCTAGAGCTGTAGGAGGGGTCAAGACCTGCCATCAGAGAGAAGAGAGGTCTAGGAAATTTTCTTTTCCCATCTGTGCCTAAGGATAAGCCAAAGACGCTAGCTCATTTGTTAAGTTTGCAGAGCTCTCAGGAGAGATAAAAACAACCCAAAGAGACCAGTTCACTGGAGACAGCAGCAATGCCCTGAGATGCTGCTAGCCAGTGCTCCCCACCAAGTGTCAGCACCGTGTCCCTCCCCAGCGCGTCACTAATGAGGCTCTGCGGGGCAGAAGCAGGTGTCATGTGGCTAGAAATGACTCTTCCAGCTCCTGACAGGCTTGTACTCATTAATGAGGAGGCACAAAAGCCAGCGAGCCCAGCAGGCCCATGCTGCTGCCCCTGTCCCCCGCCGGTAGCTGAGGCAGTGCTGCATGGGTGCCTTGACAAGAGGTGCTGGCCACAAGCCCTGCACGCCTCAGTAGCCGTCTCCCTGCTGGAGTGTGCTTAGCAGGGAAACCTTGTTTAATGCATAATTAATTGGGCCTACTGCTATTAAATATTAAGCTTTCTCATTTTTGTGGTTATTACTTCAGACAGGGGTTATTTCCCCCACTGCCGGCCTCCCTGTACTAATGTACTGCTTTGCTAAGTCGCCGATAGGATACGGGACTGGGCAGTGTCCCAGTACACCATGAAATGATGCTGAGTTGTGCTGCTGATGAGCTGCAAGTGAGCTGGAGGCTCTGGGGCACCAAGCGGAGGCTGCTGGGGCTGCGTGCGATCCAGGCCTCCAAGCAGCACAAACCTCCCTGTACCCGCCACTTACCCACCCTTGCTGCCTCCCCTTGGGCACAGAGCCACGGACAGCGGTGTGCAGTGAGAAGCATGGCTCTCAGCATCGGGTGGAGGACTCTGTACCCGCTCCCCTGCTCATACCTCCACCGCCACTTGGTTGTCAGCATCAGGGGATGGCACCGGCCAGAGTTAAAAGCCCTGTGCAGGAGGGAGGCTCCCGGTGCTGTGTAGGTGGTGCTTTCTTTTGCATCTTCACCTCTTTATCTTTCCATTTCTGAACCTCTGCGATGATGACTAAAGGCTAATGGGATTTCTGTTCTTGCCCCATTTCTTTTCTTTGCAGGTGCCAGTGTCCCCAGTTGCCCGAATATCTCAAGTTAGTTTTAACTCCTGTATTTATCTTTTGACACTTTTTGCTTTTTCTTTCCCTTTCTCTCTCGTCTCTGTAATTTTTGTTTCAATGTCATGAAGGTCACTCTCACTCACAGCAGACTGTAGAACAGCAGTGATTCCACTTTCGGCCATGATGCGTGCACCCCGCGGGTACTGTGCCTACGGCAGCGCAGCGGCTCCCCGCAGCACAGCACGGTGCGGCAGGAGGGGAGGCCCCAGGTGCTGGACTGCCAGGAGGCTCCTGCAGCAGTCCTTCGCCTGCCCCCAGGCCTCCGGGCTCCACCGTGGTGCCAGGCCTGCGTGGGGACAGAGAAGCTGGAGGAGGTGGCCAGCCAGAAACCCCCAGTGCACAAATCAAAGGGTGCTCTGTGGCCCGGTGGTTGAACACACTCTTCTTCTACCTCGGGCAGACTGGCTTCCCCTGTAGGCTGGGTCGCCTTAGCCATAGGGTTAAGGGGAGAGGATGCCGAGGAATGCTCTAATAGGTTGGATGCAGTAATATCAGGACTATGGGTATAACTGCCTCTTTCTCTCTTCTTTGCCTTGTGAGCTTCAAGTTCACTCTCAAACAACCACAAAAGCATCTCCTCCCTGCTGCTTGAGTCTGCGCATCCGCATAGAGGAATAGCAGAGGTAGCACAGATGCTTCCCCCAGGGACAAAGCCAAGGGCTTTGCAGTCTGCAGTCCTGCAGGCATCGTGAGACCTCTCAGCCCTCTTATCCTGGCAGAGAGCTCAACCCTCTCTTGCCGGAATCGTTGCAAGAGCATGTAGAAGTCCTAGTAGTGTGCACAAATCCCCCGCAAATCTCCTCTGCCTTACCCTGCACTGTATGTGGCTGTTCCACTTTCACCATAATGGGATACCGACTGCCTCTTCATCCCCTTCTGCTCTTGCAGCTCCTTTGGTGCTACAACACTCCTTTGATTAGCAAAGCTGAATTTTGGAGAGAGACGCTTGAATTTCTCAGTGGAGATGAGTATCTGCAGCTCTGCTGTGGTCCATGGCTCTGCTGTGCTTCATAGACAACCACACTGGGATAACTACATGCTGTGGTTATGTTTCAGCCTTTCTTCTTCCAGCCCCACACTTCTGCCTCGGTCCCATGACATTCTCCTCTTTTACTTGCTCATCTATAACAGCTCTGTGCAAAAAAGGCTGCTTGTGAGCTGCAGCCTCTGGAGCTCTGGCACCAATGAGCAGAGTGTGCAGAAACCAGAGCATCATCTTAGTGGGCCCTGCTCAGCCACCTCAGGGGTCCTGATGGGTGAGGTGGCAAACAGGACCATTTGCAGGAGGACCTCAGCACAAGGCAGAAGAGGGATCCCTCCTTCCCCATCTGTCTGCGTACTCTCTGGCCATCCGTGGATAGACCTGTACTGCCAAGTGGTAGAAGGATGAGCATGAGTTGGATCAGGTCTTGCCTTTGTGCAGCAACGGCAGGTGCTTTTGGCAGAGGTGTTAGGAGCCCTGCTGTGCAGCGGCTGCAGTGTAATGTGCAGTGACATTTCCATGTTACCACCTAATGACTTGTCACCGCTGTGTAAAACGCAGATACCCAGCCTGGGGACTGCTCCATCACCTCAGCGGCCCATCACTGCCATCTGTGGCAGCGTTCAGGCTCCAGAGCGATCGAGAAGCTCCTGGCCATGCTCCAGCCTGTCTCCCTGGGTGTGAATCAACAGCTTCAGCCTATTAATAATCATTATTACCCATGTGGGGTTTCTGGGAAACCCACAAAGCAACTGATGGAGTCATGGGCCTTGGGATTTGGATGAGCCAGGCTTTGGATGAGGTGTTTCACAGCCGCATTCCTGCCAATTCACCGTCTCATCTTCAGGGAAAGAGGTTGTGATGGTTGAGCTCTGAATCCCAGCGCTCGGTGGCTTGCACGATCCAGCCCGGCAGAGCTGGACTTCGGGCTCTGGAGCTGTCCCTGCCCCGGCGCACTGCTGGAAGGCACCGAGCTGCACGGCAGCAGGCAGAGCTGTTCCTCAGCTCTCAGACTTGTGCAATCCCCAACCAGGGGAGCAGCCGTTCCTCCATGGAGTCGTTCCCATCTTTCCCCAGCTCCCCAGGGTACAGGGCAGCATCTGCCCACCCAGAACACTGTGCTCCGACACTTGCAGGGGCTTCCCCTGCTGCAGGTCTGAGCAAGTTTCTTTTTGGCTAATGCTGTAGTTAGGGGTAAGCAGGAGGATCGGCCTCAACCCTTAGTGGCGAGAGTGCCAGAGAATCACTGTGTTCAGCGGGCTCCGGCCCACGTGGAAGCCTGGGAATCACATTGTCAGCATCTCTTCCTCCCATTCCCACTGGGGGCTTGCCCGAGCCCCTGCCCACTGCGTGGCCTGCTCTGGGTGCCCGGTGGCTGTACTGTCTGAGCATGCTCACCTGGTCATGCCCATTCTGCACATCACCTTTCTTTTTGTTTCACTGAACCGTGTGCTCTGAGAGCGCGTGCCGCATGCCGCGTGATCTCGCCGACTTCCCATCCATCCCGCCCAGCGCTTCACATCGTCACACGTGTCCGCCTCGCACCCACCTGTCGGGTTTGCTGTGCACATGCTGCTGTCGAGCCTTCCCCGGGCACGCAGAGGTATAACCGTTTCCCTCTCCCCCCTCCCTCCTTGTCGCACTCGCAGGCATGCGCGACCACCCCCCCATCCCCGTGACGGACCTCGCCGACAACATCGACAGGCTGAAGGCCAACGACGGGCTGAAGTTCTCCCAGGAGTACGAGGTAGGCATGGGAGCATGTCAGGCGCTAGGGCAGAGCAGCACCAGCCAGGGCTTTGGTCAGACCCCCAGCAGAGAGGGCTCAGGAGCTGCGAGCGATGCCTCCCCCGCAGCAGCATCGCCTGCGCGGGCCCCGAGCCAGGCTGGGAGCCTGCCAGCTCTCCCTGCCAGCCCAGAGCGGTGGGAACACACCGTGAGCAGCCAAAGCATGGCTTGTGCAGGGAAAAGGCCGAATGCGCAGCAGCCTGCCATGCTCCTACCATGGTTACAGCTGTAGGAGTGAATGGGAGCTTGTGTCTACCCGTCTGGGCTTCGCTACTCTGCTTTCTTGTGCAATCCGCCCCTCAAAAAGAAGCACGCATTCAGGTTTCCTTTCCTGCTTTCCCCACCTATTCTCCCCTTGCACGCTGCTGGACCGTGCTGGCATTAGCCCGTGCAGTTCAGCTCTGCAGATGTCCCGCTGCCCTGGAGCAGTCCCAGCTCCCCTCCCGCAGTGGGCTGTGCCTGTGCCCGTGCCCTGCAGTCCCGAGCTGCAGACTCCTCCATTCCTCCAGGGGTGGGTCCTGTCCGAACCCACCACCAGTGCTGCCTTCGTGCTCACACGCAGCCATGCACCGCATGTTTGGTGACGCCCCCTATCCTGCACTGCATCTCTCCAGCCCGATGCCCTCAATTCCCATCCTCCCCTGAGGATGTCTTGCCAAGAGGGTGAATGTGTGGAGGGGAGGGTGCCGACCAGCACAAGGGCTGCGTTGCTTTTCTCAGCACTCTGCAGGCTGGATGATTAGGTTGGAAACTTGGAAAGTTGGGGAAGTTCCTCTGCAGCTGTGAGAATGGCAGTGGCAGGCTATCTGTTTTCCTGTGCTTACGTGCAGGACCCTCTTGAGCAGTAGGGGACTTAAAAATAACCCCCCTGCTAGTATTAAAGAGGGAATAAATTTGGGAAGTGTCCTTTGCATGTGTTATCACTTCTGTTTGAATTGTTATCTGTCTGTGCCTGTGGCCTCCCCTTCCTGCAAACTACTTGCGCTAATTTATGAGATGAGATTAGAACATCTGCCCACGAGGTAAGATTATATATGCCAGGAAAGGGAAGGCAGATCTCTGTGCTGAGAAGGTAAGGGATGAATTCCAGCTAGTTCAAAGGGTGAGCTGCGTGTATCTGAAGAAGGCACGGAGCTGCTGTTTGCTTCGAGATGCTAAGTGGAGGGCTTTGCTGTCCCTCTGCATAGTGCTGTCTAGACCAGAGAGGAACTGAGCCTCCACCAGCCACAGCACTCCATTGCAGCTTGGGAAATGCTTAGAGGAATATTGTGCTTCCCTTGCAGTTACCTGTGCGTTCGTGTATGTCCTGCGAGTGTGGTGCCAAGGTATGCAGTCATATCTATCTGCCTTGGGCCTTTTGTTAGGAGTCCAGCTGAAATGGTGAGCAAGGCTGTCTGCTGCGCTACGCGCAGACTGCCTCTGCTGCGCAGTGGGGATGCGGCAGGATCCACCGCCTGTGCACTCCCGTCCTCACGCTAGGTCTGCGCCGTTTGGAGCCTGCAGCATAATATTGAGCTGTAGGAACTGTTTTGAAAAAATGAGCATTAAGTAAATTCTCTTAGCTGTTTTCATGAGCCACTCTCTTTTCATTTCTCTTTCTTTGGAGTATCATGGCTGGCTGAGAGCACCAATCAGTTGTACTTTTCATGTTGAAGCAGCTATTAAGTAGCTGATTGTTGCATATAATTTTTTCCCCTAGATTCTGCGCTGCATTTGACTCCTCATCAGCTAGGAATTACTGAACATGACAGGCTCATAAGGTGTTTGACACTAGGGTGGGCCCCAAAGCAGAAATGGTTGCCCGTTGTTGGCATGTGGGGATCAGTACAGTCATTTCCCATTTGAGATACCAGCCAAAAAAAAAAAAAAAAACGGACTGAGTTTGTGGAGAAGAGCATCTGCCTGTGCAGGAGTGCTGGTGCAATGGGTCTGCTCTCATCCTGGTCCCTGGGTTTGGCATGGTGACAGCTCTCCTTGGGGCTGTGATGGGAGGGCTGGAAAGCAGGACAGGGCAGGACAGGCACTGCTGACTAAGGGAATCTGCAGAGTGGATGTGGAAATAGCAGAGGTGGGAGGGAGAAGGCTCTGCAGCCCCGGCAGGAGCTTGTGCTTCCCAGCACTGGAGAGGCAGGGAGCCACAACTGCGAGCGGTGACCCAGCACTTCAAAAGACCTTGTGTCCCCATGGCATGATCGTGCTGCCAGACCGGGCATAGCAGAGCTGAGCAGGGAGAGCCCAGGGAAGCAGGTTTCCCTGATGAACCCCTACAGCCCGTTTGCTGTTCGGTTGTGCGTTGGAAGGGCTGAATTTTGAGTGTTTTTGCAGAGCAGCCTGACATCTCCACGGGGTGCAGGGCTGTTAATAGACGGCTCTCATTCCAGCAGCAGTGGCACCCCAGGCGGAGAGCAAATATTTAACAGCACTTCAGCCACTGAGGCCAGCTGCCTAGGGCTGTCAGTCTGGCACTTGTCTTGCCAGTGCTAGCGATAGCGGGGTAACCCAGACACAGGTGACACAAAACAAGACCTGTCGGCACGTCCTCACACGCCTGTGAAGGAAGCAGAGAGGGTGGCAGAGAGCTGTATGAGCGGTCTGGCCTCCATTCCCACAGGTCAGAGAACAAATAACATTGCTCACACCTGTTTGCCAGCCTGCATGGCCGAGCAGCTGGTGCAACAAAAGCAATGCAGAGTGAGCTGTGTGCTGGCTGCCACAAGAGCAGGCTCCCGTGCCGAGGGTCAGCCCTCACCCTGAGGGTCCCAGCTGGACCCACCACTCTCGCTGGTGCTACTGGAGGGCTTCAGTGGCAGGTGCTGGGAGCTGCAGCAGGGCTGGTGGGAGCAGAGGGCAAGGGCCTGGGAGCAGCTCCTAGCCCAGCTGCACCAGGAGGGTATTTCATTTTTAGTGTACAGTGAGAGCTACAGTGAATTTACAGTGTGGGATTAATGGAATTAAATAAGTAGAAGGGAGGCCAAGCCCCTTAATTATTTATCGGCAGGCTGTGGCTGGTGCTGTGGCTGTGTTGGAGCTCCTCCTGTGGGCCGCCTTCCTGTTCTGCAGCCCGTGCACATGGGCAGGATCCTGCCCTTGGCTGAGAGGTGGTGTCTGCACTGGTGCAAACAAGCGTGCACACACACGTGTGGCATCTCGCACTCTGACTGTGGGATCCAGCCAGCCAAGCACTGCTGTCCCCTTCATCCCCATTAGCAAACAGACAGATAGGGCTGGTTCGTGCTCCCTTGTGGGTGCTGCCATTGATCTCCACCACCTTCCCAGGGGAGAACTTTTTCCTTGTGTTCAAGCTGCAACCCGTGGGCAATGCCCCTTGTACCCGTCCCTTTGGCATGCCCCTCCGGGGGACATCCCCTGGGAGCAGAGCAGGCTGGAGTGGCGAGTGCCGGGCAGGGTGCCTCCCTGCTGCCGGGTGCCCGCTGCGCCTCACCCGGCTGGGAGCTGAGCGCATGCAGGTTTTGCATCCCCCCCAGGGCAAGGTGGTCTCTGGGCTGTGTGCTCCATGATCTTTCGGTTACACATGAGATTAGCCTGTGCTCCTGCTTCCCAGCACAGCAGGGAGGCTGCAGCCTCTTCCCCGCAGTTTTGTGAGCAGCATGAGAGAAACGCTGCCAGCCTGCCCAAACCCCCTGTTCAGTTGCATTTCCCCCAAAGCCACCGAGGACATCGCATCTCCTGTGCCTGCAGCCCTGGCAAGGAGAAGCAGGCCCCACGCAGGCAGCGGGAGTGACGCTGGGGTCCCTGGGGTCCGTGAGTCCCAGGGTGCTGCTCCGGGGGTCCAGGAGAGCACCTGGGGAGCCGCATGTTGCGAGTTTAATGGGCTAATCGGGAAGTTGCCTGGCAGGCACGCAGTGCTCACGTTCCGGTAATAGGAATAATAAGGCTGAAGCGCTGCCAGGGATTGATTCAGGAGCGTATTATGTCCTCATCTGAGACGTAGCGCAGACTGACAGCGGTCAATGCCTGTGCTAATGTGGTTGATTTCACAGGAGGCTGGGAAGCGCTAACAGCCCGAGCGCCTTCCCCTCGCCATGCCCTTGTGCAGCAGCCTGGGCTGCAGAGCACACGGGGCTGCGGCCACCGCGGCTGATGCTGGCCGAGCTGCCCCTGCCCCGTAGCGCTGCCTGCCTGGGCTGCCCTTGCCTGCCAGCAGCAGAGGTGGCTGCAGGGACTTTGCATGCAGAGGGATTTTAGAGCTGCACTGAGGAAGAGGAGACAGCAAGCACAAGGTGGATGGCATCTGAGAGACAAACTGGCACCCAGGGATGTTTTCAAGGCATTTGTAAAGTGCTCTCGAGTCTGTCGAGGAAAGAGCCTTTTTTCAATCCCGTTTCAATGGTCTGGCTCTGTCTTTATGTTGATGGCAGTAGCAGCAGGGATCCCTGAGCCGCTTCAGAGAGATTGCTCCTTGCACTTCCATGCTGGGAAGGAGGAGATTTGCTAATTGGGCTTTTTTCTTAATTTGCACTTGCTGTCTTACAACATCTCCCCTGTCACTTTAAAGTAAAGCAAAACTAAAAGTCATGATGCTTTTAAGTTTGTTCCTGGCTCATTTTCTTCCAATTTCCTGGCCCTTCTGCTTTCTAGGAAGGATGACTTGAAAGTGTTACTCTGATCAAATTTTAGGATGAAGCAGTGATTCCTGAGTCCCAGAGAGGAGCTAGAGCAGCCTCCCAGTGCCAGGCAGTTGTGAAACAAGGCAGCGCTGCCATAGACTGGGTTTGCAGAGCATCATACAGAGATGGCAAAAGACTTGCCAACCACCACTCCATGTAATGGGCTTCAACTGCTCTCCAAGCAGCCCGTCATCCTCCCGTTTATTTACTCATTTGTTTGCCTTAAAGGGGGGAACAGGTGTACATTAATTCATCACCAGAGTTTAAATTAAATCATTTTACTTCTAAATGAGTCACTAATTTGCAGGAGTGTTTAATTAGGCCCTCTTTGCACTCAGGTGCTGTATTACTTCTGCCTTTCTCACCTGTTTGCCCTCTTAAGAGGCTGATGATGATTAGACCATTTCTGCACATCCTCATTGTACATCAAAGCAATTAACCCTAATGGCAGCACCTTGGTGCTGCTCCTTAGTTCTGGGGGCTCTTGGCAGCCATGTCTCCCCCAGGAAAAATCTTTTTCCACCGCTGTGGCAGGACGCAGACTTGCTGGGCAAAGCTCGCTGCACCCGACAGCTCGGGCAGCCCTGCAGCCTTTTGGCAGTGATTTGCGGCATAGATTGAGCGTGAACAACTGTACTGAGCTCTCCCTGCCTCTGCTGCAAAGGGAGGACTCAATCCAGCACTCACCTGTGCCCGGTGCTGAGCAAGTGCTCACAGGGTGCAGGCAGGGCTGGTGCTTTCTTGTGTTGTTCCTCAGCAGCAAGAAAAAAATCGCTCACATCTTCAGAGCTGGTCTAGCCAGCAGCCGGCTCTCTGCATGGGCTATCTTCGTGGGCTTAGGCCACCTTTTTGAGGAAGAATTGTTTTTGTCTTTAACAGGTGTTGGTGGATTTTCCTCTTTAGTTTGTCTAGTTGCTGAATCCATGCAGACCCTCCACATCCTCAGTGTCATGAGACAGGGACTTCCACAGCCTAAGCATTATCCCAGGAGGTTTGGACCTCCTGAGGGACACTTTCATTGCTGCCCACTGGTAACTGTCTCACAAGAAGCAACTAACACCCCTTCCATGAGCCTCTCCTCCAGTCCACTCAGGATTGACTAGCCCAATATCAAAACCCCTCTCACACATCTCTTCTGCGAACAGAGAAGTCCTTACACGTTCTATTCCTCTTACAAAGACTTTTTCACGCCTTTGGTCGTTTCTGTTGCCCTTCTGCAGTGCAGCTGCCGAGCCCCCCGCTTTGGGTGGGCAGCAGTCATCCCTGCCACGCAGTCCAAAGCAGAGGAAGGAAAGCGTCCAAAAAGCTAGTTCAGTGAGCACCCCATCCTGAGAACAAAACAAAGGCACCTGAGCAGAGCGAAGTGCCCCAGAGAGCCATGGCACTGGGGCTCCTGTGCCTGGGCAGAGGAGCGTGCAGGGCCGTGGCAGCCGGGCCAGTGGGCTTCCAGCCAGGAGCGGTGCTTGCGGTGTCACTCCTGCCATCCCTGCCGCAGCGCCTCTGAGCACTGCTGCTGCCTGCTTATTACGCTAATAACAGAAAATTACAGGTTTTCTGTGGGAAATGTCTATTTACATCCTACATTTCCCAAACTACCTATTAGCGTCGCTGTGATGTCACATCCTCCCGTGCGTTTCCGTTAGCGCTGGCCTCTCCACCTGTGGACAACCTGCTGCTGCAGGAAAGGACAATGGCCCGGGGACAGGTGACTGCCACCTGGCACAGTGCTGGCCCGTGCCCTGCACGTGCAGTAGTGCCCTCAGGGCTGGCACAACCATGAGAGCGGTACCTGCGCTCCGTACCCGAGCTGGCTGCCTGCGCCCACTGTTCGGGAAGAGCCTGCCCAGCAGCGCAGGAGAGGAGGGGACGGCGATGAGTGTCACCTTGTGCACGGACGGTGGTTGTTGAGCCTGAGCAGAAGGACAGTGAGGGCCGTCCAGGTCAGCCCGGTCAGGGAGCTGTGCTTCCCCGCTCAGCCTTGTGCTCACAGCTGAGCCGGAGCTGACTGACTCACGGGCATTTTGTTGCTTGAGAAACCTTTGGACGTGGCTGTCTGCCAAGTGATGGACGTGGATGCCTGCAGAGAGAACGCACGGTGCTTCCCGTGGCCTGTTTGCTCAATACTTTTGCCTGTGGGCCAGCAAAGCTTCAGGGGCCCTGAGCTGGAGGGTGGTTTTTGAAAAGGCTTTGCCTGTGCTGGTAACATCAGGGGGGGTTCATGGGATGACTGATTTCTGCTGTAGCTGCCTGCCCCAGGCTTGCCCAGGGCTACATGTGCAGAGCAAGTCCCTGCATGAGGCAGCTGTCTTATCCGGGTGCCTCACCTACCCCTCAGCCAAAGAGGCCGTCCCGTCTCAGAGGAGTGCTTTTGGGACGGGCCATTTTACCCTGGCTTTGTGCACCAGCAGCGACAGCAAGAGAGGCTTTGGGACGGAGCTGCGTGGCCGTGGAGGAGCCAGGACAGATGCCCAGGTGTAGGCGCACCAGCCCACAGCCCAGGGGAGAAGCGTTGGGTGTGCAAGGCCAGGGCGCAGGCAGGATCAGGACGTGTGCTTTTCAGACAGATGCATAGCATGCAGGCCTTAGGCCACGATTTATAACCACATCTCTTCTCCAGGTTTATAGCTCGTTGTCACTCTATTAACTCAGACGAGAGATGTTTACATTGCATAAGTAGCTGAAGCAGTGGATAGTAACCTATCAATTTTCATGACTATTCCCTGGCAGAAGCTCATAGGCTGTCTTGCAGGACACTAATACCCAAAGCTCCTGGGGCACAAGATACCCAGGGCTTGCTATATTTCAGGAGACTGCAGTTCAACATCTAATAAAACTGCTAGGTCAAGAACTGCACAGTCAGGTCTCTGTGGAGTCCTGGCGTAAGACCAAGTTTCTGCTGATGGGTAGCTCCAGAGGAAAGGATGAGCACGCAGCAAGAGCGGAGGTGGAGGCTGCAGCCGGCTGCCCAGCGAGGGGCTGCTTTGCGTGCAGGTCACTGGAGGCAGGTCTCACTGGGGACAGGGTTTTGGTGTGGTCTGGCTTGACACTGCTGCTGGGGACAGCCAAGGCAGCTGTGTCCAGCCTGGGGAGAGGTGCACAGGGAAATGCAGATGCCCTGGCTGAAATCTTTGTGTGCTGCAGCATCCCACTCTGCTGTAACCACTCCTGCCTCCCTGCCTCTCTCTCCGCAGTCCATTGATCCCGGGCAGCAGTTCACCTGGGAGAACTCCAACCTGGAAGTGAATAAGCCGAAAAACCGCTATGCAAATGTGATCGCATATGACCACTCACGTGTCATCCTGACCTCCATCGATGGTAAGAGTGACTATGGGGTGGGCACCCCAGCAAATGCCTTAACGTGGCTGTAGCAGAGGACCATCTCTTTTCCTGTTGCCAGTCGATTAGGGGCAAACACCGAGAAACACATAGGGCATCAGCCTCAGCAAATGCATGTTCTGGCTGGTAAGAAGAGAGGGAAGGGCTCTGCAAAGCTGCCCCTGCTTTCCCAAAGCCCTTAGAGTGTTGTGTCTGGTGTGGCTACTCCCTGTGGCTGCTGGTGACAGCAGAGATGTCTGTCCTGGCTGTCTTCCCCAGCACATAGTGGGACAGGCAACACACACCTTAGCTCTCCTGGTGCCTCTCCACTGAGGTCCTGAGCTCCAGTCTCAGCAGCCGTGCTCCCCCAAGAGGTGCTTGAAAGCAGGTCAAGGGCCTGCTAGCCCTACTGCCCCCACTGCAGCGTGGCTGCAGGGCCAGCATCTTCCCCTAGGACTTGGCAGCGTTTGTTCCCAAGTGACACCCAGAGCTGCACAGGATGAGGGTGCCCCTTCCCCTGGGACATCAGGCTCACATGTCCCCATGCTCAGTGGGAGATGCTTCAGGCCCTGGTGTTCATAGCACCGATGGCTCTGAGAACCAGCGCCACGCTTACACGAAGGAGGCTGCACATCTCTGGGGCCTGGGCTGATGCCTGCTTTCAGTGCCTGCTCTGCAGTCTCCTTGCATACAGAGGAGCTGGAGTGCAGATACCGAAACCCAGGCTCACCCATTCCCACCGTTTTATAAATCAGCACCCAGCCCTGCGCACCAGACCTGAGCCTGCTCACGTGTGCTGAGCTAATTCAATGCACCCCTTGCCTGAGGAAGAGACATGGGCTTGGCTTTGCATACAGGTGGCCCGGCAATCACTGGCATGCTTTTCCTTGGGATGGAAGTGTCTTTTCTAATGCTAATGCACCACTGATCCTCTGGGGGAGGAGGGGGGATCCAGATGGTCCCTCACAGCAGGACCTGTTAGCAGCAGCAGCAGCAATGCGAAGGCTTGGCATGCGGGCAGCTGTGGGGTGAGCGCATGGGGGAGTCCCTGTTTTCCAGCGTGACTCAGTTGCTGGTAGTGGTGTCTGCGTCTTCCTGGGAGCTGTTCCCAAAGCGCCCTGCCAGGTCCCTGCCACCCCTGCCAAGGGGGCTGCACTCCAGCTGCTGCTGCTGCCCCGGAGCTGCCACTGCTTTGTTCCTGCTGGAGGCTGCTGGGACCTGCAGAAAAAGTTACCCAGGACAAAAGGGCGAGGGGGAGACCCCCAGCTTTGTTTCCGTCCTCTAATGAAATGCAGATGTGCTCTCCCTGGGGGAGAGGGAGGTTCCCGCTGCTTTCCCTCCTGGCAGCCAGGCAGCCCATGCTGAGTGGGGTTTGGAAACACAGCCCGAGGCCCACGCTGCTTTGTCGCATTCATTTTAGTAACTGTGTGTTTGCATTTTAAAGGCCTTTGCAAGAAAGTCCTTTCCTCAAGGTGGTGGAGGCAGGGCAAGAGCTGGAGCAGCCTCTGCCAGCAGGCAGCAGTGAGGGTCTTACTCTGAGAAGGGCTTGGGTGGTGGTGGGAGGAAGCTCTCTGGCTTCTCCGTCCCTGCAGGAGGGGCGGGAGGACATCTCTTGCCTGACATCCCCTGCTAACAGAGGCAAACAAATGAAGCAGCTTCGTTTTAAAAGGTGCTCTAGGACCATAACAAATAGCTGGTGAATTTAAGACAATTATTTCAATCAGTTGCTTGAGGCCAAATGAGCTCCTTAATATTCCTGCCTGTGAACTTCCCTTTGTGTGCGGGTGGCAGCTGTCTCTCCGCTTTGGTGCTGCCTGATTGTTGCATTAATGTGGTAGTTACAAAGGGTTCTTGTGTTCAGGCACCGTCCCTGTCCTCTGCAGGGTCCCTGGGAGATTCTGGCCTCACCCTGTAATGGAGACTTGTTAAGAGTGCTGTGAACATGCCAGCCTCTTCCCCTGCCTGCGGGGTCGTGGGCTGCCAGTGGAGTAACACTTTGCCCTCTTTCTCCTCAGGGGTCCCAGGCAGTGATTACATCAACGCCAATTACATTGATGGGTATCGGAAGCAGAACGCCTACATCGCAACGCAGGGACCTCTGCCAGAAACCCTCAGTGACTTCTGGAGGATGGTGTGGGAGCAGAGAACAGCAACGATAGTCATGATGACCAGGCTGGAGGAGAAGTCCAGGGTACAGTGTGTGCTTCCTCTCTTTTCTGGAGCTGATAGTGTGGGCAGGAGAGAGGGATGGGAGCAGGGTACAGCGTTAAGGGAGTCCGGGAAGAGCCAGGTCCAGTGGTGTGGCTCACTGCTGCAGGCACCCCAGCACCACCCAGCAACAAGTGCCTTGTGAGCATCTCCCTGTGGGACAAAAGGATGGCAAAACCTCCTGTCACTGTGCTACTCGATAGCCTCTGCCTTCCCCACATGTCTGCATGCACACCCATCCTTTCCCTGCCCGCATCACTCGCACCAAAGGAGGAAAGCTCTGTGATGGGGAGTGCTGAGTCTCTGAAAGCCTGGGGGCTGCGTCCCACAAGCTGAGAGCTGCGGTGGGCGGGTGGTATCAGCAGCATCCCGCAGCCTGACAGGGCCCTGACGTCTCTGGCGATGCAGGGAATGGCTGATGGGGTCTCATTGCAATAAGAAGGCTAATTTGTGCCTTGTCCAATGACAACATGTATAAACGATGGGTTTGTACTGCCAAGATTAGATATTCTGATGTAATAAATGCAAAGCTGCCTGCAAACCATGGGGAGGGCGCGAGGTGGAGAGGAATTTGCTGGAGCAGAAGCCCTCGCTGTGTATGGTGGCAGAGGTCCTTGCTCAGCCCCCAAGGCAAGAGTTTGTAAGCTATGACCAAAGTGCCCCCGTGCCCAGATGCACCCTTTGGGCAAAGCCTGCCCAAGCGGGAGGCAGCTTCTGCCTCTCATGTTCCTAAAAGTAAAATTTTAGTGGTGAGCATTTGTGCTTGCAGAATATTTTAGCGTTGCCATGCCAACTGCAGGAGAAGGGGCTGTGTGCTCAAGCTGTGAAGCACTGGTTATTTTTAGCCCAATAAGATCGTTCTTGAGAAGCAGAAACTGTCGAGTTTGGGTTCAGTTGAAACTTTTGCCCGCATGCTCTCCCTCCATTTCAAAGCTTCAGCACCAAAATGCTCGCAGGGGTGTCCCAGCCCACGCTGGCTGCAAGGAAGCAGCTGGAGCAACAGATCACCGTGGCAAAACAGATCTGCTTTTCCTGCCTGTACGAAAATAGGCTTTGTTCACGGGCTTCCCCGGCTCTGCAAATGCCCTACAGCTTGCAGGGGAAACCAGAGCTCCTCAGAGAGGAGCTGCCTCTAGAGATCCAGCCCAGCTTTGTGCTGTGCCTCTCTGCCTGCTGTGCCTGACAGCTGCCATCACCCACCCCAGCCCCAAGGGCAGGTAAAAATACCCGGTGTAGCCTGCCCAGCACATGGGCTGAGCAAGATCAGAAGGTGCTGATCGGCTGCTCTCTGCAGTGGGGGATTATGCAGGGACTTTTTTTGTGCCTTCACATTTCAGTCGTGGAGCTTATGTTTGAAGTACGAGGAAAAGACCTTTTAGGTTGCCAAGCAAATCCGCGCCCGGAGTCCTGACTCACTCAACTTCTGGGCTGCTCAGTTATGGGAAGGCACTCCAAGGTGCGTGTTTCTCCAAGATAACGGGTTCCCTTCGACCCCACAGGCACTTGTCTTTGCCTGACATGTCTGTGGTGCTGAGCTGTGCATTATCTCCCCCCAGCACACTCTCGTCATGTCATCCTGTAATTACCTCCTGCAGTATTGGTTTCTGTCCCAGACATGGTGCGTGTGGCAGGTCCGGGGGCCAGCCTTTTGGTGACAGGATGGGCTGTGAGTCCCTGTTGTGGGCAAGGGGTGACCAGAGCCCTGGGGGAAGCTGCAGGCAGCCTGCCTGACCGGGCGTGCAGCCCGGGGGCTCTGGGCTGACCCAGCTGACCCCAGTAAGCACTCACCAATGCTGCCAGCTCCTTTGGCACATCCCCAGCGCTAATGAGAACTCATGCCCTTTCAGTGGTGGCTAGAGCTCACCAAGGAGCGTACCTTTTGGGGACCATTTCACTGCCCCTTGCTCCCTGCTTTCAGCATGAGACGCTTTTACAGTTCACTCCACAGCCTTCAAGCCCCATCTAATGCAACCCCATGGGTGCCTGCAGCACCACTGCCTGCTGATGTTCAGGCTGCTGTGGCACAGCACTGCTCCGGGCATGGTCACGTCACCGCATTACCCACGGATGACCTTCCTTGAAAGTCCCCTTGCCCAGGGGCTTCAGAGCAGGCACAGGGTTGTGTCTGCAGCTGCAGAGCCATGGGTGGGCAGCGGGGCCGCGTGGCGAGGTGCCCAGCTCTGCCTCCTGGCCAGGCGAGCTGCCCGGGTCCCTCTCGGCACTGCTGCATGCAGATAAGCCGACCGGGACTAGCAGCAGCTTTGCAGCCCTGTAGGGGTGACACTGCTTTAAAGGGCTCCTGAGCTGCAGGGGGAAAAAAATCTTTAAAGAGCATCAGCTTTTATGGTCTGCAATTTCAGCTGGCTTGATGGTCCAAATCATCCTCCCTTTTTCATGTTTTCACAAAGCGAGAGGCGCATAAAGGATAGAAATGGCTGGATTGTGCAATTTAGCTGCCTTCAAAGCTTTACAATCAGTTTCAAAATCATTCGGTGGCAGTTCAGAAACACACATTGTAGATTAGCTTTCCCGGAGCTGCAAGCGTGGCATGTCCCAGCCAGGGCGCGTTGCACGAGAGAGGCATTAAAACAGGATTTCTCCCACGCTGGGCTATCCCCAAGAGCCCGGCAGAGCAGGGTGGAGGGAGGTCTCCCAGAGCAGTGCCTGGCTCCTTCTGTCCCAGCACCAAGCAAATCCGTGGGGTGCAAGCTCTGCTGGCGCTTTGAGTCTCCAGGCAGGGGTGCAGAGAGGCTGATGCTCAGTCAGGAGATCTGGGGCAGGAGGACACTGGCAGCCAGGTCCTGCTCCAGCCCTCGTGCTGGCAGTGATGCCAGCTGGAGCTTGCGAGCCAGGCCGGGAGCAGCAGAGCACAGCTCTCAAGCTGAGAGGTGCCCGGCTGCTCTTGGGCACAGGGCATCAAAGGGGAGGGACAGGAACCACTCAGCAAAGCTGCAATAAGTGGCTGTTCAGGACATTACTGTGCTCCTTAAGTTAATGAGAAGCAAGCACTGCCAGAAGAAAACATCTCTTATCTGCTTTAGTGCCACAGTGCATCGGCTTCAGCATAAAATTTACAGAGCTTGAAAATGGGGCATAAACATTATGGGTAAATTTGGCAGAAAATGTGACTGACTCTTATCTGGTCATGAATAAATAATTTTCAATTACCAGCCCAGGCGCTGCTATTATCCCTCACAGGGAACTCCTCTGAAGTTTGTTTTGTGCTTGAGCACACACAGCGCTGTAGCATGTGGGTGGCAGGAGCGGGACGCTGTCCGCGTGGTGAGGGTCAGGCATGGGGACGTGCTGTGCCGCTTACCTGCAACATCCCCTGCAAACTGCGTTGAGGGACTGGCCAGCATGGTGGTACATGGCAAGTGGCTGTCCCCAGCGCTCGCAGGATGCCACTCTGTACTCCCCCACCTCCTTTAGAGAGGGCTCACATCATCCCCAAGCTGGGAGAGGCAAAGTCAGGTGCCTGGAGATGTGGCTGCAGCTGCCACCTGCTCACGAGGATAGAATCAGTTTAGCTGTGAAATAAGGTTTGTGACCTCAAGTTGTTGGCTCTGCAGCTCGTCAACGTAAAATAATGTACTGCTCTGTGCCAGGCAAGGAGGAGAATCCTCCTGAGATGCGTGCAGGGCCAGCCACGCCGCGAGCACAGAGCCAAGGCAGCAGAGCAGCTGGAGGGTGGGACACGCCAGGCACCTACCTGGCAGCCTTGCTGCAGGCACTTCTGCCAGGGCAGGGCTTCCTGAGAGCAGACCCCAAAAAGCAGGGGCAGGTGCATCCCTCTGATCCCAGGCTACAGTGCTCCAGCAGCCAGAGTGCAGGATGTGGCCTTCTCACTCTCACAAGCCCCACCTTGCTTAAAGTGCCTTCAATTAAAAGGCAGGAGTTCATTGATTTCTAATTAAGCCTGTTGTTTCCCTTCCCACACATTCCCCTGTAAACACACTTGGCTAATAATTAAGTTTACTATTCCTTGACAAGCACAGATGATCTTCCATTCACTCCTCTCTCCTAGGGCGGGAAACCATTTTCAGTGCAGTGCACATGGGTGGGAATGAAGTCTTCCTGCTGTCAGCCAGGCGCTGCGGCTCTGCGGGGTGGGAGCCAGGTGCCAGATGAAATTGGGAGCTCAGGGCAGGAGACAGCAAAGCTGGAGGAGTAGTTTGCAAATGCTGAGCTGTGAATAGTGGAGGAGGAGGGCATCAGCAGGTGAGCAGGGAGAGAGTCACAGGGAGATGAAGGAGCAGGAGGGCTGGGGCCCTGGGGATGTATTAGGGCTGTCTGCCAAGCAGGCTTGCAGCAGAAGCTGTGACCAGTAGCTCCTAGTGCTCTGGCTGTGGGGTTGGGAGGGGGAGAGAAAGGATGCTGCAGGGCAGAGGGTCCCTAGGGAGCAGCAGTGTTCTGGTGATGGGACCGTGCTGCCTGCAGGAATGGGTTTAAGGGATGATTTTGCCACGGTTTGCATCTTCTCGCAGAGGGAGAGCAAGCTGTGTCTGTGTCTGAGCTTGCATCTGTGCCTTACTGCAGAGCAGTTTTCAAGATACTTGGGAAATGCAGATGTCAAGGGATGCACCACCTGCTAGAAGGGCAAGCTGGTGTCGCTTAGGGATGCTGAATGCCCTTGGGCCTGTGGCAACGTGAGAAGTGAGGCAAAGTCAGCGCTACAGACGTGGCATCCAGGCTGGAGCCCCGGTGTGGGTTGTGTCTTTCTGTGGGGTGGCTTGCTGTCTGGGGCCAGGCTGGCAGTGACACCCGGTGACTTGGGACGTGATGGGGGAAGGTAGTACCCATTGTGTGCCTCACTGTGCTGGACCCAGCGCTGTGTCCTGGCTCAGCTCGGTACTGTGGGTAGAGGACCTTGGGCTGGGAGAGCAGGGAGGTAGTGGGGATACAGGCTGCGTCTCCCTCACCTCAGCTGCCCATCGAGAAGAGTTTTCCCCAGGGAAATCACTGTTTCCCCTGCTGAGTGCTTCACCAGCTCTCCTCCCACCCACCTGCAGCTGCCGACCTCCCCATCCAGGGGGATGCCGCAATCACAGCCTCACAGACCCCTGTCTTCCCAATAAGGAGGCAGAGAAGAAAAATTAGAGCAGGCAGAAGTCACTGCTGCATGCTGTCTTCATACCTGGCGGTGCCGTTGTTGCTGTGTCTGGTGGCCTGGCCCCCTGCGCTGCTTCACACCAGTGGCTCCGAAGGGAAAAAAAATCCCCTCTTAGTGTGCAAATCTTGTGGAAAGGAGCCCAGGGTGTGCTGCCTCTCTGCTGGGGACTGGGACACTCGGGGAGAAGGAAATCTGGGTGTTTGGGACCCATCACACAGTGACTCTTTTCCGTGTTCACCCTCCAGTGTTCCTCACCCCAAAGGCCCCAGCCAGCAGCCAAGCACTGACCTTTTCTCCTCTCCTCCCCGCAGGTGAAGTGTGACCAGTACTGGCCGAGCCGGGGTACAGAAACCTATGGGATGATCCAGGTCACGCTGCTGGACACAGTCGAGCTGGCGACCTACACCGTCAGGACCTTTGCCCTGTACAAGGTATGGCACTGGCTGGGGCTGCTCGCGCTCTAGGCAGCACACAGCCAGTGCCGTGGCAGGCACCTCTGCCGCTGCCTGATGCTGCGGGATGCGGCACAGCCCCAGGCAGAGGCAGCTGGCTGTCCCTGGTGTGGCCAAGCGCGGGGCAGCCCGCACACGGGCTGTTTGTCACAGCTGGGCTGCAGGCTGTGCATCTGGCCACCGCCGGATTTTGGCCAGGACACCTGATGCTCTCCTGTACGCACTCAGACCCTACGAAGGGCCCCAGAGCAGAGGCCACGCTTGCCTCTGGCGAGTGTACATGTAACAGCTGTCCTCCCATTAGACGGACAGCATGGGAGGCAGTGAATTTTTAGCACTCTTGTCACTAATAATGCAAATGGAGGAGCTGTGCTGACGTTCATGCGTGCCCTTCTCTCCTGCCTGCTCTGTACCTCATTAGTGTTTGGAAATCCCTGGGGGCAGCACTGGCAGCAGCGTGTCACAGCAATGCAATTTGCAGCGCGCTCAGAGCGCAGCCCTGCCGTGCTGGGGACCTGCTCACGCCCCGGGAAGGCATCTTGTCCCCAGCGCTCGCCCAGCCAGTCCCCCCGCATTGCTGCACTGATCACTCCTCCTGCCGAGGCAGGAGCAGGGCAGGCCCTGGAGGCGCGGTGCTCATCGGCCATCCCGGGGAGCTGTGATGCAGAGGGGTGGGGGGGGAACTTGCTGCTGTGGCCCATCCGTGCCCAGTGCCCGTTTGGCTCTGAATGTGCAGTGGGGGTAGCGGCCCTGCGCTGTGCAGGTGTCATTCACCTTCCCATCCATCTGCTCCACTCTCACAGAGCCGCTCTGCTGTCCGTATGAGCTTTCCACAGAGCATCCTCCGTACAGAGGCAAGGAACCTGTATTTTGCCTCCTAATTTTCAGTGGCAAAAGCCCAATAAATGCATGATCACACACAGCATTAAATGCCTGCTGCTACCTAGCCAGCTGGATACCTCATTACCCCGTCAGTAGGTTCCCCTCCTAAGGTGAGACTGTCGTCAGACAAAAACTTCTCTTTATCAACAGAATGGCTCCAGCGAGAAGCGAGAGCTGCGACAGTTCCAGTTCATGGCGTGGCCCGATCATGGGGTACCAGAATACCCCACCCCGATCCTAGCTTTCCTGCGACGGGTCAAGGCCTGTAACCCACCCGACGCCGGGCCCATGGTTGTCCATTGCAGGTAGGACTGTGTGTTCACAAAGCTGCACCTGGGCACCTACCTTCTGGCTGCAGGAGCTCTGACCCGTCCAGCTATAAGTGGCATCTTCTGTTCCTGCGGGGAAGATTTCACAGCAATGTAACCTGCACCGTGTGCTTGGGCAGGGAACAGATTGGCAATTAGCAGTGGCAATACAGCAGTGAAGTTTGTATTGCTTCTGCTACGTCAGGTTAAACAGCGCTGGTGCACAGAGAATCTCCAAACAGTTTTTCCTGCAAAAATGCAAGCACAGTTTAAAAATGTAGTGATCTGAGCCCAGTGTAAGTAGGTAGTACCTTTCAGAGGCACATCATTGACAGACACGCATGCAGTGACCTGTACCAACGTTCATGCACAGTATTTACAGTAGAACTCTTTAGCAGGGTAGAAAGGGAGCTCCTTAAGAAAAAATATTAGTCTGCTAAGACTCAGCATCTTATCCAGGCAAGATTTATCTCTACCAGCCAAGTGGGGACTATTACTGAACAAACCACTCCATCATTGCTGTTCCGGCATACGCCTTACCAGCAGTGCTTAATGCTCTTCTTTCATGCTCTGTTTCAGATGGGAGTGGGGTATAATTAACACACAAACAAGCTGTATTAAGGCCTTGTTAAGGATCTGACTTGCACCGTAAACGAGGAAATATGTAGCTCCACACCTCTGCCTGTGTTTACACGTCATGACAGCATGTCTCTTGTTTTCAGGGTGCTCTCCTGGTGAGCAGTTTGGGGATTGCTGCTTCCCTTCCAACAAACACAGAGAGGCATCTAGTACTTGAGTGAACATAGAAGAGCTCAGCATAGAAATGCATGATCTCACCTTTCTGCTTTCCCCTCTAGGGCTAGCTGGCCTTGTTTTATGGGTTAGGGAACAGTGACCCAGGTTAGGGGACAACCAGGCATGGGACTTATGGGTTTCACTGGTGCTGGAGCCCAGCCTGGACTTCGTGTCTTCCAACTCCATGCACACGTCTGCTGTCGCTCTCCTGACTGTTAAACACATTTTCTCCTTCCCCTATCACTCTACCAGCAGAGTGACACTGTGTCCTTTCTGCTCCTTCAGGGAAAGGGGGACAGCAGAAGGGCCGAGTAGCCTCCCATGCTCTCCCTTGCCACTCTCCCTCGCTCCTCCTGTCACCTCTTGTTTGGGGCTCTGCTCATTAGCCTGATGCATGGGGAGCAGCCTTCGCTCTGCCCTTGTGTGCTCTAGCTCCGGGTGCTCTCTTAAGCAAGAGCAGAACTTTCCTGTGTCCATAGATGATGGTGTCGTCTCAGGCCACGTGCTTTGTTCCTGCAGTGCCGGCGTAGGCCGAACTGGTTGCTTCATTGTCATTGACGCCATGCTGGAGCGGATGAAGCATGAGAAGACCGTGGATATCTACGGCCATGTGACGTGCATGCGCTCTCAGCGCAACTACATGGTGCAGACAGAGGACCAGTACATCTTCATCCACGAGGCCTTGCTGGAAGCAGCCACGTGTGGCAATACTGAGGTGCCTGCGCGCAACCTCTTTGCTCACATCCAGAAGCTGACCCAGGTGCCACCAGGCGAGAGCGTTACTGCGATGGAGCTGGAATTCAAGGTTGGTGTCAGAGCCTCAGCATCCCCCTTCTCTGGGGCCCTGTCTCTACCCAGGCAGCCCCACTGAAACACTTGTCCAGGGGCTGGGAGAAGAGAGACATGGCTTATTACAGGCAGTTATTCTTTTGTGTGTTTCTAGCCCAGGTAGGCAGTGATTTTAAAGTACATTTGAATTGTAAAGCTTGTGTCGGCCACGGTCCCCCCCTGGATTGGCAGCTTCTGGGGAGAACATAAAAGGCAGATGGATGCGCAGTTCTCAGCAGCACGTTCTGCTCTAGGTTCACTGTGCAGCGGGAACTGCATCTGAAATCAGATGCAGATCGTGTTAGTGATAATTGATGTTACTGTGAACAACTTGTCTGGAAATGGCTCCAATTTAAATATGTGAGACATTTATAGTCTCATTCCTTCAATGCTGAGCTCTGTTATCTTTTAACCACCTAGACACCAAGCCTCAGTGTCTAGAATTGGTGAAAGCAGTGTTTTAAGGCATACTGTTTTTAGGAAGCAATACCCTCATTTTGCTGTCTGTATCTGAGTCTGCCTGCTGCAAATATTTATTACAGCCTTGGAGATGGAAACGAACTCTGCTAAGTGCCCATGTTCTCAGGTGAGGTGCATTAGTCCAGTGAACTCATGCAAGGGAATATAGTTCATGCAGGGAGGTAGCAGACCATGCAGGCTGTGAAATGAACTGCAGCAATACAGCTTCACCCTGGGAATTCCCACCAAATGGCAAAGGAGCAGGAGAGGCAAAACATTGACTTTCTGCATAAACTGGGAAAAGCTGCTCAGCTCTGTCCTGTGGTTACCAGAGCTGCTGGTGCCCTGGGCGTGAGACAGCAGAAGTGCCTCTGCAGAGCAAGGGAGCTGCTGCTCTGAATGAGCAGATAAATCAGAGGCATGCTGCGTGGGAGGGCAGGGGGGTGTTTGTACACCTGCAAGGCCCACCTTCTGGGCTCTGAGGTGAAAGCTCTTTAATCCAGCTATCTCCTTCTTTTGTATGCATGTGTTTGCGAGAACAAAGGAAATACATACCTGTAGCATTTACAGTGTCAGACCCCAGCATGCTGCCTTTGTATGTCATGGTGACACCTGCCCTGAAAGCCCCCTCAAGGTTGCCACAGAATTAGGCTCAACTCTGTTCTAAAAAAGACAAAAACTTGCTGTTTCTGCAAGGGTCTCTTTAGAACAGCAATAACACTTGCCCCCTGTCTGTGCCCTGGCAGCATCCACTTGGGAAACCCTGGGGAGTAGGATATGGGAGGGTCTCATGTGGCTGCGTCACTTCCCAGAGAGGACCCTTTCCTCCTGTAGTGAGCCAAGGACCAGCTGCCACACACACAGAGAAGGGTGGCTCTGGGGGTGCCAGGAGTCTTGGAGGAAAAAAAAAAAAGACTTCTGTTTGAATGTCTCTGCCAGCAGATCTAAGTAACACATTTACCATGACTCCAATTTATAGGGCTCAAATAGAACCATAAAATGTCTCGCAGTAACCCAGAATAGATCTTCTTTGCCTAAATACGTCACAGTTCTCACATTTTTCTTGGGTTCTTCTGGGGTGAGAAGTAAACATCAAGATGCTGTTGGAAGATGGAAAGCCTTCCTTCCCTGATGTCACCAAGCATGTGTCCGTGGTTCAGCAAGGTGCACAGCTTCATGTCCTGGCCCTTTGTGGGTCAGAGAGCTGGGGTGGATCCCTGCTCCGCTATGTGTGGCTTCAGGGCTGCACAGGTGGTTTCCCCATGGTGCTCCCTGGAAGGGAACTGCTGTCACCTACAGCCATGCACTGAGAGCCATCAGCAAGGCTATGCCATACCTAGGTGTGCAAATGCCACAGCAGACACGGCGCTGAAAAGCAGACTGACCTAGTGTGAAACAGAGCAGCCAGGTGCGTGGAGGCAGAGCCCTTCATCTGGTCCAGAAGGATCTAGTTCCCTCGGTGAGAGGAGGGAGCATGGATGCATGCCGGGGGGCCGCTGCCTGTCCTGCTGCCAGGGTCCCAGTTTCACCCCAGACTACTGTGTCCCCAGCGGGCTCTGACTTCTCTTCTTCTCTTTCAGCTGCTGGCCAACTCTAAAGCACATACCTCACGTTTCATCAGTGCCAACCTCCCATGCAACAAATTTAAGAACCGCCTCGTGAACATCATGCCATACGAGCTGACGAGAGTCTGTCTGCAGCCCATCCGGGGTGTCGAGGGCTCTGATTACATCAATGCCAGCTTCATAGACGGGTACAGGTAAGGGCCACCTTAGGGAACTGGGGCAGAGCTGCCTTCTCCTTTTTGGAAAGGATTGGTCCTGGCTGCCTGGAAGCGGGCTGGGGATCATTTTGCTGCATTTTATCTCTCTCTGTCCTCTCAGAAGCTTCAGTGTATATAGTTACGATGCATGAAGACTGCTAGTGAGTGAGAGCTGCCAGGCTTGCTTGTATTGCTGTAGACAGATGCCCACCTGGCTGGGGCAGGAGGCTGTGCTGGCTCCTGTGGTGGTTTATAGGACCTTCTGGTAGGCATCCCTTGGCATGTATTTTATATCTGCAGCATCTAATGCAAACCTGCCTCCCTTCGCTAGCTGCAGCAACCAGAGGTGGCAGCATGCTTGCACTGCGTGGCTGATCCATGCAGGAGCCCAAGGCTCATTCACCCATGTCTTGATTTTTGGGGAGTCTGTGGGTCCTCAGGCGGGGCTGGTACTGGACACTGGGGAGCCCGTCACTGGGTTCTGCTCCCCAGGGTACCTTTTAGAAAGCACAAATTGAGATCTAGCAGGGCAATAATACTTAGGTTTCTGTATCTAACTGCTGGCATCACGTTCTCAGATGCTAAGTGCCAGGAGAAGAGAATGCAGGGAAATGGCCCAGTGGCCACGTCTCCTTCCCAGCCAGTCCCTGGACAATAATCCAGACCAAATCCCAGTGAGGCGCATACAGGGCTCACTCTTGCGGTGTCTCTGTGCACCATCGCAGTAGAGTCACCCAGCAAAGGAGCTGAGGATGCAATGATGGATGCGGCAGGGTCCCCCTCCAGTGTCACTCTGCCCAAACGCTGCTGATGGGCGGGTGGCCTCCCAGGAGCAACGAGCAGTGCAAAAGGGAGCACACATCAGTGCAGCAAGGCCAGGAGCTCCTTGCCTCCTTCCCTGTTCCAGCAGCTGAGCCCAGGAAGGGTTCCCACAGGTGAGCTATGCAGGGGTAAGAAGAGGCAAGGAGCAGACCAGGAACAACTCTGGGAGCATGTCGGCACAGCCAAACTGCAGCGAGCCAGGCTCCCTCTGGGTGGGACAGACTAACGGGGTGGGATGGAAGGGGCTGGAGAAAAGCTGTCACGGAGCAGCCTCCTCTCCCTTCTGCCCGTGTGGCTCCGAGCCGTGCAGCACTGTGTCACTAGCGTGGCCGCCTGCCCGCACACCCGCCCTGGCAGCCTGGCGTCTGGCAGGCAGGCTGCAGCTGCCGTGTCGCAACTCCGGAGCTGATTAAGAGCAGCGCTGGTTTTGCTATGGAGTGGGGGGTGCCAGCACAGCAGGTAGTACCATTGCCTGTGCTACCTACACCATCCCTGAAGAGCACTATTATCTCTTCCCATCCTTTCCTTTGAACAGAGCAATCTTCCTCTGGTATTATCTAAAGAGATCAGTTGGCCCAAGGTCCTGCAGACACCACTGATGCTGCATCTTTATTAGCTCTTTTGTTTCCTTGTGCACCCCCACTCCGTGCTTTTTATGATGTCTTATAAATCCACCTCGAAGCAGCCCGTCTTCATCCTGCACATTACAGCTGTCCTGCAGCACGTTCATTAATTTTTAGCACCAGCAGAGAGCTGAAGCATGTGGTGGGAGGAAGCCGCCCCTCGTCCCGCGGGCTCCGGCGCCCCGCAGTGGTGGAGCGAGCCCGAGGATCCGCTGCCCGTGCGGCGCCGGAGCCGTCTCTCGCAGGCAGCACAGCATGCCAGGCTGGGCACTCGCTAGCCGAAGAACCAGCATGCGGGAGCTGGCCCTTCTCAGAGTCACTGGAGCCTTTAAGCTGCTCCAGCTGTGCCTCACTCACCTTTTTCCTCACTCTGAGGTGAACGGCAGCCTCGCTGTTTCAGGGCGATGCTGTAGCATCCCTTGGGGCTGCAGTGGCTGTGCCATCCCCTGGCACTGGGCACAGCTGGCAAGCCTGCGTGCGGCTGTGGCAGGGAGATGGGGCAGGAGGCTCACGGGGAAGCAGCCGTTCGGGGCTGGCGCTACTGGGAAGTGCCCAGATCTCGCTTTGGTAGGTGCCGTTGCCCCATCCTTAGGGCTGGATGGAAAGCAAGCAGTGAGGCTTTGTTCCATCAACACAAAGCTGTGTGGCTAAAGCTGGAGTGTGCACGACACTGACAGCTGCAGAAGTGAGTCAGGAGGGTTTGGGAGAGCCGGGCAGAGCGTGGTCAGCCCGAGGGTGTTTTCATCAGGGATGCGGCAGGGCAACACCAGACACAGGAACTGCATTCACACAGGACATTTTGAGATATGCTCTGGTGGAACAGAGAACAAATCTGGAAGGTTCAGAAATGTTTGCAAAATGGTATTATTGGTTTCCACACTGCCCTAGTTATTAGGTGGTCCGCGTGATCGAGGTGACCTGATTCAGTAGCTCTTTGCTTCCCCATGCAATGGGAGGGGAGGTGGGTGCTGCAGAGTAAATGTGCAGGAGCCTGGGGATGCTGCTGGGATTGTCCCCAAGCGCAGGCTCTGCTTTCAGCCCGGCCGGGTGCTGGCAGCCTGCTGGGGCAGGCCTGGGTGCCAAGAAGGCTCGGTGCAGCAGCACTGGGGACAAGCGGTGGGGAGGGGCCGGGATGGGGCCACTCACCCGGGAAGGACTAGCATGGCCTTTCTGGGTCCCGTGCCCGGTGATGCCCACTGCATGTGCGGGGAGCTCTCAGAAGACATGTGCTGGGCAGTCTCATCCCTCCCACAGTGTCCAGGGCTAGTCCTGGGGACCCATCTCCTGTAGCTGTGTTGTCAGCCCTGCAGCACAGGGCCCTGCCTCCAGCTCTCCAGCCCACCAGCCTCCAGGAGCTGGCCTGAGCACCGTCTTGTTTGTCGCAGGCAGCAGAAGGCCTACATCGCCACGCAGGGACCGCTGGCTGAGACCACGGAGGATTTCTGGCGGATGCTCTGGGAGCACAACTCCACCATCGTGGTGATGCTGACAAAGCTGCGCGAGATGGGCCGGGTACGAACCCTGCGCGGGGGAGCAGGGGGCTGTGTGGCTACTCTCCATGGGTGTCACCTTCCAGCCCACCCCACCCCAGTCTGTCCCCAGCACCAGCCTCTCCAGGCCACCCTCCCACTGGGGTGTCCCATGGCTGGCCCTGTGGTCCCACAGCCCAGGGAGCAGGGAGGAGCGGCAGCGTGTCAGTGCTAACATCTCACCGTGCTCCTCATCCGCAGGAGAAGTGCCATCAGTACTGGCCCGCGGAGCGCTCTGCCCGCTACCAGTACTTCGTGGTGGACCCCATGGCAGAGTACAACATGCCACAGTACATCCTCCGGGAGTTCAAGGTCACAGATGCCAGGGTGAGTGCCACTTCTGGCTTCCCGGCTCCCATGCCTTTGCCGGGCCCCAGGCAGCGAGGGGAGCATGCAGCAGCTCCTGGAGGGTCCAGAAAGCAAGGAGCTGCCTAACGCTGCAGGCAGGAGGGGCTGCCGCCCCGCACCCGCTGCTCCTCTCACCACAAGTTCCTTCCTTGCCAGGCGTGTCGGCCCCGTGAGCGGCTCACCAGTCCCCATCCACACCAGATCCTGCCTTGCCTGTGCTGCGCTCGTGGGCCAGGTTTAACACGGGCTACCTGCAGCTGGGGCTGTATATGCAGCATTCCGGCAGGCACAGGGCCTCTGCATGGCAGCAGATGTAGTCCTGGGCTGGAGCTGGGCCCCAGACCGGAGCAGGACACTGACCCTCCAGACCTTGCAGGGGCCCAAAGGCCATGCTCAGCTCAGCCACCCTGGGGTGAAGGTGGGAGGGTGGACGCAGGCCTCGAGCACCCAGTGAGGGGCGCAAGGTCTGTCTGGGCTCACCCACAGTCTGCGCCCTCTCGCCTGGCCCAGAGGTCTGGGAGCAGGTCAGCAGCACCAGCAGAAGGGGAGCGAGACGAGCCCCTCTCACTGCACCCTCACCCACAGTTCACATGTGATACCACTGTCCCCACAGGATGGCCAGTCACGGACCATCCGCCAGTTCCAGTTCACAGACTGGCCTGAACAGGGAGTGCCAAAGACAGGAGAGGGCTTCATCGACTTCATCGGGCAGGTGCACAAGACCAAGGAGCAGTTTGGGCAGGATGGGCCCATCACGGTGCACTGCAGGTGAGTGGGGACGGGTCAGCACCCACCTCTGCCTTCAACAGAAAGGCCATGGAGATGTCCCCTACCTCGCTTAGCCTGGCAGCTCCCATGCAGTTCACATCTCCCTGCAAGAGGCAAGCAGGGGATGAGGAGCAGGCAATATCCACGGATGCCATTGGCAGCATTTCTGCCAGGTGACGAGATGAACCGAGTGCCCTGCTCGTTCTGATTTGTAGCTCCTTGGAAGAGTCTTTGAGCAGGGCACGGTGCTGCCTAATCTTGACCCAGAGGCAAGGCAGAATCAGTGGGTCCCATGGGGCTGAGAGGGCACCTCTGGCTGGTGAAGTCTGTCTAGCCTCTCCTGACCCCACTGATCAGGTCCCTGTGGTCCACGAGCTGGGGACATTTGCAGCGCTCCGAGGAGCAGGGCAGGGAGGGCAGCTCTCACTGGGGCTGGCGGGTCTCTAACAGCACCCTTTGCTCCCTCTGCACAGCGCTGGGGTCGGGCGCACGGGCGTGTTCATCACGCTCAGCATCGTGCTGGAGAGGATGCGCTACGAGGGGGTGGTGGACATGTTCCAGACGGTGAAGACCTTGCGGACGCAGCGGCCGGCCATGGTGCAGACAGAGGTGAGTGCCCTCTCCTCCCCGGGGTGGTGGAAGATCTGTGGGAGAAGGGAGGGGAGCTGGCATCTCTGGACATTCAGCACTGCTGCCTGATGTCCTTGCGTCCCCACTTCTCACGCTTCCCCCCTTGCTGCCTTGCAGGACCAGTACCAGCTGTGCTACAGAGCGGCACTGGAGTATCTCGGCAGCTTCGACCACTATGCAACGTAACTAGTGCTTTCCTCCAGTCGCGGTGGGGATGTCTAGGAGTGGAGACGGGTCCCTCTGAGCCAGAGCCGCCCATTCCTCAGTCCTTCTGTACAGATCGAGGTGCTGCCCAGGCAGCAGACCTCCACGCCAACCAGTTCTGACCACGACATTTAGGAACTTCGCCCCAGCGCCAAACGAGGGAATCTGACTCCAAAAGCATTTCCAGTCTCTGGCTGCATTTCTGCTCATGTGCATCTCTCGCCCTCTCTCACGCGACTGCATTTCACAGCGAGGCTTTAGGTGGGTGGAATGGGATCTTTTTTTTAAACATGTAAAATAGTTACTAGTGGTTTTTATAATCTCCTCTCTTTATTTTTTATTTTTTTGCAAGTCTTAATGTTTTGCCGAGGCAGAACTGGACCCGCCAAACCTTTGGGAGTTGGGTGTTTTTTTTTAATTTCCTTTTGCTTTTACATTTTTTACTGCCCTGTGTTAATTTCAGCCCAGTCACTGCTGGTTCTGCCCATTTTAGTGCAGCTTCCTTGGTAATTTGCAGCAGCTGGCTTGTGGTTCCTGCCCGGCTCCATTCCCTGTAGGCTGCTTTTTAATCCTCTGTAGAGTATGAAATTTCATGGAACTGGACCTAAGCTACCAATTATTTTTTTAGCTTTTCCCTTCCCCCATTATTTCCTGTGTAGGTTTGGGAGGGCATGTGGGGTCGCTGGAGAAGCGGTCCCGTTTGTCAGCTGGAAACTGTTCAGTCCTATTACAATGCGTGTTAAACCAATCCAGTGACCGTGTGTATTGGCAGATCCTGATATGACGTGAGTTGTCATCGCCTTGTTTGTGAGAGACCCAAAATCCCAGGCTCCTGGCTTTGGAGCCTCCTTTTGTGTGTCTCGCTGGGAAGGGGGCAGGAGAAGCGAGGGGGTCCCACACTTCCCCAGGGATGGGATAGAAAAAGCGAGACACGGCCCTTTTTGTTAGTCCCGCGGTTCTGTCCGTGCAAGCGCCATCCTGTCACCTCTCACCAATGAAGTGCATTGGAGCATTTTTCAAAGGCAAGGAGCACAACCCCAGCCGTTCCCAGAGCGGAGCCGAGCAGGCTCTCTTTGGAAAGCAGGGTACTGCAGGGAAGGGGAGGGGGAATACACATGGCTTCAGAGGTTGGGTGTATCTATAATTTCTGCTATCCTGCAAATGTTAAAAGTCATTAGAATATTGTACTTTCTGCTACTTCAGGACGTTCTAATGAACCAATGTGGCAAGACTACTGGACTTAATTTAATGGTACTATATATTAATACTCCTTATTATATCATGCTTGCACTAAAGACAGAGTGAGCAGCCCTCTTTCAAGTGCATTGAGTTATGAATAAAGGTGGTGGAAGGGTATCTAATTGTATTATCACATGTATTCCGAATGTTAAGAATCCAAGCTACGTCGAAATCAGCAATCCAGGGTTGGTAATGTTGGAGGACACATTCATTTTTACCTTGTGGATGCATAGTGCTGTAGGGGTCACTGTTGTATACAGTCTGTTTTCTATTTGTTAATAAAAAAAAAAAATCTACAGCATCATTGCATAATTCTTGATGTTAATAAATTTGAATAATCGGGTTTCATACAAGCTGGCTTTGCTGTCTGTTTCTTCAGCAATAAGTAGAGGCTGTAGAGTCCCTCGGTAACGGGCATGCTCCCCAGCCTGTTGCCAGAGAGGCCCTTTCCATGGGCACATCCCAGCCACGGGTGTCCCATGCTCCTCCAGGGTCCCTGTGCCAGCAGGGAGCTCGGAGCCCCTCTGTGACAACGCCTTTGTGCATGCGCGTGCTCACCTCCTGCCCACCTGCAGCTACACCAGGGCGTGCTTGGCACTGGGGACCGAGAGCCCTCAGCCCCTGGCACCTCCAGAAATGGCTCCTGCCAAGCCTGTCTTTGCAGCCATGGCCTTCTCTGCCCTTCCACTTCCCAAAGGATGGACCGTTCCCAGCAGGATGAAGCTCATAGCAACTTTCTGCCCAGGCCATGCTCTGCACAAGCCATCCCAGTGGTGGCCAGGGCTTGAGACCTGCCCTTCCCAGCTGCTCTAGTGCCACTTATTAATCCTCAGAGAAAGCCAGCATGTGGCAGGATACGGCCCTGCAGTTCTCCTGGGGTGATGCTGAGCTTGGCTGGAAGTGCGTTTACCTGCACCCCCGTCCCTGCCAGCCTGTTGGCTGCGGGACTGCGCTGGGGTAGTGACAGACTTTGCTTGAGGGTTTGCAGAAAAGAGAGGGGTTGGTGGCGGCAGGGTTTGGTGTCCGTATGAGCCCTGGATGAGGCTGAGTCATTACCGACCTCCTGGGATGCTGCAGTAATGCCGTTCTGCGGCACTGAGCACAGTTGCATGTGCAAAGCTACTGCTGAGCAGTAAAGCCATCGCCTGGCCCCTAGGTGCAGAGCAGCGCTGGAGTATGTGCAGGCGTGAAACCCACTTCAGGTGTGCTGTGTGTGGCTGCGCCCGCTCTGCGTGGGCAGGCCGGCCCTAGCCCTCCCGGCTGTGACCGGCAGTCCCACAGGTCAGCGTGCGCTGCTAGAGAGCAGCACTTGCAAACAGCACCTGCATGCAAAGAAAGGGCCACTGCGAGGGGCAGAACCACATGGGCCAGGGCCCCACAGCCTGGCCATCCTTCATGAGGGAGCCGAATCTGCCCTGGCCAGCACGTGCGTGAGGGCTGGGAGCGTGACAGACAGACCGACTGACGAGCTTTTTCCTGACGTGAGTATGGGCATCTTCTTGGAGTGCTCTCTGCCTTTGCTGGAGCTCAGTCACACGTCATGTTTCCTGCCAGGTCAGACTGCTGCCTGAGTAGGTGCCAGATGCAAAGCAGCGTTTTCTCCTCGCCTGGCTGGTTGAAACCCAGTGCTTCCACCCAAGGGTGACCTGAGGCTGGTGGAGCCTTTCCCTCGCTCTGCTGTGGGGCAGCCCCACTCGAGGATGCAGGTCCTAGGGCAAAGGAAGCTCCTGCCCTTGTGAGGCAGAGCACATGCGCAGGCGTGTGCACAGGCACGTGCCAGCACCACTGGCACTGGGGAGCTTTGCTTTGCATCCCTGCCAGGGCCCACGATGGCAAGGCTACAGGGCCGAGCACACACCTGCTCGTACGTGGGCACATTTGGGGAGGAAGGATGCTACGCTAACCATTGCGTTTTAGGAAGCCGGCCATCTGGGAAGCAGGTAGAAAGCACCTGCCCGTGCTGCAGCAAGCATGCTTTGGCTGTGCCGCTAAACCACAGCTGGTGACGATGCTTTCGCCACAGAGCCGTGCCACTGACTGGGCAGTGCCACATGCACAGCACAAACCATTAGTCCACAAGCGGCCTCCAATGCAGTGCCTTGCTCTCCCCGATAACACCAGCTGCCAGGGCACATCTATATATGCACACGCATCCTGCAAGAACATTTGGGGCTTCCCTCCCCTTTTGATAACTTGTTCTTAGCCCAAACCCTTTATGACCAACCCAGGGAAAACACGAGGGGACAGAACACTCCCAATTCACCTCCTTTGCAGGCTCCACATCTCTGGTTGCCACATGGGAGGCACCTTTTCTGGCAGGCAGTAGCTACAGGCTGAGTAGAAAGAGGAGAGGCAGAGGGAGAGAATCATCTCAGAATGGCCCACGCTGGGATGGCCATGCCCACGTGCCTCCACAGTGAGGCTGGGTAGACACCACGTAGGTGCGCTCACATTGCAGAGGTGAAGCCTTGTGCGAGTCTCACTGCGCCAAGAAAGGCTCTGCACAGAGAGAGGCCCAGGAGGCTCCCACAGTGCAAGGACGGGCCTTCTTGGCAAGGGGGCGGCCCCAAGAGGACAGCTGGGTCAGAGAGCTGCACCACAGCTGCAGTCTGTGGGGAAAGTCCCACTGCACCAGCCTCCTCACACAAAGTCAACACTGCTCTCCTAAAGCCAGCCCGAAGGGGTTGGAATCATACCAGTTTGAACGCACTTATTCTTTTAACATTTATTTCCATTTATTTCTGCATATTTCACAAAAGAGGAAAAAAAAAAAAAAGACTAACCACATACACCTGACAGACAGCAATGCCCACCCACAGCCCACCCTCAGGACCAGCACAATGCCTTGTGCTGTGCTCCAGGCAGATGAGCCACACCGCCTGCGTCGAGTGCCTGGCACTGCCATGCCCGGTCTGCATTTCTGAGCTTTCCCTGGCCAAAAAGAATTTATCCTGGCTGACATTTTTTGCCCCATTTTCTTTGGTACCAGTTTGAGGTTACTCCCTCCCTCTGATACCAGCCTGACTTCACAGCGCTACCGTGCCCCAAACCTTGAGTGAGTGGTCCCGAGGTGATGCAGTAAGCAGGCATTTGGCCTCTTTCCTTTGGAACCGCTCTTACAGAGTCATCGTATTCACACTGAGCAGTGGAGCTGGGTAGTTAGTGTTGTGTTGTTTTTTTTTTTCCCCCTAGCAAAAATTTCAATTCCATAATTTTACCAGGTAGCCCTAATGCACACTCAGATAAGCAGCTTTGTAAAGGGCAAGGTTTGCAGAAAGTGAGTAGTTTGGCAGTTGGGCCAGCAGATAAATGGCAGCTAGTCAAAGGTGAATTAACGGGCACTGAGGTGCTCTTGTACTCTTATTATTTTTTATTTTATTATTCCATTAGTAGCTATAGCAAGAGAGCTGTGTAAGCCCTGTCTAAGCTTGACTTGCTTCCTAGTGATGCTAAACAACACAGTGCCCCAGACTTTGCCTTTGGGGACTCCATTTTTGTTGTTGTTTTGTTTTGTTTTCAAATGCAAAATAGTTCTTAAATAAGGAAAAGAAACAGCTGCACCACTGAACAAATCTGAGCTTACTCTGTGCAGTAGCTTGGCAACTTCTTCCCCCCCAGTCCTGGCTTTTCTTGATCTCAGCAACATTGCCATTTTGATTTGTAAAGTTTCCCAGTGACTTTTTTTCTTTTAACTTTCTTTTTCCCCCGTTCTGACCTGGTTCATGTCTGAGAGCAGGGAAAACTCTGATCCCACCAGTTAAAGCTGATTGCTGCCCTTTTGCCAGTTTTAATAAGTAATCTCAGTCCACCGTAACAATTATATGTCACTAAGCTTTCCTGCCTACACATTTCTGCTTGTGGCAATGTTTTACCACTGGTCAGCACAAAAAGAACGTCTCATGTCTCTTGATACTAGAAAGTTGAGCTTTCTTTAACAACGGATAGCAAGTGCAGCTGCAAGGCCAACAGAAGCGCCAGGACCACCCAGATTGGTTCTCAAAACGTTACCTTACAGTTGCATCTGTAGGCGGCTGAGTGTTGTGATTTTAATACACCTTGACATTCTGGTCTGTAGCAATTCAGTGTTCAAGATGGTGAGAGAAGCAGCAGTGCACAGAAGATCTTACAGGGCTGCTCGTGCCTGCAGTGTGATACCAAAGGAAACATGTATGAGGAGAAACATACAGGGAGATTAAGGTTTTGCTTGGGGACGACAGGCCTGAGGGACCGAGTGTGTGAGAACAGTCAGGAGATCTTTTGGGTGGGTTATGCTTGCTTTCAGGGTTGCCTACTGGCACACGTTTAAAAGGCGTTTAGCGCACCACGCCCTGCGAAAATCACAGCCAGTTCCAGCCAAGGGGTCAGCACCCCCAGGCGGGCTCTGTCAGGCGCTCAGCCTTGTCTGCACTTCCGAACACCCGCTGCCAAGGCTGCACCGCCAGCTCCCGACCCGGCACACCGCGGCGGCGGCCGAGGCGCCCGCTGTCCCGGGGTCACGTCTCCTCGCTTGTGCCCGCCCTGCCCGCGAGG
>VXAL01012275.1:431918-471362 GCA_013399475.1 Chauna torquata
TCGCGCTGCCGGCCGAGCCGGCGGCGGGCTCGGCGGCGGCGGGCGGGCGGCTGACGGGCGGCGTCTGGCCGCTTCCTCCCCCAGATCGTGCCTCCGAAGGAGTGGAAGCCGCGGCGGTGCTACGACGACATCGACGAGCTGGTCATCCCGGCGCCGATCCAGCAGGTGGTGACGGGGCAGTCCGGCCTCTTCACGCAGTACAACATCCAGAAGAAGGCTATGACGGTCCGCGAGTTCAGAAGGATCGCCAACAGCGACAAGTAGGTTTGCGCCTGCGTCTCGTTACCGAGCGTGAGCGCGAATATTGCCGTTGCCTGACTTCCCCGAGGCCAGGCGTGCGCTGCAGGCTGCTGCCGGTCAGGAGCCGAACGTGCCGCCCTTAGCGGATGCCGTGTGCTTGTAAAACTGGCTGTGTGGACGCAGACCTCTGTGGCTCGTGTCACTTGGCGAGATGGTGTCGGGAGAGCGCTTGCTTTCTGCCATGGAGTCTTTTGGTCCCTAGTCGCTGGAGCAGTGACATTTTTACTGAGTAGCACGGACAAGAATGTTAGGGACATGAAAAGGGAGGGGAAAGAAATCACTTTAAAAGGAATTTAAGCAAAACAGCCTTTGAAATAACTATTCAGAAGTGGCATTGAAATTGCCAGCTGCAGTCTGCCTGCTGGAGCTTATTTTGTCTTGCAAGAGCAGAACACATCAGATAACTTAAGATTCTATTTCACTAATGGAGTAGTAATTCAATGAAAATCACTGTTTAATGCTATACACGTAGTTGTCTGGAAGATATGTATATGTTAAGCATGTGTTAGAGTGTAAATTCGATCTCAGTCGAGCACAAAGGGGTCAGTATATAGTAAGCAGGAATGGACATAACAAACACAAATTTTGTTGGTAAACTGAATGTGCTTGATGTGTTTACTAACAGGTGAGTGTGGACATCATGGATGTTGCTTTTACGGTTGCCTAAAACTTTGTTTTTGTTTTTTTCAAGTTGTTCTTTGTATCATTTTCGGTTTCAAATACATCCTTCTTCACTAAGTAGCGACAAGTAGAAAGTGAAATTATTCTGAGCTGAGAAAAGTGCACTACACAAAAATGAAAGTAAACTAAGAAACGAGGAAAGTCATTTTCTTTCTGGTTGTTTCCCAGTCTGTCAGGAACAGAGCTGTGGTTGCTGTTCTGAGAGGTGTAGGGGTCTGGCTGATAGCATGCATTAGGTGTTTTTGTTGTACCTTTTGATTCTTACAGTGGTGGAGAACATTGTTTTAAACTCCTTGAGTATCAAACTGTAAAGTCTTCTATTTTTTATTTTTTATTTTTTTTTAAGGTACTGCACCCCCCGCTACACAGACTTCGAAGACCTTGAACGAAAGTACTGGAAGAACCTCACGTTCAATGCCCCCATCTATGGTGCTGATGTTAATGGCACACTCTATGAGAAGGTAAGAACTATTTTGATTTTCAAGTAACGGTTATTCCTATATATGTTGTGTTGCATTCTGTAAATGCTAATGTAGCATTTGACTCTAGCTTTCAAAAAGAGTTAATGATTGTCTTAGCAGAGTTCCAGCTTCTTGAGTAAGAAGGAGCACAATAAACTTATTTTTGTGACGTACTTTCCATTTAAACCAGATAGTTAAAGACAGCTACTGGAGGTAATGGGGACCTCTGGGAGTATTCAGCTGTTAGCACTTCAGTGTAGTACAGTTTACTTCTAAAATGCAAGAACCACTGTCACACGGGTCTTGTTTTTATGGTGCTGAAAAGTGTTGATTAGTGAACCTGCACTGCTTTGGTATCCACTAGTACATTTATTTTTGTGTGACAGTTCTGTAGCCGCTGTGTGTTAGAGTGCTAAACGTTTGAAAAGGGTATGTATTCTGGTTGCTAGTCTCCTAAATTATAATGCACTCTTTTTTAAAAGATGTTTGGGATGAAACTTGTTTCCATTCAAGAGGGTTCAGTCTGCCATCTCTTAGATAGAACATCAGCTCAAGCTTGCACTGTTCTCTGCTGTGTGAAGCCTGTAGCTTCATGACTATTTCCCCTTCCTAATCTTTACTATATTGGCTGATAACTTCTTTTTCTCCATAAAAGTGTCTAGTAAACAATCGGTATGTAAGATAACACCACGGGAAACGTGTTTTAGGTGAACTAGCTAATGATTTGAGCAGTGCCAGTAAATGTCTTGATGTGCTGTTTGATCACAAGCATCTGATAACTTTTTGTGACTGTTGTCTTAATTGTGTGGTTCTGTTCTTCATAATGCTTGTTTAACCTGAGGCTTGTGTTTTGCAGCATGTAGATGCGTGGAATATTGGCAGATTGAACACAATCCTGGATATTGTGGAGAATGAAAGTGGCATAACCATTGAAGGAGTGAATACTCCTTACCTCTATTTTGGCATGTGGAAAACTTCGTTTGCTTGGCATACTGAGGACATGGATCTCTACAGTATTAATTACTTGCATTTTGGGGAACCCAAGTCATGGTAAGGTTTTCTAGGGAAGATTCTAGATATAGAAAAAGAATACCATAAAATGTTGAAGTCAAAGTGATGAAGTTACAACAGTTGAGTAAAGGAATTACTATCCCTCCGATCTTGCAGTGCAGTTATATCTGATGAAAAGAGCGTTAGAAACCTGTACGGAATTTGAAACCAGGACATGGCCTCAGTAGAATTTTTCGTTCCCTTCTAAAAAGTCTGTTTGCTGTTCTGATGCAAAGAGTTCTTCAGAATTATAATGTAAGGTGGACACTATCAGGTGTGATAGGGCCAGAACCTAGAAAACTTGCTTATGATTTCCTGAGCTCTGAAATAGCTGCACAGAGGTAATATGCCTGTCATCATGCAGTCACGATTTTTAACAGACTTTGAAATGTAGCTATTTATCACAGATATAAAAGCAGGCTAGTGGATTTCGCTGAGTGGTTTGTCCAGTGTCAAAGCTTTCGCGATTGTTTTTAGGCGAGATTCCTGAATTTTTCTGTAGCATGGGTTGCATTTTAAGAGTGAATCATTCCCTTCTGTTCACAAATGAATTTCTCAAGCAACTTCAACAATTGTTTCCATGGCAGTTTTGTTGGAAACTAGTATTTTTGGCTGCCTTTTAATACAACTTTGAAGTCAGAAATAATAGCTAGCGCCATGTGACCAGTGAAGAACCCCATGCAGTGGCAATAGCATGGGAATAAAAAACAGAATAGTTGAGTCAGATTAAACCTTTTGGCTATTGCTTCTTTTACAGTATTAAGTGGAAAAAGTTCGTTGCTGATACCTTGACCTGATTTACTCAGCAAGTAACTCCATCAAGGTTATAGCACTTTGCCCCAGAGTGCTGTAGAAATCTATGTAGGTAGTTTTAGTTACACTAGCCAAACCAACTAGGAGTTTTGTTGCACTCGTAAAAAGGTGTATTGTACAGAGGGAGAGAGCACTAATGAGCATGCCGCAAGTTGTGCACGTTGAGGATGTGGCATCGCGCCTGATTTAGTCCAGTCTTGGACTGAGCTGTTGAAAGAAATGATTCCATTTTCTGTCTTGATCTGTGTGTCTTCTTGTACTGGGTGTACTAGTGATTGCATGCCTGTGAACTCAAGTCAGGAAGTGCTCCTTCCTTTCTTCTTGCAACTTAAGGTTTGCTGCATAGATCTGCTCACTAAATGCATCGGACTTTTTATTTCCTTGACTGTTTAAGCAAAAGTCCATGGAGGAGATGGTCAGCTTTTGGCTTTTGATTTTCCTTGGGATAAGGAGCTGAAAGTCCTTGATAAAAATTTTTAGCTTTGTATCATCAAACTTTTTGAAAGAGTGTGGAGATGGAGGAATTTTAAAAAGGAAAAAAAAGAGTAATTCATGTCTTGATGTCCTTTTATGAATTCCAGTCAAACTTTGAGATTCTGTCATGTCACTTGAACGTAACAGACTTGTTCTTATGACTACAGGTACTCTATCCCCCCAGAGCATGGGAAGCGACTGGAGAGACTTGCCAAAGGTAATCATGCGATTCTTTTATGTCCTGTCTCGTGCAGATTGTGGGATGGACAGCCACAACAGGTTTTAGCTCTTTCGGAGTATCATATGCCTGTAACATTTATGAGTGCACAAGCTGGCATGCCTGAACTGATGTTTCTTTCAGAATATAGGTGGGATTACTTCTGTTTACGCTATACGCTCAAGAGAAATGTCACATTACAAGTAATACAGTTGTGGTCTGTGTAAGCTTTAATGAGAAAATCCTTGACTACTGATTGTTAGATCTGGAAGGTTATAGCAAGGGAAGATCCTTCTGTGTGTGGTCTTACTCTCTTTTAAGTGAGTATCTGTTAAAGACATCTCCAGGAGCTGTCCTTTTTCTTCAGAGTGCAAGCTAGTGTACTTCTAATAAGGTGGCCCATACTTTTAGGCCTAGGGAAAAATAGTGTTCAGACAGTAACTTTTACTAAAAATTAATGAAAAAATTAATTCAATTCACAGCAGAATGGTAACATCATTCTTTGCCTTTATTTTATACAGGATTCTTTCCAGGAAGTGCCCAGAGCTGTGAAGCATTTCTCCGTCACAAGATGACCCTGATCTCTCCATCAATTCTGAAGAAATATGGCATCCCATTTGATAAGGTGTAGAAAAGTAATCACAGTTACACTAGCTCAGTCAAAATGTTCACTCAGCCCAGTCTCATCTCTAACAGCAGCCAATAGCAGCTGCTTAGGGAGGACATATAGCAACCCTTTCCCACTGTACCTGCATTTATACAGCAGTTGGGGTCTGAAAGAGTTTGAGACAGAGAAAAGTATATCAAGAGCTTTTAAAAACAGAGGCTCTGTCTTCAGTGGTTTTTTTTTTCCTTGAAATTATACACAATGTCCTGCGTCAGACTAACTTCACTGCTTAGCTGTGTATTCGGTGAAGAGAGATTTTTTTATTTATTTTAAAGATTTGTCCCTTGCTAATTTTGTTTGTTGTGATCTGCCCCCTCAATAGAAAGTATGACTTGTTTCCTATTTGCTTTTTTCATGACACTTGTAACTTTACTTTTTCTTCAGCTGATAACCTGCCACCTCTGCTTTTTCCCCAGTCCCCACACTGAAGACTTAGTCTTTGAGTCCTTACTCAGAACTACTGTTACATCTGTGGGGACAGCTGAAGGGTTGCATGAACCTTTGCTAGGCAGTGGGGACATGTTGTAGAGTTGCTGACTCAGAGTTGTACTTGAGTGAGAACAGCAATAAATTTCAGAGGTGTGTGTGAACAGAAATTTTAGTTGGCGTTAGATACTCTTCAGCCAAACCTGCAGTAAATACAGATGAGGGTCTTTATGATGAACTCCAGATGGCTTATCTTGGAGTATTTCTTGTGTATATCTACTTCTGTGCAATTTTGATCAGTTCTGTTGAGTTTTAGCAAAACCTGTTGAGTGTTGCTTTCTAGTAAACAGATAGCTAAGGTAAGTGAGAGAATGAAGACAAGTATGAAGTCTGTCCATAGCAGCAAGTAACTCCAATTACCATGTGTGGGTAGGGATTTCAGATACGTTGCATGAGGGGTACAGAAGCTCCTTTTATTCAGACCCACCAAGCAGACTCTTAAGCTGTGAGTAACAATGCGGTGTCTCAATTGTCTTCTAGGTGACGCAGGAGGCTGGAGAGTTCATGATAACCTTTCCTTATAGTTACCATGCTGGCTTTAATCATGGATTTAACTGTGCTGAATCTACCAACTTTGCTACTCTTCGGTGGATCGAGTATGGGAAGCAGTCTGTACTGGTAAGTGGTTTGTTGCCATTCTGTTGTCTGCAGATAACCTGAATGCAATGCCTGATGCTCTACTGCTGATCAAGCCCCTGATGTTTGTTCTAAGGAAGTGAATTCAGTGCTTTGTCCAATTTAAGATGTGATGTTCGCTTTCTGATAGGTAACAGTGTCCAGTCAGCCTACTGTCTTGTGTCCTTCTTTAGCATAAAGCGTGGGGTTTTTTTTTTTTACCTTTGTGTAGATCAAGGGAGGCTTCAGAGAAGAGCAGGAGATTGACTAACATCTTTCCAAAGATCAAAGGGTGTGCTTGGTGGTGAGGACTCATCAGTATTTTGGCTGATATTTTAACCATTATTTATTGACTATTTAGCCTGAAGTATGACTTTGATAGCTCAAGTCATTTATCGATGACCCTTTAGACTGGATAGCGTTATATCCCTGCAGAGGTGCCTTACAAACATGGATTACATTTTCAAAAGTTACATTGAAGTGAAGTCTTTCAAACACTGGTTCTAACTGTAACCAGATAAGAGGAACCTCTGCTGCTGTGGGTGGACACAGAGATGTTACGGCTCTAACTTCATCATTGTAGTCTCTGGTTTTGCTGGCTGTTCTTGTATAAGGTCATGGCTTTTTTAAGACTGTCAGCTTCTACCAGCAACTATGTAAATAAGTTGGTGGGCTTTCTTTCTTATTTTCTGTGGTAGCATCTTCTTTTCGGTTTCATTGTTGTTGCTGACTTTTCTGCTCAGTTTTTGGTGTGTAGCTTAATATATGCTGTTTTGATTTCCTGGGAGATAGTCTTGAGAGTTTTGAGGCTTAAATGCATATGACTGTGGGGATTTTTTCTTCGTTTAAGCTCCTGAAAGCAAAGTGATGTAGGAATGCAGAGTAAAATCTGTTGAGTATGTAGCCTTACATGATCTTTTTCTGTGACTCCAGTGCTCGTGTCGGAAGGACATGGTGAAGATCTCCATGGATGTGTTTGTGAGGAAGTACCAGCCAGACCGTTACAAGCTTTGGAAAGCCGGGAAGGATGTGACTGTCATTGACCATGCTCTTCCAACACCGGAAGCGGCAGAGTTCCTTAAAGGGGATCTCATGCAAAAAGTCAAGAGTGGGAAGCAGTATGCTGAGGAAATGGAAACAGGAGAAATATGTAAAGAGGAGGTGGATGGGGATGAGACAAAAAGGTAGTGCTGTACATAGGCCTCTGGTCTTCTTTTGCAATTATTAGCAATTGGATCCTGGTGAAATTTAGTTGTTTGCCATTCCCATAAAATGATAGCAGTCGGAGTTAGCAATAGTCTTTTTTTTTCTTGGGAACAGGGTATATTCTTTATTTTTATTTTTATTTTTTTTACTGTTTTGATCCATGTTGACGGTAGCTTGTGGTGGATGGGAAATGCACGGGCTTGGAAGATAGCTCTTCATCTTTGGACAGGTGTCCAAAGCCTGTATTGGAAATGCTCACTATACGTTTGGGGGTCAGAAATAAAAGGCAGTGTACTGGGATCATGAGATGGTACTTGCTAGCTCATTCCAGTAGTATCAGTGCTCCAAGTTGCAACATTGGTGTGCATTCTTGTTTGCTGAAGACTGTGACCCCTTACCATCTTATGTCTTGCAGTTAAATCTTTTTGAGCCAGTGTCAGCTACTATTCCTAAAGCTTTGCTTGCTTGTTTGTTTGTTTTAAGGTAAAGAGTATCTGGCTAGACCATAGCTGTTGCCTACTACACAGTTTACAGGTGCTGAGGATTACTGACTTTGCTTCTGTAAAGGAAAAGTAAACACTTCACAACAATTTGGAAACTATTTAGTTTGCCAGATGCTGTCTCATAAAAAAATGTGACCCAAACCAGGCTGTATTTTGTGTGTCCAAATAGAAGTTCAGCAAACTTGTGATGTGTTTGGTAACCTGGCATGGATTTGTCTTCTGCAGTGTGCCCAAGCATCGCATAGGAACGAAAAGGCACAGAGTCTGCCTGGAAGTACCTCAGGAAGTGAGTGAGAGTGAGGCGTTCCCCAAGGAGGAGCTAAGCTCTGCGCAGGATGAAGCAGACATGGCAGAGCCTTGTGAGATACCTACAAGTGAACTTGTGCAGCAGGGTGAACGAGGGCGCAAGCTTCCAGGTAACTGTGTCAAGCTTTATCCTGGTGCTGGAGGGCAGAATATTAGTCTTAGAGAAAGAAGCTGCTAGACCTGAGTCTGTGGCGCTATGTCATAGAGGGCTGGTAGGTAGGATGTTGTCATGTCCCGCTGCCCCCCAAAAAGCAGACATTAATATGTCAGAGCCGTGGAAAGCATGTCAGAAATTTACTGTCGTGAAACTTCAGATATTGCCATCTAATTTTCAAGACCAGAGAGTGAAGCTAGGACAATTCTAGGTTGTGCCCTTTAGCTAGATGTGGCTGACACTTTTGAGTAGTCACCATTTTGAGTAAATGAGATAAACACAGTTTGAGTTGTTAGCTTTTGTGGCCTATGCATGGATAACTGCCCACTGAGAATTAACATTTAAAAAAAAAAAAAGTTGGAGAAGAGCAAATGTGTAGGCAGCCATCATGTAGCTGCTTGAATGCAGATAGTTCATGGGGACGTTGCCTTTCAGCTGAGTGAAAAGGAAATATTGCTTGAGACTTGCTTAAGAAATTAGTGTTTCTGGCATTTGATTTCAGATCTTTTTATTTTGTCTGCTGGCATACAGAAATGTATTGATTACCTCAGTAATGTAAGGTTCTCTTTATATCACTGGTGTAGAATGTGACCTGTTTATAGCAATTGTACAGTTGCTTAGTAAAACATACGCATGCTGCCTGGTAGTGTGGCTCTGGTATGCCAGAAAGCAGATGTTTTCTTTGCAATTTTGTAATCAGTATGCTAGAAGAAAATTAATGTGGCTTGTACTGGGTCAGTTATCCTTGCTCTTAAGGGAAGATTGAGGTGCCTATGGAACGATATCAGAAGAGGGTAAATATGTATGATGCCTCCCTCTTGTATTCTGTTTTCCAGCCATTTGCACCTTGTATTTAATAGTCCTCTATTGATTTGTGTTTTTTTTTTTCCTCCTTCTGTTAAGTCTCCCTTGAACCCCTGTAAGCTCTTACCCACAGCCTCATGTGGCTGGAGTTGCACTGTTTAGCTACGCTGTATAAGGGACGATCTCCTTTTGTTTATTTTGAACCCACCTTCTGCTAGCTGTGTTTGATATACGCTTGTTCTTGTACTGTAAGATGCAATGAGCAGACACTTCTGTTCTCTCTCTCCAAGGCACCCATGACTTTATAGGTGTTTGAATTAATGATCTGCTGTTTACATGACTTAGTGTCACATTTCTTTTTTGTCTAGTAGTCTGCTTTCCTGTTTGACTTTGTACAAGTTGTTGCAGGCTGTTCTCTCTGCTGTCCAGACTTTAGAAAGAGTCAGTATATCCTTTCTTCTAGATTGTGTGGGCTTGGCCAAATTTGAAGAACTGAAAGCTGTGAAGCTTGAGGATGAAGAAGAGGAAGAACAAGAAGCAGCTGCGTTGGATCTTTCCATTTCACATGCTTCAAATTCCGCTTCAGTTTTGCCGACTTCGAAGCAGAGTGCAACTTCCAGTGTTCAGCCCAGCTCGCCAGCGTATTCTGGTTCTTCAGACTGTGAATCGACTGATCTTTTGCCAAAAAGATCTCTACCTGGGCCAGCTGGGGTGCTTACAGTCCATAGCTACGCCAAAGGAGATGCCAGCGGATCTGACAATGAACAGACTTCAGGAAAGAAAACCAGTGCTGCCGCCAGCGTGAATGAACAAGAGCTGGCAGAGGTATGCATGGCATGAGTACTGAAAACTTAAGGGCTGGATTACATGGTCATGGATTTGCTGTGACGAACCTTCTATCTGTGCAGATTACGTTTCCATTCCATTGGTGTTTTTGTAGCAGGTTACTTAGTCATTGATCTGTTTTTAATACCCATAGGATTTGCTGAACAACAACAGAAAATTAAGATGAATGTCTTGCTGTCTTTCCTCTTCTAGAAAACCAGGAGATCCCTTGCTTTGAGAACTTCTCTAGATTGTTCAAGTGCTTTAAGGGAAAGGGTAGCTTGGTGGTTTTGGGATGGTAGTGTTACAGGCTGATCCAGGTCCTTTTATGCTAACAGACACCTGTTTGTACCTAAACTGAATCTAGTTAAATCCAGCCTTTATTATGAGCACATGAATGTGCTTGATGTTTTTTATAGAATTGCATACATGTGCACATCTGTTTCCTTTTTTAGAAAGAAATGATGGAACAAAAAATTAGTAGTTGGGGAAAACGTAAATTTGAATGTTTAATGAGTCCTTTATTAGACAATCAAAAGAAGGTTATAATAGTTAAAATCTTACCTGTTGTTTTTTGTCAAATAACTTTGTTTCCCTCTGTAAGTCTCCTTCTGTATGTAATGGAAGGCTGATAATGGTTGGGTCTTCAAAATTCAGGAACTGCAGAAATGGAACAGCAGCTGGGCAAATCTATTGATAAAGTTGAAAATGAGAGAGTTCTCATGTATATTTAAACTAAAGATACTGTGTTGCTGATGTTGGTGTCTCTACTGCATACTCTGTAGATGGAAAAGAAGAAATTTTGAATGCATGTAGATGGTTTTCCCCAGTATGGCGTATTTAAAAACAAATGTTTCATTAGGTGGTAACTGGGAATGCTAATTTCCATTTTAACAAAAGTGTATTTGTTTTTGAGAACTCTAGTAGCCAATCCTGTGTAGGAGATCAGAGATGATGATTATTGTGCTCTCTTCTGGCTTACTGTATTGAGGTTGAAAGAGAATGATAAAGATGAAAGACGGGTTTAATCTAAGATTTGCTTCTGCTTTTAAAGGAATGACAGATTCAAAGAAAGGGTGTTCTTATCTACTGAGAGACTTACTGTTACTGGGCTGTTAAAATCATTGCCTTTATTGCCTTGTTTGTCAGGTTAATAGTAATTTTGTCAGTGCGTGTCACTTGTTTTTACATAAAGCTAAGGGTAGAGGAAGTAACTATTGTTCTGGTCTCCTCCTTTCAGTCTATCTGGGAAGACACCAATGCAGCTAATAAGCAGATGGGGTGAAAGGTTCCTTCTGTTTAAAATAAGGCTACTAGTTTGAGATGCCAGTGAGCTGTGTAACTTTTTTTTTAAGTTGGAATCTCTAAGCTGACATACAAACTCACGATTTTTCCAGAATGCTTGAGACTTCTTATTGCATCCCTTCTAAGTTGAACCATACGATTTGACTTTTTTTTGTTTCTATCTTCTATGCATTCTTATATAAGTAGACTTCCATAAAAAGCTACACTGGGACCTGTGCTAAGTCTCTGAATGGTTCAACAGAACTCGTACAAAATTGAGCAATCAACATACACTGAGTTTTGCTATGTAGTTTTTCTTAGCAGAAGTGCTGCAAGCAGTTCTTTTAAAAGCTTGTCTAAGTTGACATCTGAAGTTTGTTAGAAATAAAATCATGGAAGCGTTTGTGCATTTTGTGGAGGTTTCTTTAAATTCAAAATACTTTTTTTAAAAGGTCAAAAGGACATGTCCTAACTTGGCTGCTGAATTGCTTCCCCTTGTCCAGGTAGCAAAGGAGTACATAAGATCAATGAAGGAGAGTAAGAAGTCCAAGGGTCGTCGCCAGCCATTGAGCAAGCTCCCACGCCATCACCCGCTCTTGGTTAAAGACTGCACTAGTGATGATGGTAAGCCTTGTGCTCTTTGGGAAACTTTAGAGTGGGCCACAGCTTCTGTGGACAGTGTGGGGTATTCCACACTGCAGTCAGCAAGTTACACCTCTGCATCCCAGACAAGGTGCTTGTCTCATCCTTGTGTTTGCGTCATTAGAATTTCCTTTCTAATGGTGTCTTCCTTCTTTCCTGTTCCGTTCTCTGGAAGTTTACAACTTTGAAAGGGAAATTAAACTAGTACCAGAGACTGTTTTATAACTGAGTCAAATCTTAGAGCGTTCCAGTAATTGATGTAAATATTCCTTTTAAATACATAGATTTTTTTGGCTGACAGCCTTAGTCTTGACGTGCTTTGGAGTTGATGCTGTTCTTGCCCTGTAAGCCTGTCTTGTATCTAATGCATGGTTGCTTGATTAGTAGAAACCACTTAAAAGTGAGACTGGGTTAAAGGCTCCCATCACCCTTCTATAAATTTAATTTGTGGCAGTCTTTCTGTCATCTCCATTCGTAACTTCTTGCCTTATTTAGTTATATTTGCAAGAAGGGTATATATAAAAGGACAGATTATCACTGACTAATGATCTCTTATTGCAGAGACATCGGAGCAACTGACGCCTGAAGAAGAAGCTGAGGAGACAGAAGCTTGGGCCAAGCCACTTAGCCAGCTGTGGCAGAATCGGCCACCAAATTTTGAGGCTGAAAAAGAGTACAATCGGACTATGGCTCAGCAGTCTCCCTACTGTGCTATTTGTATGCTCTTCCAGACGTATCAGGTATGCAGTCTAGGTCTGTTAGTGTTATAGCAGAGGTGGCTGAATAGTTTACCACTGTGATTGTCAGCTTGTGTATTGCTAATTAATAAAAGCTGTATCAGCGTTGCAGCCTTCCCAAGGAATTATTCCAGGAGAGCACGATTTGGTGAACCTCACCACACCTGTGATGGACTGTCTGTGAGTTCCTAGAGACTCGCTCTTCTGTTCAACAGAAGCTCTTATGTTCTGTGGCTTTTGCTAGAACCACAGAATGGGGCTTGAATGTTGCTGGAGCTGAGTATAAAATCCATTTTTCTTTTCCATACTGACACCTTCACTTCTATGCTTTTTTAAAAAACACTTTAAGTCCACTTATAGCACATGGTCTTTGGTGAGCTGGCAAGGGGAACTTTTCTGCAAAGTAAAATGACTTAAGATTTTGTTTGTGGATGGCACAGATAGGAAGTTATCTCTTTATTGGAGTATATCCACATCAACAGTAGCTATGGCATATGTAAATGTGCTTTAGCAAAGTGCAGCTGTAGCAATGTATAGCTTGGGATGGGGTTGCAGAACCCCTTTTATCATGTTAGATAAATGCTTAGGCAGGAATCCCACACTGAACTTTTTGTTGTGTCTGAGCTAAGTAATTTTAAGGTAGCTCAAGTAGTTGTCTGCTAGCATGTTCCACCTGCAACTTAGTGATAGTTTGTCCCTTCCCATTTTATGAGCTAAGAGTATATGAGATAGCTATATGATTATGGTGGCTCTATTTGGAAATAGAGATCTCACATTTTTATCCGGGATTTATATTGCACATAGTTTCTAGTTTCCATGAACCTAGACCATAGTTTCTGTTTGACCTTGCTATTTCTGCCTAATGGTTCTTGGTAGGACTGGAAATTCTGCATGGAAGCTGCATAACACACAAAGGTTCCACTAGTGATGGCAATGTATAAAGTTAACAATTTGATATAATTTAAGTTCTGTTGGCTGCGTCTTTGAGTTCTAAATGCTATTAAGCAGAAAACTCTAGCTGCAGGTTTTCAGATGTCTGTCTACATCAGGCAGCAAAGGAGGGACTGTTCCAAGAATTGAGCTGCGGTTATGGTCTTTGTTCACAGTTAAAGTCTGTAGTAAGTTTGGGAACTCATTTCATTTACCTGTTCAAATGAAAAGTTGGAGCAAAATGCTGGACAAATACTCCTTCTTGCTATGTGAAGAAGGAAAGTATATAGCTGCTTTAAAAAAAAGAGTCATTTTCATCAGTTTTGTTATAGGTTTCTCTTAGTCACTTAGTCTTTGCTTGTCATGCAATGTTTGATGTAAATCAGTCAGTGTTACTCAACTTTTACTGGGAAACTGTATTTTCAGTCTGCTTATTTCCCAGGAACAAATTAGTTTCAAAACTTATTAGATTTGTTTAGATCTGTTGCAATTCCCGTTATTTTTTCACAGTGTAATTCTATCTGTGTGATGGTAATCATCCCATACGGAGGTAAGATGAATGAACAATGTTAGACAGCACAGCAGTATTGTGACCCACTGTATTAGGGGGTGGGGGGGATGCAGCAGAGGTGTTCCTCATGGAGCATGCGGTGGCCTTGGCGATTCCAGGGGGACCTTCTGTAGGAAGGTTTTGCATGCATGTTGCCGCTTATCAGCGGGATGCAGTTCAGGCCTTATTTAGCCAAGTGAGTAGAAAATAACTTGATTTTGAAGCTACAGTAGCTGAGGATTTTACAAACAGATCGTATTTTCAGCTAACCTACTGGCTCTGTAATCTGTCAGCACCTTCATTCTTTCTTTAAACTAGATTTATTTATGGAGTAATTGCAGAGTAAAGGTGAGAAGGTTTTGCTCGTAAAACTTATATTTCTTGTCCATACTTTATAGTCAGAGTGTGGAAGCAACAGTCAAAGCTCTGGAGTAACTCCAGGTGCTGTGGATGGGAAGATCCGAACCAAACCTCTGATTCCTGAAATGTGCTTTACTACAACGGGCTGCAGCACTGATCTCAATCTTTCAACCCCCTACCTAGAGGAAGATGGAACCAGTGTGCTCATCACCTGCAGGAACTGCCAAGTCTGTGTTCATGCAAGTGAGTGCATCTCGACTTAACCCTAATTCCAGTGTTGTGGGGTAAGTCTGTACATCCTAGTAAACCTCTACCAGTCAGTTAATCTACAAATAGACCGAATTCAGCCATTATCTGAATGGTATATATTTGCAGTGCTGGCTGTTGAAACATGGAGCTGTCTGCATGAACAACTTGAAATGTACACCGTTATCTTTAGGCTCATTGACTTTAACTGCTGCGTTACTTCTGGTCCCTAGGGGAATGGTTCTGAGTTGTAGGTAAGCTCTTAACTGAGATGTCTGTTCCAGGTTGTTATGGTGTATCCCCTGACAAGGCCACTGAAGACTGGATGTGCTCCAGATGTACAGAAAATGCCTTAGAAGAGGTAAGGTTCCTCATAAGATTCTCATAGATGGAGTGTGGTACATCTGAGAACTTGCTACAGAGTTCATTTCCGTAGTGTTAAGTGTTTTTTATTCTCTCTTGTGAAAAGAAGGCAATTTAGAGAATGTATAGGAGCCAGTCTTTCATATTTTGGCTTTTTTTTAAGCCAGTAGTCATGTAATCCTTTTAACTAGTGCAAAGCTGCTGAGCTCACATGAGTCAAAGAGAAGATGTTCTGCGTGAGTGTGGGAATAGCTCAGTTGTCTGTCTTAATGTATGGCAGCTTCTACTTTCAAAACAGAAAGTAACTCCTGTCAACAACAGGAAGGTGTGCACATATGAAGAAGGCAAGATGAAAAGGTTTCCTTTGAAAAGCTGCATAGGCTCTAGATGAGCAGAATGCTCGACCTTTTGAATTTTATTTGCTCAGATTTGTTCCACAACCTTTTAAACATCCTCAAAGGATATAGGGTATTGCATTTGTAGAGGGAACCTATAGCAGACAAGTTGAACAGGTCTTCAGTGGTAGATATGCTGGCATTTGACAGGTTTGGAGTCTGTATCTGTTGCCCTCAGGGCAGCAGCTTTTTGAGGGCTAAAGGGCTGAGCTGTCCAAGGCATTTAGCTCTCTTCTGACAGTGAAACAGGTTTTTTTTCTCTGGATGCGCATTTTGAGGAGGAAATTCTGATCAAGTGCACCACTCTGGACTTAACTCTTTCAGCTAATGGTTTCTTCCTTGTGACAGGACTGCTGTTTGTGTTCATTACGAGGAGGAGCACTGCAGAGGGCCAATGATGACAAGTGAGTGTTCCAGCTTTTTTGTTCTTCACGGAGCAGCTCAATTCCTGAGTAGATGAGGCTAGGCTCTTAAAGCAAGTATCTGCATTTAGCATAACGGAGTGACCAGCAACGGTTTTCACACTTTGTGTTACTGGGGTGGGGGGAGCCTATATTAGTGTGTTCATTGTGTCCACGTGACATGCAACAGTCGTTACCTCTTCAGGTAATGCGTCACTCTCATTCTGTTGACAGCAGCTGTTAATTGCTTTGTGTTTTATAAGCACAAGGTGCAGAGGTGTAATATACCACATAAAAATAAGGTTTCTGATGAGATAACATCTCTCAGTACCTTCTCACAGAAGACTTTGATTTCTCCATGAAGTGTGTTGTGGTAATGGAGACATAGGACAACCACAGCTTTAAGTAGTTTGAAGTTGAAATTCAGGGTTACTCTGCAGCAAGCGTACTGCATGCAATTGTCTGTCCTGTGTCCTTTCATGTGATGGATCACCTGAAGTTATTTAATGCAAAATTAAGTGGTACAGACTAGTAGCACCATGGGATGATTGAAACTTAGCCTCCAAAAATTTTGTGGGGTGGGAAATGGAGCCTCAACCTCTTGGTCACTGCCTCGAAATGAGTTCAGGAGTGACTGAGCCATTACTGTGCAACAGGTTTGTGAGGGAATAAATACATCCTGCATCTTGTAATGTGGGTATGTAACCAGCATAAGTCATACTAAATTGCTCTTCTCTTAAGCTTGATTAAAGGCATGAAGAAGTCTCAAGTTTTGCTCTGCATGTGCCCTTTTGCCAGTAGTAGGAAGGAAGATTACACTGCTAGTTCTCAGCTTCTGTGTGGTCAAGCAGAGATTAGGTTTATGTGGCAAGCTGCATCAGACTATATTTACTTAAACTCCAAAGCATCTTCTGTTGGCCTAGTGTAAATTCACTTCTTTTTTCCCCTTCTGTCCTGACAGGTGGGTTCATGTTATGTGTGCTGTAGCTGTACTGGAGGCAAAATTTGTGAACATCGCAGAGCGCAGTCCTGTAGATGTTGGCAAAATCCCCCTGCAACGTTTCAGACTGGTAAGAGCACCTCTGCTTCACTGCTGGGTTTTCCTTTGTTGTTGTTCATCTTGCTAATTCTGAGAGTATTGTTCTGGAAGGAGAGAATATACAGCTGTTTCTGTACAATGGAGATCAGAGAAAATATAAGCTCTTGTTAGATATTTGCTTGATCTAGTTAATGATGCTCCCCAAAGGCTCACTTTACTTTTTAGCATTTAACCTGAGTAGTGTACCAGCTGCAGGTTTAAGCAGCTCCTAGAGTCAGTATCGTATCATATCACGATGTGGCTAGCCATTAGAAATGTCTATGGCAGTAGCTTTTCTGTATCTTAAGCAACTAATGTCCAAAAGTATTTTCCAAAAGATGTACCAGTACTTGTTTATCACTCTGAATTTGGTGAAGCTGCTGCTTTAATGTAGTTGACTACTTGTATATCATACCTTTTGTTAAGCAGTTCAAGTGTGGCCTTGGTAGCTAAAAAGAAGGTGAATTCTTACAATGTTTTTCCCAAGGTTTATTCAATGCTGTGGATTCTAGCTGCTAATTCCAGTAGTCATTTTGTGGAATTAAAAAACAACAACATCAACAACAACAAAACAAAACGAAAAAAAACCAAACCAAAACAAAAACCACTGGACTCTCCTTTTCATTCTTAGCCTTCTCTTCCCTCACTAAAACTGCACTTTCTTGCTATTTGAAAATAGGGTTGGTTCCATGACACGGAATCCGACTGAGAAGAAAATAACTCTGTTTGAATCTGTAATCTTTCATCTGTGAGCAGTCCTCTCTTGAAAGTTCAGTCCTGAAGTCTTACTCTGTATCCTGTCTTCAGCAATGGCCAAGAGGAAAAATGGGGAAAAATAAAAGCAAGGGCAAGCATATTGCCGTATATATTGCTCTTTTGTCTCCAGCTACTTTCAGCTCAGGAGTTTTCTGGAACCTGTTGCGGTTTGTTTGCTTTATAGCCTCCAATCTCTGGCATCTCTTTGAGCCTAAGTAAACTTGATGCATCCATATGAGCAAAAGCTTACAAGCGAGGAGTTCGACAGATCTGTTACTTCATCCTTTTTCTGGACTTGCTCCCACCAGTTTTGTGTGGTGGCCTCTAGTTCCCACCTTACAAGACAGAGTGTCTCTGCAGTCAAAGTCTGGCAGACTTTGGTTATCTTTCCAAGCCCAAGGACATCTCGTCTCACATTGAAGAAAGCAATTTGCTCTGTTCTTTGTATGGGAAATGCAGTTGTCCCTGTTGCCATTTTTGAACCTTTCCCTGTTCTAGTATATGCTTATTCAGATGAAAGTATAGTAGGTGGGTACACTTTTTAGTATGTGGCAACTGACATATAGTGGTGTAATGGTGATATTTTTGTTGTTTGTTATTTTTTTTAATCCCTAGTATTTGTCTTGCTTTATTGACTGCTGCTGAGTACTGAGATGCTTCAGGATATGAGACATTTCTATAACGGGTGAATGTCTTCAGCGAGAATGCAACTGTACTTAACTCTCTGCACAGCTGTTGTGGAATCTTTATTGTATCCCTCGAGGCGAGTTAAACACACATCTATGCTGAAATTTAAAAAGATTTAATAGTGCATTGGACAGAATCCTAGCACCATTCCTTATATACCCTTGCACCAGCACCAATTGTATGAGTGTCAGCATGGGGTGCCTTAGCCTGATGTTGGGTTCATCCTCCAGCAACAGTTTTCCTGCCAAAAGGTGGCCCCTGAGCACTGGTATTCCATGATTGCTACAGGACAAAGCTGCAACATTTCTTACATCCTCAGCAAGGAAAATGACTCCTTATATGGAGTCATTCTGCTTCTGGCATTCCTGCTTCAGGCCAGTTTAACCCATTCTGCAGTTAGGCCTTCTTGCCCTCCATGCTAGATCGTTCCTTGGTCATGAATTATCATTGCTGAGCAGTTACAATTTGAATATCCCCCTCATGGCTCAGTGTTGAGGGGGAAATAATTCTAACTGCTTTGCAAATGCATGACAGGTAGTGTCCTTTTCCTGCAGTGCCCGATCAGGCCTGACCCAAGTGTAATTGGGTCACTGGTAGTAGTGATAGAATTCTAACTGATAATTCTGTATTAACTTCTTTTTTTCCCCTTGTCTTTGCCCATTAATTCTAATCTTGTGTTTGTCTCTACGTACCTTAATAGCCAGGTGCTGAAAGGCCCTGTTGACTTTGGAGCATTATAGACTGATTAATCCAACATCTCCTGGTGCTTGAGTCTTTGGGTCACGTCTTGTGCATGTTGAGCTGGTAGATATTTAATGTGTATTTTTATCTTTGGAATTACTTAAATGTATGAATTCTTTCCTTGTCATGAGCTAGAGCTGTTAGCCTTCTGTTTCCCTTCATCAAAAATAGCAACGCTCTTTCAGAGAATAAATGGCACAGCATCAGACACTTAGATCAGGTAGTCCTTCGTGCAGGTAAAAACTAGTGCCAGCCAATAACCTTTAGCTGCTATCCACAGAAATGCATCTTCTGCAAAAAACGAAGAAAGAGAATCGCAGGTTGCTGTGTACAGTGCTCCCATGGTCGATGTCCCACGTCCTTTCATGTCAGCTGTGCCCAAGCAGCAGGAGTCATGATGCAGCCTGATGACTGGCCATTTGTTGTCTTCATTACCTGCTTCAGGCATAAGATCCCATCTCAGGCAGAGGTGAGTAGGTGTGTGACTCCCAGGATTTGAACTACAGTGTCTTGGAGGGAATGAAAAGTTTTAAATACGTATAATTCTGTTAAAACTTCATTGAAGGCTTGACTCTTTTAAAATGTTCAGCGTAATCTAATGATGTTGGTCTTGGATCCTGGTCTCAGTCTTGCTGCTATTCTGAGTGATTTTAGTTAGGTCCTTTATTGTATTTTGGTTTGCAGCCCAGAACGACTGAAAGCATTAACATTCCTCCTGTGGCTGTTGTAATGAGGAGTAATAGTGTTTGTATGCAGTAATATTTAATATGCAGGCATTAGTTCTGGGACTCCAGCAGACTGTGTGAGTTGTCATATAATTTCATGCTTAAGTGATTGATTGGTTTATAAAGTTCCCATGTAGCCATCAGAACCACAACAGTCTACTAGAGAATATTTACTGTAAAGGCCTTGCATTGCTCTGAAGAACGAGAGCTTAATTTACTAAGTAGCTTGCATTAGGATTGGACAGCTGTAGCTAACAGATTAGGTTTTAAGCATTTGAAATAGTAGAGGTAGAACTTTCCTAAAAATGCTGATGATGATGTCTTGAGTATAATTACTCACCTGAGCTAAAATATTTTGCTTTCTTGTCTGCCAGCACTGGGGCTGTGGGCCTCAACACGTTCTTTATTGTGTCATTGTGCTTAAAAAGTGCTTTTCTCTTCTCAGCGAGCTAAGGCTGCACTCCAAGATCTGTCACCTGGACAGATAGTCATCAGCAAGCACAAGAATGGTCGCTTCTATCAATGCGAAGTGGTCAGCCTTGCAAAGGAGACTTTCTACGAGGTCAACTTTGATGATGGTTCCTTCAGTGATAACCTGTATCCAGAGGACATTGTGGTATGTTATGCAGTGGGTGTCTGGCTCCAGTAGAGGGCACATGATACGAGTCAATTCCTGCTCCTGCTGCAAAGTAGGCTCATGATGGGATTTATTAAGTGTACCAAACCCAGGTCATGTTGTGGCTGAGATGTGCTTGCAAGACAGCTTTAGGGGTTTTACATGAGACTGACTTATGTTAACTGAGGAACAGGTGTAATGGAGTGCAGCTAATCTTTGGCTGCTTAACAGTGGTAATCTGAAGGAGAACTTGCTGGTACTTTTCACACTATTCCTGCATGAAGTACTTTAAAGTTGGGCCCACGATCAGGATTCAAATACAGATGACATAGATGTTTCTCGAAACCTAAAACTGAGTAATTGTTGGGGTGCTGTGCAATGTGCCTGATGTGACTGGGATGGATTCCCCTGTGGTTTGTTGAATCTTCACATAAGGAAGCTGTTTACCCTTCTGCTTGTGTCCCAATTTCCTCCTTTATGCTGCAGAGTCGAGACTGTCTTCAGTTAGGTCCTCCTGCTGAAGGTGAAGTTGTGCAGGTGAGATGGACAGATGGACAGGTTTATGGAGCCAAGTTTGTCGCATCACATGCCATCCAGATGTACCAGGTACAGGACAGTCTGAAAATTCATTGTTCACAACAAGTTGATCATTCTAACAGGGCTGTTAGCAAAGTTAGCAGAGCTGTAGGATGGTCATGCTTAAATGCTTGAGAGGAAGTCACTCAGTGTTTTCAGCAATGACAGTTGCTGGAGTTAACAGCAAAACAATGGTTGCTTGCAGCTCTGCTTGTATCTAGCTATCTACTTGAAAGTCTCAGCTTCTGAAAAGCGCTGATATTTTCATTAGTGGACTCAGTTCCTGTACCTTAATCTACTTTTTAAAAAAAAAGTTTGGTTTTGCTTTTGCTGCTTAGTTCATTGTGCCTTACACACTTCCAAAGGAGCGAATGTTAAGGCGATACATTAAAGTGACAAGCCAGGCTGTCTTGTCAGGTGTTACAAGAATATCCCAAAACTTGCTTGTCTACTTTGACTGTCATGGGATTGGTGAGGTTTTGGTTAAAGTCTTTGCCAGTGTGCATACCTGCATAGGTATTATATAAAATCCAAGTGGTAGAAGATTTTCATGAGAAGCTTCTGCAGGGAGGAGAAAGCAAGGGTAGCTATGGAAGTGTTCTAAGTTCTGAGACTTCTGGCAGAGCAACTTCTGTTTTTCTTCTAGGTGGAATTTGAAGATGGGTCACAGCTGATGGTGAAAAGAGATGATGTGTACACTCTGGAAGAGGAGCTTCCTAAGAGAGTCAAGTCAAGGCTGGTAGGTAAACAGGGTGTGAATGTCTACTAAATAAGTTGATTCTTACTTGATTTGTCCTTGAACAGCAAGCTGAGTGCAGAGCAGCAAAGGATTACAATTTGATACTCTCCTCAGTTGGTGGGGAGCTTGGTGGCTTGATCAGGCTACAAAAGGAGGGAGGGAGGGAGAGATAGAGACTTTCGTTCTCCTTCCCCAAATAATGGGAATTTGTAGCACAGAGTTGCTGTTTGGGACAGCACATGGTTACTGCCCCCTTTGTGCCTGTATTTGTAAGTTTCATTGTACATTTGCAATGCACAGAGTGGCAAAGTTCCTCTTCTTATCCTTTGTTCTGGAAAGCTCTTTGTAGGGTGGCGTTAAGAGAGCTGGCAATTTTTTTTTTTTAATTGTAAAATAATTCTAGTGGGAAAAGAGACCCTTCTGCTCCAATCACCTGTTCAAAGCAGGTCAGACTTTGAATTCAGGCAGAGTTGCTTAGGGCTCTCTCCAGTCAAGTTTTGATTACCTCCAAGGACAGAGATCCCACAGCCTCTCTGGGTCGCTGTTCCATTGCTTTATGCTTCCAGCTATGAAAATTGTAACGATGGGCACTATACTAGGTGTCTTGCTTTACAGCATGGTCCTGCACACCCTAATGCAGAACCTATTGGCAGGCACACAAGATTCTGGAGGTTTAAGAAAGAACATGTAATAGCTGACTACTGTGACCAACTGTTTAAACATGCCTGCTCCATAAGGCACAAAGTGTACTAGATTGCTTGGAAGTTGAAACAGATGAGTGTGTTTATTATGGTAAGAAAGTGACTGTGAACTTAAATTAACTTCTCAGTTAAACTTGAAATCTGTGATTCTTTAGGCCTCTGATTACAGCTTACTTTAACTTATCCCCAGACTTTTAAATCCAGTTTCTTAAATATTTTTCTTGTGTACAGAAACCCAAGAGGTCAGTTTTTGAAGAAGTCTGAATGTTCCCAAGTGTCCCATCTTGGTCCTTTCTTTCATGCAAAAAGAGGTTGTGGAGGCAGGGATTTGATCTGTGTTCTGGTGACTAATTCTGCTTCTCTTTTAGTCAATAGCTTCAGATATGCGCTTCACGGAGATCTTTGCAGAGAAGGAGGTCAGGCAAGAGAGGAAGAGACAAAGAGTGATCAATTCACGCTACCGGGAAGATTATATTGAACCTGCATTGTACCGGGCCATCATGGAGTAAGCGCTGCCTGTGGCAGAGGAAGAAGATGCCCACTTTCCCCAAGGATTTAAATGCTCCAGTACAACAGGCCATATTTGGATGCTTCAAATCCAGGGTTTTTTGTTTTTTTTTTTGTTTGTTTGTTTTTAAGGAAGCTAAAAAGCTGATGCTCTGCAGTAGCTGAAAGGCAGCTGTTGGATAGTGAAACAGATCCCATTTGCTGAAGCTGATGCCTGCAGACTCCAGGTCTGAAGTTGGGTCCTTACTGAATAAGCCAGCTTGAAGGGGGTGCTGCTTTCATCTCGTCGAGCAGTCTTGCTTTTTCTATTAGAGACAATATTACAGGTGGCAAACTCTTCTGGGAGTTGTAGCCAGGAATCTCGGCAGCTGCAGAATAGTGCAAAGTCTATTGTTTTAATTGAATAACGTTCCTGATTTTGGGAGTCTCCCTGGTGGCTACACCTGGGCTTGAGCAGGCAGTATTACTGGTGCTTGACATTGAACCTCTTTTTGTATTTATATCCACCTTTTTTGTTGCAAGCAGCTTCAGGCTCTTGTTTCTCAGCACCTCCTTTCTGAGGGTTGAGCTGTAGGCTGTTCAGATCCAAGCAGACAGGAGGTGCTTGTGTGAACAGGTGAAATGTGAAATTGAACCCTATTGGACAAATTATTTAACCCTCCATTTAATATTTTTGTTCTGATGCTTTTTTTTGACTTATAAGTTTAACTGTATGTGCCTCGGTATCAAAAAAAAAAAATCTGTCTGGAGCCCTGCGCAGTGCAGCCTTCTAACAAGAATAAGCATTCAGCTCCCAAAGAGTTTCTTTTGAGTTTCTCCCCACCCCTACTAAGGCAATAATGACCAAAGGGACAGAGTTCTTACTCTCCCTTCTTGAAATCCAAGCATCACAGTATTGGGTATGACAGGGCAGCGGTACCTGAAGCAGTGCAGTACCTCTTCTGTGGCAGCACTGCCCTTTGTGTGGCCACAGGCTTTTGCTTACAACAGCTAAATTTGGGTCTGTGACAGATCAAGCATGCACTGAACTGTATGTATTACTGAAGAGCTATGCAGCACTCTTCTGAAGTAGGAGTGCTGCCGTGTTGCTGTCTAGCGAAAGTTACCACAGCATTTTTATGGAGCATAAGCAGGGCACATCTCAGTTGTGTTGGAAAGGACTTGCTACCTCAGCAATAGGAAGCTGAATTAAGCTGGGTAGTAGGTGTACCTTGAAGATGTGCCAACTTGCTCCTGGGAAATTAAGCATTAACATCCCACAGCAGGAGCCATGTAAATACACGTTCCTTTCCCATTCTGTAGGAAAGGGATTTTAAGCTGTGGAGCAGATTGGCCACCTTCCTTTTGCATGGAATGATGGGGTGACTTTCCTGCTGGAGAAGAATAAGGTAATGTTCTCCAGAAACAGTTCAAGAAGAGAATTTTCTCGTGAAACAGACCTAATGCATCCCTGCTTCTATAGGGACATAGCAATGTGTCTGCAAAGTCTGGATTTGTAACTTTTTTCCTTTTGTTACATAGGAACGCTATAAACCAAACTATTCTGAAACCCCGGTGCATCAATTTGTGATTAGCAATAAAATGTAGTATTGTGTAGTGAGTACAACTCTTGACCAGAAAAGAAATAAACTACAACTTTTATAAAGAAAATCTTCCTTATCCCTACATTTTTATAGGGTCAGGAGGCTGATATGAGTAGCAAAGATTTGCACAACCACAATTTTGCATGGAGTTTCTCTGTCCCATTTTTTCTGGCGGAATACCTTGTTCATCAGTATTGGAAGGCTTAAACAGATTCTGAAAGGAGATACTGGCTTTCCTTTGTGTGTCGTCATCTTTTTTTTTTTTTTTTAAACGTCCAAAACTCCTGGTCTCAGGGTATTAAATCATTTTCTGATGAATGGGATAGTTGACTTAATAAAACTAGGGTCTTTTAAGGCCAGAGTCTAGTAGCTGCGGGTACTCTGGTCTGTGCAATGGAAGCAGAATTGCACTTCGGCATCTTAGCCCGTGCCTAAGCCTGTCTGAAGCAATGTACTATTAGCAAACATGGAGAAGAGCTGGCAGGTTCTTAACAAACTTGCCTCTGTTCTTTCAGCATATCTTAAGATACGGTATTAACTTCATGTAGGCTGAACACTACCTGCATATTACTGAAAAACATACTCTTTTTATCATCTGCCATTCTCCCTCCTGGGAAAAAGATGCCTGTGTTCAGGCTTTTTTCTCAAACTGCTGTATAACTCAAATGCACCTTTTAGATGCCATGTGCTACCTGTGCTACAAACACCTGGCTCTAAACAGCTTCATCCTAAACCGATGAGTACAAAACAGCTGGATTTGTTTGGAGTGTTGCTGTTCAATTGCAGCAGGTTTTGCTACCCACCTCTAACAGTATCAAGTGAAGAGCTTCTACGCCTAGTATTTGTTCAGAAGCAGGAGCTTTGTTCTGCTTTGTTTTCTGTGGGCTCCAGACTTTGCTCTTGTCAGCTGGCTGCACTGTGTTGGAAACCGCTGCCATCCTGCACTCTAAGACAAAGCGCCTTTCCAAGTTTCCTGTCCATTCTTGTGCTGCATCGTTCAAACGTGAACATACTTTATCCTAGTGCAGTGATTGAACTGCGTTTTGGCTACTATCTGTGAACTTAAAATTGGTGATCCTGATATTTGGGGGTGGGGTTCTATATTATTTGATTTGTCAAAAAAACCTTGGGTTTATTAACAGGTAGCAATAAAAGCTCTTTACAGAGCGGCTGTCTCAAAGGTACGTTTGTTTTCAGTTACCTGTAGTTCAATCTTGACTGATAATAATTTTCTCCAGTGGCTTGTTTTTAGAAGAGTATTTATCCCTGTTACAGCATCGTTCCAGTGAGGACAAGGTGCTGCTGGAGTATCAGCTAGTCAGGGGCTTCTTGAATGTGTTTGATAGGAAATCATGCTCAGTATCCCCCATGGGAGCTCTGATGGCCCTTTGTCGGATCCATTACATGTGATGCTGCAGGCAGTAGACCTCCTCACTTCACTTTTCATGAAGCTTCCATCTGTGACTGGTTCAGGTTGGACCCATAAAAAGCATTTTTAGTATAAACAAATCATGGCTTGCCCTTAATTCAGGATGAGCTTGGCAAGCCAGTGGTAATTTTCTATAAGATTTAAAAAGGTGACTATATTCTTTGTAAAGCACCTGATTGCAGTAATGTTTCTGCCTGTGGCTGGCCTTCTAGGAGACCTTTCTCCATCAGCAGGCCCCTCAGATGACCAGAGACAGTACTGTCAGAAGTAGAATCCAGTCTGCTTGCTCCTGCTTTCTCTTCCCAGTGTTTTGAGCTGGGGTTGAACTGATTCTGCACTGTTTGAGGAGTGTAGCCCTCTGACTGATCACGTATCCGAAGGCTTCCATGCATCTCTGTTCTTCCATTCTCTAACTGGGCTCCTGTTGTCTGACATGTCTGCAGTTGTGCTTGTTTTTGTTTTTTTTTAATGCAAACATGGGATGAAAACAAGACTCTGGTAGCCTGTATTTTGTTTTCAGTTTGATCAAGTAATAAATCTAATTTCAAAATGGACAATCTATAGACTAATTTAAAATCTAAAACAATGTAACTTGGAAATTCTCATCATGTTCCTCATTTTTCTGTTAACATTATTCTTTTTCGATACTTATCTCCTTAATGCTTACCCAGTAATTCCTCAAGTCTCTTTCAGAGATGCTAAGCAGAGTCCTTTCACTTAAGGACAGAGTAGAGCATGGCTCTTAGCTGGAGCAGGGACAGAACCACAGATTGATCCTTCCTGATTGAAGTACAAACCTGAGACATCTGCGTTAAGAGCTGAGTTGCGTTAGGTTCCCTCTGTAGCCGAGAGAGTGGCAGTGCCAGAAGTGTAGTCATCAGAAAATCTTACCTGGGTGCAGAGTCAGATGGCTCTGTTCTTTACTTGGTGTCGGCTCTTGAATTTCACTTGCTAAACTGGCAGTCAGGCAAAGGAGATTCTTCGACTTTAGGTCAGGGATTTTTGTTACTGATACACTGAGTAACCTTGAATAAATTGCTTATTCATTGTATTGTTACTTCAGCCCATATCTTTGGAGTCTGAAATGCCAGATATTCCTGGAGCCACCTTTTCTAGTTGGAGAAGATGTTAACACCTCCTTTTCCCTGACAAATTTGTAGGCATTGCACAGAAACTTTAAGTGCGTGCACTTAGGTTAGTTTAAAATGTGCAGTAGTTTAGGTTTGACGTGAACAACGTGAGGTATTGCTAAAATTGAAAGTAAGCCTTTTTCCTCTTTTCCCATGATCATTCTTCGTTTCTTTGCATTGCTGTCGGAGTTGTTCAGCAGCTTTAGATTTTTTCACTCAGATGAGTAGAGTACCAGACTTCAGGTGGGATGAACGTGTTGTTGCTTGGTTCTGGTGATGAGCATGGCTGAGGTAGGTGTATTGGTAGGTTTCCTTTGACCTCACCAGCACAGTCTGCAGAGGAATGGGAAACATTCACCCAATTGCTATCTTTGAGGAACCTGTGGCAGATCCACGCAGGAATGTTGCCACAGCCTCCTTGCTGCAGCATGAGTAATGTGACCACGCTGAAGTCAAAACTGTTCTGACAGCAGCTAGAGAAAGAAGGAAATGTGTGGGATGGTACTGGAAAAGTACCATTTCCTTGGGGTGGGGAGAGGAATGGTATAGTATGTGTGTGGACAAAAACGAGTGGAGGTAGGAGAGCCTAAAAAGAGGTGTCCTTAGTCTGCAATTCTGCTTTTAAGAAGAAAAGTTCTCACGCATGGTTCCAGTGGGCTGTGAACACCTTCAGTGCATGATGCAAGTGAGAAATGAAATAGGCCTGCTGTCTGGGCTCTTCCCCCTGGGCTGCTGGGGAAGTTAGTCCGGTGTGAGCCTGCCCTGTGTACCCAGCGTGGGCCCCTCGCGCTGCAAGAGGACACGGCATCCCAATAACTCGTCTGTGGATGAAGAACTCCATGCTCCCGGCTGAGGGAGGAGCTGCCTCCTCCCTGACTGTAGGCAAGGCTCATGTGCTTGGATGTTTTCATGCCCCAGCTGAAGTCCTCAATATAGCGTAACAGAAACCTATCTTTGCAGTTAGGGAATGTCTTCCAGGCAGTCTTGTGTCCAAACAGTACCTGTGACTGTGCTGTGGTGTGTTACACACAAGCACACATTAGACAGAGCAAGCTCCTTCCAGAAATGTAATGAGTCAAGTCCGCAGTCTTTCTGAATTTAGGGAGGTGAGGGGTGTGTTGTACCTGTAGACCTCCAGAGAAGCCTGAGGCACAGCCTCAGATGGTTGTGAGTGCGTGGTGAAGTTGGTTAATACGCCTGGACTGACATTTTCAACCCCTACCTCAAATGCTGCTGCTGCTGCTGCTCTTGAATACAATATCCCTGAACCTTTTGGGTTAATTTTAGTGCTTAAGCTTGCAACAGGGGTTAACTCGAACTCCATTACTGATATCCACAAGCAGTTATTTAAAAAAAATTAAAAAAAAAAACAAAACTGGGGGGTGAGGAGAAGGAACAAAGTGTCTGCGCTGCCCTGGGTGCAGGACCTCTGGCACCTTTGGCATGGGTGCTGGCTGGGGGCTGTGTGTGCGCAGGAGCTGTTAGTTTGCAGCCAGTTCTGTGGAAAACGGTGAGCGGGCCATCGCGCTGCCTTGCTGCTGGAGATACGGGATCGTTCTGGGCGCAGGGACGTGGGAGACGAGGAGCACCCACACCGAACGGCTCCGCAGCGTGGCTGCTCGGAGCTGTTGTTGCCTGCGGCGGCTGCTTAGCCCTGCAGCAGGGACGCGGCTGTTGCTTGCCCAGGCCCAGCGGAGCCTGGGGCGGGATGAAGGAAGCACTTGTGTTGGCAGCCGGAGAAGGGTCTGTGGTGAGTCCTCGCTGGCTTTCTCGTTTCCAGCTGGGTGGATGTTTCCAGACACTGTTTAACAGCTGGTGTCTGTGAGGACTGGCAGGGGACTTGATGCTCTTAATTCTGCCTCCCACCCTTGCACCCAGGGAGTTAACGCGGGGTGTCCTGCCTGGATCCCTGGTGGACCGGGGGCTGCTGTGCTCACCCTGGCGGCAGGGGAGACCCCACCTTGGGCCCTCAGCACTGTGAAGGGCCTGGCAAGGGGCGAGGGACAGAAAAACAGACCTTGGCTCTTCTCCCTCCCCAGCCGGAGAGGCTGAGGGGCTGCCAAGGGCTGTGCGGCAGGGAGAAGAAAGACGACGTTCATGGGAGCTGCGAGGCTCCGAGCTGCGGGCCGCGAGCCAGGCACGTCAGCACCTGGTGGGCCAGCTCGAGGAAGCGCCGCTCCCCTCGCCCTCCCCGGCTGAGCCCGCGGCTTTTCCGGATAGGCTGTACCGGGGTTCTCCCGGTGTAGTGGGGTCTCTCCCACCCCACCGCCCTGCCTTTTCTGGCCTGGCCTCTCGCTGCGTGGGGCATCTCTTGCGAGCCTTCCCCGGGAGCCCGGCTCCTGCGCTGCTGCCCCCGCACCAGGCCTGGGGCCGCACAGCCCGAGGCAGCTGCCCCGGGGCCCTGCCGCCGGCCCGTGTCCCCCAGCCTCCGCCATTTTGTGGGGCAGCCCCGGGGGGCCCGGGTCGCCAAGTGCGCGAACGAGCAGCCCCCAGTGTCGCGCTGGCTGGGCCGAGGCTGCACAGACGGTTCCCAGCAAGAGGCGCGGGGCTGGGGCCGCGGGGGCAATGCCTCAGGGCTGGGCCGTCCTCGCCTCCCACAGCAGCTCCCCACCCCTTCTGCGGGCGGGCTGGGACACCCGGCTCCTGCCTTCCTCCCGGACAGAAGAGCCCTTGTGCAGTGCTTTTGGGGAGGCGCCTGGTACCCGGTGGGGAGGCTTCGCCCTTCCCAGCAAACATGTCTGGCTGCAGCTGGGCCCTGCCCGGTGCCTCACGGCTCTTTCAGTCTCGCCCCTCTCTGAGCGCAACCTGTCCCGCAGCCCTGGGAGAAGCAGGTGAGATGGCTCAGCCCGCCGGCACCCCAGGTCCTGCGGGCTGTGGGAGCTGCCAAGGGCCACGGTGTGACTGCCCCGTGCCTGGAGCACGTCCCCTTGGCTTCGGGTCACCGGCCCGTGGGAGGCTGGGGGGGTTTGGCTGTGCTGGGGTGCGATGGCCTGGGCTGTGGCAGGAGCGCAGCATGGGGCGGGGGGGGTGGATGGTGGTGGCACTTCAGGTCTGGGGTCGTGGTGCTTGTGACGTCCTGGGGACACCAGGCTGCTACGAAATCGGTATGGCTTGGCTGTGGGCTGCAGGAGGATCCTCCCTCCCACCCTGACCCGCTGGCAGCGCGGTGCCAGGATGGGGCTCTGCCTGCCCCTGCCCCTGCCCACCTCCGTCACAGCAAGGATCTGGTGGGGGCTGGGTTGCAGCTCTTACCTGGGCAGCGAGAGCTGTTCCTGCGACTGCCGGTGCATCCCTCCCGGCTCCTCCTGCTCCATCCCGAGCAGCCGGGAAGGATGATCGTGGCCTCGCTGCCCATGTCCCTGGCTGGGGCAGAGGCAGCAACGCTGCACACAGCCCGGATGCTTCACACCATGCCTCGGATGCAGGGATTTCCAATCCCTGTGCCCAGGCGTGCAGTGGAGAGCTGGCGCTGCCCCAGGCAGGGAGCTGCTCTGCTGGCAACAGCCGCTCCCGGCAGCGTAACGGAGGCTGTAGCGCAGCTGCCATCAGCTCACTCCCAGGATATTTTTAGGGCTGCCCATGGTGATGAGCAAGAGATGACGGGCTTGCTCCGCTTCCGGACCTTGAGGTGTCTTTCCCAGCCCTGCCTCAGGGCACAGCTGCAGGGGGGAGCGTGGGCGTCCGGCGGGGATGCTCAGGGGCTGCAGCCACAGCCCTCCTGCCAGGAGAGGCAGCGCTGCCTGCCCTGGCCGTGGGCCTGCTGGCAACAGCCACTGTGCAGGAGCTGGTTGTACCCCTGCAGGAAGCACACGTGGCTGGGAGACAGGAGGAAAATCTAGCGTGCATATAAACGTGTATAATAATATATATGCACATCGACACATGAACGACACTTCTGGTTTGAATGCAGTTTCTAAGGCAGAGCTGGCCTTAGGCAAACAAGTCATATGTAGGTAAGTGGACTTTGAATATGGTAATGAACGTGTGCTGAGGTCTTGCTTCTCCCTCTGGACTCTCACGGTTTTGCTGCTGTTGAGAAATCAGGTTTGTGAACGCCCTGGATTTCACCAGCTCTTAAGCTTGAGGAGGCTTCCCAGCTTGTAGAGGAGAAGAATGGACATATCTGAGCAGAAACGATGCTGTGGGACAGAAGCGTGGCTGTGCTTCTGAGGGCACAGGACAGGCTGATGGCTTAGTCCCCTAAGAAATGAGTGAGATGACAATGTTGCAGCTCTCTGGGGTGAGATGCTGGAGGACGGGAGGTCTGGGAAAGGAGGCTGTCCCCTGTCCCCCAGCAACGCTGGGGATGCTCAGCATGAAGCAAGTGCCGGATGCAGCGCTCTGTGGACACGCAGTGACACATTGCTGCTGGGAGGTGACAGTGCCAAGCCGTGGCACCTGGCTTCACACCGGGGCTCGCATGGACCCAGGTGGGTTGTGGGCACAGGACCTGGCTGGGTTGCTGCGCAAGGAAGAGGCACTAACCTACCCCTCCGCCAGGAACTGGTCCATCAGGGAGGATGTTGGTCACGACACCTCGCTGCGGTGAGCTTCCCTGCCGTGGAGAGAACAGTCCTGCCGCAGGCGTGGGGCATGCCGAGCGCTGCGCCCGGGGAAGCTCTGGCCCTGAGCCGCCACGTCTGCCCGGCTCTTCAGCCCTGCCAGCCTCCCCCAGTGCAGCTGCGGCTCCTCTGTGCCCACCGAAAGTGCAGGCTGCTCCACTGGGGTGCGGGGAGCAGGGTGGGAGATGCTGGGCTCTATCCCTGTGCTCTTGTGATGGCTTTGGTGGCTGCAACTGCATCCGAGCTGTGGTGTGGGGGCAGAAGCTGGAGGTGCTGGGATCAGGTCAGAGCCTGCTGCGGCTCTCAGCGCTTCACACGCGTTGTTTAGGATGCTCTGTCGCTGTCCCCTGCTGCTAGCCAGTGTCCCGCCAGCACACAGAGTGCCCGGAGTCGTGGGCCACTTGTGCTAACTCCTCGTTATGCAAAGTGGCTGCAGGAACACGCAGGCTGCCCCTACCGCTGACTCTCCTAAAGGCAGCTCTCGTGCCCTGCAGCAGAGTACAAATGCCTGGGCCGCATCCTGCAGTGCGGTGCAGACCGGCGCACCCAACCCCTGCACCCCCTGTGCCTGCCCTGGCCCCTGCGCTGCAGGATGCGGCCCAGGCTTTTGTGCTGTGCAGCGGGGCATGGGAACGCTTGGACCAAGTGATGCAAGGAACGTGGCTGTCAGTGACAACGTGAAAATGGCTTAGTCTGAAAAAGTGAGCCTGTACCCGTGCTATCCTGTTGTGCCCCAGCCTGACCGAAATGGCACGTGGGCATCATTCTTGTCTGAAATCACGGCAAATGACATCACTGTGAAACTCCCAACGGGCACGACCTGGCTGCTGCAGGACGCAGCTCTCGGGACTGACGCTGGCTCCCAGCTGTTTCCTCAGGGCACAGGGAAGAGATCAGAGCCATGCAAATTGAAGAGGTTTGTAAATCCGAAGTGGGGATTGAACCAGCAGTGCTGTGGACCGCTGGGCTTTTGCTGTGTTTTTTGGCACCAGATCAGTTGGGCGCGCATGGGAGAGACCAGGAGGAGCACCAAAGCTGCTTAGGTGGTGCCTCAGCGGCCGCGGCGGGCAGGCTTGGGTTAAGAGTCTTCAGCTCATCGGGCATCAAGGGAGCAGCTGGAGATAAGATGGGCTTCAGGTAGCAGAGTGGAGAGAGGAGACCGCTGCTGTGTGGCTCCGTCACTGCAATGAGCCTGCTGCGGATGCACAAAGGCTTTCTTGCTCCAGTGCAGTTAATTTAAAAAGTACCGAAGCTCCAGGGTGGGAAATGTGGTGTCCCTTGTCAAAGGCCTGGAAATGAGCACGGCCGCAGGCTGCCTGCCCATGTAACACCCAGGAGGCACATCAGGCTGTGTCTTGCCCAGTTTTAGAAAAACGTGTGCGCAAGGGGGTCGGGAATTCTGTCCTCCGGCTGAGCCGCCGCTGCTGGCTGTCTTGGACAGGAGAGGAGGAGCTTCCCCGCCCAGCACCCAGACAGCATGGTCTTTGCCCCCGCCGCTAAGCCCTGCGAGGGTTTTCCCTGCAAGCCAAAGTGGAGGCGAAGACAGGAGGAAGGGCTCCGGGCTGCGAGATGCCAGGTCTTGAAGGTAAGAGGGCAGCAGGAGTGGGCCGGGGTGCAGGGCTGGGTGCCAAACGGGGGCACCAGAGCCTGCCGGCTGCTGCCCTGCGTTCCTGAGGAAGGCAGCGCTCATCTTCATTGCTGCCTGACCCCAAAACAACCCAACACCACCATGATGAGCAGTTTTTCAGAACATGTCTGGACCCAGTGGCAGCCAGATGATGCTCTCAAAGTGAGAGAGTCAGGGCGAAATGGCAAGCGTGACCGTGTGGCAGCCCTTCTTTGTCCCCGAGCCACCACTGCTGCACAGTTTAAATGAAATCACAAGGCCGTTTAATCTTATCTGAAAGCTGCTGAGCAACAGATGGCCACTCCTGCAGCCTTCAGTGACCGTGCTGCTAAGAAATGTACTTCATTTCACATCTGAATTTTTGTTCAAGTTCTCACCTTTGAACCTTGCACTTCCCTCTGCCAGGCTGAAGTGCTCCCTGAGCATCGCTCTGCTCCCACATGCAGGGGAGACCACCTTCTCGTGGGGCAGCTGAGTTGCCCATGCTCCTCTCTCTCTCTCAGCCTTATTTGCCTTATTTCCAGGCCTTAGATACTTTTTCAAGGTAGCGATGTTGCTTCATAAGATTTCTGTGTCTGTTTTGAAGTTTGGAGACCTGAATCAGACGTGAAATTGGCTTTGCCAGAGCTCTGGCCATGCAGGAGCACTGCCTTGCTTCTGCTCAGAAATCCCTTCCACACATCTCTGGCTCACCTCTCGCCTAGCCAAGGTGCTGCGATGCAAGCTCGAGCAGCAACCGTGCGTGGGGATGGCTCACTCTCTTTCTGGCTTTTTCCCTTAATTTTTTTTCCCTCCCTCCTCTGCTTTCCGGAGATGCTCCATCCCACAGTACGGTCCGTCCTTGCTGTTCCCAAGCACCTTCCTCTGCAGCCAGGGCTGTAAATGTGCTGTGGGCTGTGATCGTTTCATCAGGCGCTTCGTCTCACACCGTAGCAGCAAGCAGCCTGTTCAGTATTTGGATCAGCCACAAATGTGAGCCTTCATCTTGTCATCTAGGTAATTGATTTAAAAAACTATTAAATGGCACCCAACCAAGAAACAGTCGCTGGGGGTCTAGATATGTTCCCAGCTGTTGATGTCTCCCCATTAAAACTTGGCTCATGGACAGACCTCAAAGCATAGTTGTTAATGCGCGAAGTTAATCTAACGTAAACCTTATTAATTCTTTATAATACACGTTTTTAATTAAAATCCTACATCATCATTGACTGCTGTGGAAAAGCCAAAGTGTGCTGCATGGATACTTCTGCTCTTACCAGCCAGACCTTTCTTTTTGCCCAAGGAGAAGTTTCTCTTACAAGGTCTGTGTTGTGCCGTGCAGCAGCCAGGGTACTGTTAGCGGCGTTTTTCCCTTCCCAGTGGCAGTCTGGGGACAAAGCAATATATTGTTTCTCTGCACATTGCTTTAGCTCTTTGACATACCCTGGCCTCCCGCCAGATGAGTATTTGTTAAAAATTAACATGTGTTTTTCAACAAGAGCCATGATTATGTCAACAAAATGCTGGTTGTGAGTTATCCGGGGCTGTGGCAGCGGGACGCCCTGGGCCACCCGTGTCCCATCCAGGTTCTTGGCCGTTACGGCTCCAATGGGCCATGAAATTCAGGTTTATTCAGCAATCATCTCAGTAGTTCAGGTTCACTGTGCGTCTCGCTCCTCCACACCGTTATCTGTCAAACAGGGATCTTGTCCATGCGGGGTGCTTGGGGCGGGCGCAGCGGATCGCCCCGAGGACAGCAGTCTGGGTGTGCGCTCAGGGCTCGGGAGGGACAGCTCGCGTGCGGAGGGAGCTGGGCTCCTGCCGTGCCTCCAAGCCACCAGTGCACGGGGGCAAGGCGACGGTGATACCTGATGTGGGCTGGGAAAAATTCCAACCACTCCAAGTCTCAAGTACGTTTCCTTGAGGGGTTGGTGGGGAGAAAGAAAACCCTTCGAGTGGTGAATATTCAAAGAATACCTGAGCTGGCTTCTTTAAGGGGCAGAATTAAACACGGAAACTCCACCCAGTTCATTACTTTTGCCAGGCTGCTTTCACAGTGCAGAGTGCAGTAACTGAGCAGCGCGCCGGGTTCCTGAGTGGCTGCTGTCACCGTGCGTGGGTTAGGCGTGGTGTGAGAGCGCTGCATAATATTTCGCTGACTTCACACCAAACTAGCCTGAGTACCAGCAGGCACGACTGTGCTCTTTGCCGGCCTGTATTGCATTGCACAGCGGGCTAGTGAGGCAGGACATCCGCTCCCAGAGAGCTTCAACCTTGCTGCAGCTGCCAGGCTCAGCTCACTAGGTCCCCCAAAAGTGTCACCCCTCTCCCCGGGGGAGGCAGCCCTGGCATTCACGGTGCTGGGGCAGGGAGCAGGTGAGGGAGGTGCATGGAGAGAGGTGTCCCCGCCAGCCCAGGTGGCTCTGACCCAGCAAACAGTGGGGCTGGAAAAGGTTTGGGACAATCCCGTGTGAATGCTTGGTCTGGTGCTACGGCAGAAAGGACCGAAGCAGACCTTTAAGACAGGGAGTAGGAAAAGGCAGATTTAATCCCTGTGTTAGAGATTAGCGAGGCTTGTTGTGGGATTCTGTGTCTTGAAAAGGATTCAGGAAAATCGGAGAAGCTGCGTAGATCAGAAATACAAAAAAAACGGCTTGGGTGTGGGAGGAAAAGCCTGCCAGTAAGAGAATTAAGCAACTCCATATTTAGCTTATCAGAAGGATGGATGAGAGGGGGTTTGCTTGCAGCATATGTGCAGTGTCACCAAGAGAAAATGCCAGGCTCCGAAAGGCTCTTTGACGCAGCAGAAGGCAGGAGAGGATGGTATGTCTGCGAGCTGAAGGCAGGCGCAGGGGTGCGGGCTGCTCGTCTGAACGTGAGGACAGGGGATGCCTGACGCAGCCCCAGGAGTGCTGGCAGATCCAGCTCCCTCGTCACATCCAGCCTAGCTCCTTTCTCGGAAAATACGCACGAGCCAAACATAGCATGTTGGAATTGATGCAAGGCGACGAACCGCCGCGTGGCGTGCCGGACGGCGGCTCAGCCTGATGCAGCGGGACGCCAGGCAGCACCGCTTCATCCCTTCCTCTGAGGAAGACCCCAGGAAGCGTGGGCTGGCCGGGATGTGTGCGTGCAGGCTGCGGCTGTTCAGCCGTGTGCGCCGCGGTGAGTGTGACTCTGCTGCTGAAAACATCTGGAGGGTGGCAGAATTTTGCAGCTGAGGTTGGCTTGTTTAAACTCGTTTTGTGTGGGACTGCTGCTGGTGCTATTTAACTTTTTGCTGTTCTTAGAGTGGCCAGAGCACCAGAAATGCAAAGTGCTGTCCACAGACTGAGCACGCTGTTCCTCAGAGCGCAGAGCCTGCGTTTAGGAATAATGCATAGCAAGTATGTGAGATAAAACAAGTTTGGCCAGCGTGATAAAGACAAACTGTGAGTGTGTTACAGCCCACATTTCATCCCCCAAGTCTGTGCATCAGCTGAGGTAATCCCTGTCTAGCTATTACTGGAAAGAGAGCTTTGCTGTGGCATTTAGTGGTATTTAATTAATAATAATACATTACATTAATTAGTATCAAGGCTGATGTGATGACGTAATTTGGGGTGAAGGATTACAGTGTGAGTATTAGAATGAGAATTTCTGTAGGGCAGAGTCAAATGAGGTTAGCAGTCTTACTGTGGAGGGAGCCCGGAGACAGACGTGCGTGTGTGTGTGTGGCAACTAATGTGGATAGTTACAGCACAGCTTTATTTACTGCTGAGAAAAGACCACATCATTGTTATTCACCTTGATGTGTCACACCGTGTGATGTGTGGCTCAGCCCTCACCAAACAAAAAAGCAAACAGGTGTCACTGCAGAGGAAGCACCTGTGGTTCTCGGCACCATGCGGGAGATGTGTTTGCAGAGCAGTTTTGATGAGCACAGGCTGGACTGCTTTCAGAGGAAAGAAAGGGGGAGGTTCTGCTGAAGGTCTCTGGGATGTGCCCAGGCCCTACCAGGATGTGAGAGGCTGAACCAGCGCCTGTTCCTGTGGATAGCTTTGACCCACGTGTGTTGTGTGGGCACTGGGTTATATCCAGTCCAACGTGAGTGCCTGGAGGAGCTGGCAGGGTTGATGCAGAGCGGCTGGGTGTGGGACATCCACAGGAACTGCCTGCTCTGGGCAGCAACCTGGTCCTGCTGTCCCGAGCTACCTGTTGACATAGCTGCGGTGTGTGTCCTCTCCCTGAGTCCTTCCTCCAGCCCACAGGCCAGCAATGCTGTGGGGCACGCTCTGCAAACACGTGGGCGGACACAGGCTCCTTCCCAGGGCTTAGCGGGTCGACCACAAGTGGGCTTTTGTGGACCAGAACATGCCAGCTCTTGCCCTTTCATTTGGTCAGCTTGCTGGAAAAGCTCCAGAGTGTTCCAGAAAGCAGTGCAGCAATATGATAGGCTTTAATCAGACTTAATTATTCCCCTGCTGTCATTCTCCTAGCAACATCCAGCTTGACATCTGCCTGCGAATGAAATGTGTAAGCTAGGTAGGAACATGTTCAGACTGAAGCCCTGCTCCTCGAACCAGATCGCTCCGCTAATCATTGCTGTAATTCATCTCGTGGCTGTTAGACAGCTGCCGGGTGATGGTACCTGATTTCCATAAATGCATGGCAGTCGCCTCCCTGGCTTTTTCCAGGCAGGCAGGCTGTCTGACTTCATGCTGGGCTCCTTCCAGCACGCTGACACCTGATAGCATGGGGTAGAGTTTCCAAGTGACAAACCTGGGCTCCGTGGCAAGCCCCAGCCTTGTCGCTATCTGCCTCCACGTAACAGGTCCCGGCTTATCTGGCTCCTCATCAAAATCAGGTCACCTGCTGTGCCTGCTGAGTGGGCGGTTTGAGCTCTGGATGCACGAGAGGTGAAATCACGGTGTCTTAGGTGAGGTTTGAACACGTCCGGAGGAGATGCAGTGCAGAGATGGGGACCTCACACCACCCGGCTGGAAGGATGGAGAGGTGCAGAGAGGAGCAAGCAAGCAGTGAGCGCTCATGACGCCAAGCTGCGGAGCAGTAGGCGGTGGGGCTGCTTGAGGACATGAGCCTGCAGGAGCAGCCACACAGCCGGAGGGAGGCAGCTGCCTTGGCTGGGTGAGCGTGACCGACGTCTGAGCATCCCAGCCCCAGGGAGAAGGGGGCCGGTGTGCACGGTGGGGGGGCAGATCTGCAGACTGGGGTGTGCTGATGCCGTTGTGGCCCCTCTCCACCCCCTGGGATTGTTGGTACCAGTGATATCTGGGTGTTGGCATGACTCTGTTCAGCTTCTGTGTTGTGGAAATCACCTCCAAAGATCCCGGTGGGATGTCAGCGCGCCACGTGCATCCCTCGTGGCCCAGTGGAGGAGTGTGAGGAATCCATGAGCCTAGCTGCAAGGATGCAGCACATGCAGCAAGCCGGCATGGCTTCATTTGTGCTGGACGTAAAGCTGGGGTCTCGGTGGTACCTTGGGGCAGCAGGGGCCACGTGAGCCCCCCTGGCTCTCCATGGGCCCTGCGTGGGCTCTGCTCCTCACCAAGAGCGGGGAATGGGCTCGGGCAGGGCTCAGCCTGTGCTGCCACAACAGTGTCTGCCCGCAGGCATTGGCACCCAGGCTTGCAAGGAATAACTCCAAACTGACATTGGTCCTACCTATAGTCCCTTAAATTCACGTGGCTTTTTGTTTTCCTGGCGTTAGCAGTGAATCATAGAGGGTGGAAACTGGAAATCACTGAGTTTCTTCGCTGCCCTGAAAACGCAGGGTTATTCATTATGGTATATTCTATTCTGGAAGACTTTTTCCTCCATTCCTAATTCTTTATCATTCTCTCTGCATGCTACCTCATATTTGCATTTTTCATTTGCCCCGTGCCGAAAGAGCACTGAGGCCTCCAGCAAGGCTGGAGGGCAGCAGCGAGGAGGGCAGTGCTGTGGGGAGGGTGAGGTGCGGGGTGGCCTTTCTGCCGCGGTGCTCACCGGGCAGGTGGAGACCGGAATGTAACGGGCAAGGCACGGAAGCAGGGCCAGCTGTGCGGCGTGAGCCACGCTGTGCTGTGGGTCCAGCGCTGGGAGGCTGTGCCACACTGGGAAGCCCGGGGAGGTGGTGCAGTGCGGTGCAGCGGCTGGGCAGGACCGTGCAGTCCTTATCAGGCGCGCAGGGGTCTGAGGATCTGCAGAAGTCGGAGGACAGCGCAAAGGCAGTGAGGCAGCGCAGTGACCGGGTGCAGCGCAGTGCCTGGAAGCTGGCCGGGCCCGGGCCGCTGTGCGCAGCGCTTGCAGGCTTAGACGGGGCAGCGCAGTGCCGGGCTCGGGATGCGGCAGCCGGAGCGGAGGGCGGAGGCTCCGGAGGAGGACGCGGCGCGGCGCGCGGTCCGGCCCGGGGGCGGCGCCCTGCAGTGATTGGCGCAGCGCCGTGCAGTGATTTAGGGAGGGGGGCGCAGCGCCGTGCAGTGATTTAGCGGGGAGGTGTGTGTGTGTGTGTGGGGGGGGGTGAGCGGGGTAGGCGCGTGCGCGCCGCCGCCCTGCC